>WAAE01015427.1:0-175134 GCA_013400495.1 Nicator chloris
CAGAAAGGGTGAAAAAGTACTGGCATGGTCTGCACAGGGAGCTGGTGGGGTCACCATCCCTGGATGGGTTTAAAAAGACTGGATGTGGCACTTGGTGCCATGGTTTAATTGAGGTGTTAGGGCTGGGTTGGGCTCGATGATCTTGGAGGTCTCTTCCAACCTGGACATTCTGTGATTCTGTGATAGCATAAAACAGAACTACATAGCACTAATAATCTAAAATTTGGGAACATTTTAAATCCAACAGGCTTTTCTGGTCTATTTCCATTAGTGTGGACTTGTTGGAACCAAATGAATGGTCCATCATTTTGATAAACACCTTTTTTTAAAAAAATATGCTTCTGTGGTTCAGGCTTGTCTTTATATCTATGACTATACTGAAACTAACTGAGCAAAGGGATCCAATATGTGTAGAGAGAACAAAAAGCAAAATGATATTTAGATAGGAGGATACCTTCAACTATCAGTGTATATACAGTGACAGAAGTTTAGGTGGCTTTATAGTGAAAGAAATAAATAAAAGTGGGGGTTTTTTTGGTTTTTTTTTGGCTTTTTTTTTTTTTTTAGTTTTCATTAACTGCTAAATATGAGAAGATTTCTTTTTTCTCTTTTTTGTCCAGAAAATAAAAAAGTTCCCTTGTGGTTGATTTTCATCCAGTTTCTTCATGAAAGAACTATCAAAGAAAGTTACAGTGTATATTACTTTTCATTTCAGAAGGATTTCAGCAATCCCTAAACCTCCAATAGTATCTTCTTGACAACCTAATCTCTTTGTAGTAGTAGCTAAATTAAACCAAACTGCCAAAATAAAAGGCTCTCAGGAGTAACTCAAGGATATTCAGTACATATGATCTATAAAAGTACAGTAGCCCATTTTAAAAAATAACTGTTTAAGGTAGAAATTTTTATTAAAGACCAAAGTCTCCACAGGACATTTGTATTTAACTATTATTTTTGTCTATTCTCACCTTCCAAATGACCTCAATCATTCTTATTTGAAGCTTCAAAAATTATGTCTTCATCAGCCAAAAAAAACAAACCCAAACCACAAAATAATATAAAATTCTAGGAAAACAAATTATTGTTGTTGAGTTGAACATAAAAACAACTATAAAATATCACAGATTGCATTTGCAGATAATCAGTGTAATGCCCAGACACTTATATCTTTTCAGGTATTTTTATGAGGACAAGAAAAACACGTTGTACAAATGATAAATGAATGCCACGTTTGAGTAAGGAATGAAGGCATTCAATCCTGCTTTACACAATACCACCTTTGTGAAAGAAGGGAAGAAACTGATTTTTATTCCCACAAATTGAAACAGAGGAACAAAACAAGTGGGAAAGAAATTTTACTTGAGCTGTCCATCACAAGCTTTTATACTTGACTGGAACATGAAATGCTCAATGATGGGAGCAGGATACAGATCTGGTCATGACAGATCTGACCACAAAGTCCACACACTCCACAGTTTGCCACCCCATAATTCAGACAGTGCCACTTTCATTTAGTTAAAAGAATATGTGAAACATGCTGCTAAACACAGAAAAAAAAAGAGCCCTGAATTCCAATTACGCCAGCATTTTCCATTCAATGAAAAAAAGTAGGGCTGTTTTCAAATATCAGGAATATTTGTCTTTGTGAAGGGTATCTATAGTATTTTCCTTGCTCTGAGTGGAGAATGGGATATACACCATGATAAACTTTACTACTAAATGTGATAAACATTAACTTCCACATTGAAAATCCCTGAAACCACTGATATCAATTACACAGCCTGAAAAATGTCAAAGCTCCAAACCACTATCGTGATTTTCACTCCAAGTTGTTTAAGGCCAGAAGGATAAATCCATTATAGAGCACCTACAGATTTTTGAATACTGATTTTGCTGCAGGTAACACAGCTTTGTGATTGAAAATCAAATTCCTTGCTACTGGCTGTGCATGAAGATTTAAAGTAACAGTTTAGAAACCCAAGTTTGGAAACAATTTGCCTGTACTCGTAATGAAGGGGGGTTAAGAGGACGACACAGTCCCAGGAGCCCCTGGGACATATTGCTAAGTAAAACAAAGTGAGGATGAATCTATTGTGAGCAACAGTAGATATCACTGCTTTATGCCTCTGGTTTTCTTCAGTTTTGGAGGTTTTTTTAAAATTAGCATATGAGGAGATGATAAATAAAAACTCTCAGACATTTTTTTACGAGACATAAAACTAATTTGCATGCTGTCTTGCTTTGAGGTTGCAGCAACAGATACCATTTTCAGAGACAGGGACACACTTGTCACCATGATGACTAGAACTGAATTCTCGTTATCTCTGTAACACAACAGAATATGTCTAAGATGAGGGAACAAAACGAGGAGAGCAAAAACATTTTGTTTTCCCATTTGTAGGAAAAGAATTTTAAAAAGGGGAGGTAGGAATATGCGCAATCCACCACTTTGCAACTCCTGCCACAACCTGAGGAGTCAGGAGAGTTCAGCACCCTGAACATCCAGCTTTACTCAGCTGAGTAGGTGGCAGCTATTTAATGGAACAGCACTTTAAGAGCACCAAGTGAAAAGTCCCTACTGGGTGTTATTAGTGCATTGTGTCCTCCGTGAGAGTGATGGAAAGCAGGAACTGCTAAATGGTATCAGTCAAATATAACGATTTGCTACTGATGCTGTCACCTGCATTTAAGCGTCAGCCGCTCTCCCCGTGCTCTGCTATTCACAGCCAGGGAACACTCAGCCCATGTCTGTCAGCCCGAGGTTATCTCTGAACTTTTGTCACCTGAAGGCATATTTAGACATGGGAACGCGCAAAACACCTTTTTCTCACTCATCAACACTTCGTATTGCAGTGTCAGAGAGAGGATACTGCACAAAGGACCCTGACTACCCAAATTGGTTGGTGAGATGTCAAAGCCATTTTGTGGCAATCAAATGAACATATTTATTCACAGATGAAATAACTGAACATAGATTTATCGTAGTTTTGATTCAGTCCTCGTCTTTCCTGCAGGAACAAACAAAAGCTTTCATCTTGGACAGCGATGCAGATGGTAAAAGCAAAAGAACATTACAGAAAAAGATCTGTCTTAAAATTCAGACTTTATATAACAAATTACTTGAAAGGGCAAACAGAATGCTGTCATATTCCTTTACATGTTAGAAGGAGCCCCACAACACAACTTCTATTTTTAATAAAAAGAAATACTGTAGAAGTTAAATAATTAAGAAAAATCTTCAAGCCCTAGTAATTGGAAGGGTCCCAAAATCCCTTTGTGTTTCATGCTGAGATGCACGGAGAGTTGTTCCTATTTAATTGAAAATGTATTAACATTACAATTTCAAAGGATCAAAAATAAAAGGAGTTTCCTGAAAATTTAAACTAGGTTTTCAGAGTTTCCTGTTGTGCAGAAGAAAGATCTATTTTTAATGGTATAAACTGTAGAAAAGGACCTAAAGAGGGCCATTTCTTCATTCTTCAGGGAAACTGGTGGGAAGTAAAATGGTGTATAATTAGTTTTGGTGAGTTTTCTTTTCAAATATATTTAGAACTTTGTGAAGGTTAATGCTCCCACACATCTGCATTCAAGCACAAACTTTATCTGAACGGTGTTTTCATTATTTTTAGATCCCACTAATTTAATTTTACAAATACTCAAGTCTACTCATTTGAAACCCTTTAAAAGGTTTACATTTTCTTTTTCATGTTTTAAAACTATTGCTTATTATAACATTGCATATTCTTTTAATGTTAATTATTTTTCTTTCTTGATATATTATGGATGTCCATATAGCCTCAAGAAAAGACCTTGATTATATTTATAAAAACATATATATGAACTAAAAGTGTAAAAAGAAAAAAAAAGGAAATTAACACACTCATAGAAAAATAGAATTGTTAAGGTTGGAAAAGGCCTTTAAGATCATCAAGTCCAACAGTCACCATGTTCACCATTAAACCATGTCCTCAAGTCCCATATCCACACTTTTTTTGAACACTGCCAGGGATTGCAGCTCCACCATGTAACCTGTTCTAATGCTTGGCAGCCCTTCTGAGATTTTTTCTTTCCTAGTGTCTAATCTCCACTTCCCCTGGTGCAACCTGAGGCCATTTCCTCTCGTCCTGTCACTTCTTAACTGGGAGAAGAAACCAACCCCCACCTCACTATAACCTCCTTTGGGGGGTTGTGGAGAGTGGTAAGGTCCCTCCTGAGCCTCCTTTCCTCCAGGATAAACATCCCCAGCTCCCTCAGCCACTCCTCACAGGACTTGTGCTCCAGACCCTTCCCCAGCTTTGTTGCCCTCAGATCCTATTTCTGAAAATTAATCTTCCCAGGTGGATATTTGCAACTAAAGTGAAAGCAAGCAGAACCAATTTAAATTGTACTCAAACACCCCAGTATCCTATCATATACACGTATTTTTAAAGCTGTTTTCATACACCTTGTGATGCCTCTTAAAAACTATAATTTCATAATAAGTACTCACTCACTGGTCATGCCATTTTATGGGAAAGTGCAATCAATGGCACAACAGTAATTGGGAAACATCACGCTTATCAAACTGTACTTTTACTTTGGTCTCCAATTATCCGAAAGTTTGAAAGGCCTGATGCATCAGCCAGTCAGAACGCCTCAGATCAATACTGGTGGAGTGAGCAACTGACACTTCTTAGCACTATAAATTAAATGATTACATCAATCATTTTTCCTTTTTTATGTAAACAATGTTAAGGCAACAGAACACTGCCACAATCGATGTCTCCTGCTTGGAAAATAAATTCTTCCACACTTATGCAGCAGCAGGAGATTGCTATTGTACAGCAACAGTCTATACCATTTTCTTAATTACAGCAACAGTCATTAGTGTTTGTGCTGGGTTTGGGTGGGATAGAGTTAATTTTATTCCTAGTAGCTGCTATAGTACTGTGTTTTGGATTTAGGATGACAACAATATTGCTAACACTCATGTTTTGGTTGTTGCTGAGCAGTATTCACATTTGCCAAGGACTTTTAAGCTTCTCTGCCTTTTGTATTTTGTTTTTGGTATAGCAATGATATTATTATTATTATTATTTAAATTATTAAACTGCTCTTGCCTCAACCCACAAGTTTTCCTGCTTTATCTTTCCAGTTCTCTTCCCCATCCCACTGGGGAATATGAAGGAGCAGCTGGATGGTTCTTAGTTGTTGGGGCTAAACCATGACATTTATGAGGAAGAAATACTGAGTTTCTTTTACAACACACTTCCTTGCAGGGCATACTTTTACAACTTCAGAAGGGGCAGGAGCTGGTGCTTTAAGGTTTTGTTTTAATAAAACATGACCAGAAAATAGGAAAGGAAGTCCACCCAGGATGCCTGATCAGTGCTCAAACCCCTGCATTGGAGCTGGTCAGCAAACAGCAAGGGTGAGGTCAAACTAATTTGTTGCACAGAGGCATCCACATCTTCTTACCGGGGTACATCTCCACTTCAGTGACTCCTCGCACGCCTGACATGCACACGAGCAGCAGGATGCCACAGGAGCTGCTGGCTGTGGTTCCCTCTACAACCCACACGTGAACCCCTCCCCATGTATCCATGTTCTTCTCAGAGCTGTGCCAGCACTCTTGGCTAAGCACCTACAGAAAGCATATGGTGCACCTTGAGTGTGTGGTAACAACTCGAGAATGTGTTCTCACACCTGTGCTACCCATCCACACAGACTTCTCCAATGCATTCCCACAGTTATTTCAGCCATGTGTCCAGCCCTGGTAGCTGCTGATTTTCCCAATCATTCCTCATTCAGAAGTCACCCCTGCAAACGGAGATACAGCTGGTCAGGATTTCATCTTTTGCCAAGATATAGGTAGTCCTGCTTTTCTCCACTGCTTGCTGTGAGCAAACTACAAATGCTAGGATGATGCTGGAGCCCAACATAATTTCAGCTCTGTGGGTGCCAATTTTATTTCAGGCATGTATTTGTGTCCTGAAAATGCAGCTCATCAGTGATGTTGACTGCTCACACACTTCTATCAACACGGCAATGATAATTCACTTGTCTATATCAGAATACCAAAATCATGTGTAATAAATCTGGGCTAAGTCAGGTTCCAGTTACCTCCTTTTAGAGACTGATATGTTCTCCATCGTCTACAGCCAGTGCTAATTCTTTGTGTTAAGCACAAGATATGCTCCTTTTCCACTTCAGCACTCTGGAACCACAATAGATCACCTCAAGTCATTCCCAGGAAAACCCATCTTACTGGATTGAGTCCGGCCTTTTAAGGCCCAGCCTCCTGGGGTTTGTTTCCTGCACTGGCCTTCTGCTCTGCCTAAACCAGGGGACATTTCACTCCTGCTCTCTGAGCCTAGGAGGGGGATAACAGAGAATTAAAATTTTTCATCCTTTTCCCTTACAGTTCTTTATTTAAATCTATTCTTCATGTAACCTAAACCAGAAAATTAAGAACCCAGGAGTTCACCATTTATCTTCATTTTTTCACATACAATGACCAGATAAACCACATAGAGTTGCAAATCACAAATCTCTGGCCTTTATTACATGTAAAAATTTTCAGGGATGTTTGAGAATCATGTGCATTTCTTTATGGGTTAATGAGAAGTTAAACATGGTAAAAACACAAAGCTGGCTTGCCAAGCATATAATTCAAACAAAATTTCCAAGAACATGTTAAAGTAGATGTTTATCACCCCAATCAATAAAACTGGAGTCATAGGTTCTTTCTGCTTTTTGTGAAATAACCAGTAGTTTCTGTTCAGACAGATTACGTCAATTTGGATGTGATGCTCCACAAAAAGGGATCATGTTACATTTCAAGAATTAGATTACTAGAGTGAGAGAAACAAAATATTTTGATCGCATCTCATCCAACATGAATATCTGATCTCCTCCCAAAAAAGCGACAACTCAAAGCTTCAGCAGAATCATATTACTCTGCTCAGGGATATTGGAGAGGCAGCTTCCATTACAAGTGTCTGCCACTGCCTAATTAGCCAGTGGGCTTTGGGGCACAGTTGCCTCAGAGTACCTACTTTTGTCTTTGGCACTTCAAAGTGAAGCTTTTGGGAATAAGCATGCAATTTCCAGAATTCAGCTGAGACATGCTTGCTTGGTAATGGAGAGACAGACAGAGCAGGGCTGAATTTGGGAGAAGTTTCTTTAAGAGGGTGACAAAGTGGAGAGAGAGGTTTTCCACTCTTTTCTGAGTTGAGTAAAAGGTCTCTGTTACCAAGATTGCAGTGACTTCATTATTACTTCTAAGAAGGAGCTGGTGGAGGTGACTAATGACAAGTGTGACAGATGTGATAGGGAACATCGGATGTGACCCAGGCTGTGCTGCCCTCCTCTCAACAACAATGCAGTCAGAAGAGACTTTTACTCTGAGCCTTTGCTAATACTTCATAATAAAAAGAAATTCCATGCTGAAAAAAAAGGAGTCAAAAGCTCAGCTTTAACCTTGAGGTGGTTTCATCATCTGAAGCAGCTGACATACTGCCTCACTGGATCACACACACACACTCATATCCCCAAAAAAAGACATGGCAACAGTAATAGATGTCCTAAAGCAGGAGTTTCAGTTTATAATGACTCATGTAGCAATTGCATTCTCAGAAATTAAGTATAGTGTAAATGATATGACTATTTTGCCAGAGTGGGGTGTAAGCTCAGATGAAACATCCAAGAGAATAATCCTATTATGGCCTGGCAGCTGGGTAACTGAGAGAAAAGAAACAAGTTGTTTATACATCTGAGTCATCATCTACTGAACGAAATTATTTGAATGTGAAGGCTCTGAGACCTTTCATTAATGAACATGTGGGAGAAACATGCCTAATGTTAGTCCATAAAGACAGGTGGGGTGAAAAATTGGCTGCAGAAAAAAAAACAAATTATATGTAATAGCCTTAAATAACAAGAAGTAGGATTTTGGTATTAAATACAGATCTGGAGAAAAAAAGTTCCAAAGACAGTAAAAAGTTTTTCAGGCAGTGCATTTATCCCCCTGTCTAGTTCATCTTTACATATTGAAAGAATGAAAGGAGCAATGGAGAACTACCATAATGAGATACTTTACTGGACACATTTTCACTCATTAGACAACCAGAAACTTTGCCACAGATAAGAGTTCTGATTGTTCCATTAACGAGACAATTTTAGGCCAGGCTGTTTTGTTATCAGTCCAGTCTGGTCCCACTGGTATCTGAAATTTGTACCAAGTGCTAGAGGTTGGAATGCCCCAAATCATTAATTTTGGGCAGCTGTTAAAGAAGTGCAAGCACAGGCCAGGCACTTGCTGCTTGCCACATATGGGTGCTTTACTATATTGAGCCTTCATAAGAAAAGACAACCCTTTCCAATCCAACTGCACAACAGAACGCACAAACACATAAATCACATTGAAATTGATAGTTAACCATATTCCTACAGGTTTTGCTGAACAGGTGCTTCAAGGAAATATTCTGAAAAGTCCAATTTATTCATAGTTGAGGCTATAAAATTAGGAGATGTCAACACTTGCATCACCCTCCCAACTCTTGCTATACTAAGTTATTGACTTTTACCCTTCCTAGCAGTAGCAAAGCATTTGGAGTAGGTGCCAAATTGGGCCAGCACCAATGATAATCAATTCAAAAGCAAAATATATTTGGAACCAGATATCAACAAGGTTCACCACTACCACACTTAAAGAATAACTCTGTTCATTTCTTGTGTGCAGGCAGCGGTAATTTTGAAGCAGATAAGACAAACCTTCCTTTGCATGCTCTTCTGGGGATGACAGATCACTACTCAATTCAACTGCTGCAGACAAACTTTTGGGGATACCATTCCCCTGCTGGTGGGTCTCACAGTTATCTTCTATCATAGGGCCCAGGCACACTGGGATAGGATCATGGGGGCACTAAGGATGCAAAAGACCTCCAAAAGTCCAGTCTTCAATACCACTGTGCCCACTAAACCATACTGCCAAGTACCACATCTGCTCATTTTTTGAACATTTCAGTGACTCCACCACTTGCTTGGGGAGCCTGTTCCATCTCCCCCTCACAACTGGTTTGAACCCTTCAGACCTGCCACAAGGAAATTAGCGTGTGAGAAAAGGATCAATAACAGGAAATGGACAGAAGGACATAAGACATTAAAAAAGTACAGAAGGATGTGGTAATAGGTGCCTCCACAGAGCTGACAGATTTGCTCATGATCAGGGTTTCTCCCAGCTGACCTGCTTCACCTTGGAGCAGCCAACATTTCTGGGCTGTGTCATTAATTTCTCACACAGAGACACACTATTCTTCAATAAAAAAATAAAAAAAATCCAAGCTCTATACATTTGTGTCTCAGCTTCATCACTCACATTCCAAATCTGTGCTAAACAACAAATCTCTGTGCGTTTACAGACTAGTAGCTGGTAGCTATGAATCTTTGCAGTTTACCCTGCCCTGTTTTAAGGTGTTTGGTTTGTTACAGGGGACAGCTACCAGAGGGTGAGCATTGGTGAAATTGGTGCACATGCATCACTCGGGTCAACACTCTGCCATAGTGTGCTCTGTATTGTTTCCATGCAGGTATCATCACACAAAGGTGACAACACCACGGTTAATTTTTCATCTTCTTTCCAACAATCCCACTCACCCAAAGCTTTTATCAATCAGCCTATCCCATACTCTTGCTGAAGCTATTAAATGCACACATTTCAGTCTTAGAGGAAAGCTGTAGTAGTCATACTATGCTTGAGCATGTTTTGAGACAAGTGACACTGGGCCAGCAGTTTTAATTGCCTTGAGTTGGTGAGAATCAGATACAGCCAAACACTGTCACACTATAAATGGAAGTGTAATGGGTATCTGAGATAAACAGAAGAACAAACAACTCAGCTGCAAATGAGCAAAATCTGTTCACAAGGCAGTCTTATGAAATAATTGAGCACTTCTGTGCATTATGCTTTTGCTTGGACTATTACCAGTCAGGTGCATCAGCCATTATTGTGAATTACAAACCTAATTTCTCATGTACTGTGGTAAAATTTGCCCTGAAAACAAAAGGCCATCTAAACCAGATTCCACCTCTTGTTCTCAGATTGCTCCAGCTTGTTCTAGAACTCCCTCTCTGCACTTCACCCCTGCTTTCAGCCCTTGGCTTTGACAAGAGTTTAATGTTTGTTAATAATAATACTCCTAATCCATAATGCTGACCACAGTGAGGAGTTCTGGGCTCTGCACAACCACTCCAGTGTCCCTGCTGCTGCAGTGATCCAGAATTGGCCTGCCTCCTAGAGGGACCACGTCTTCCCTCTCAAATGATTTTCCCATAAAGTCAGGGCTCTTGCTAATCACTCCTGACTAATAACTTCCAGCACTCCAAGGTTCTTACTTCCCATTCTTAGCAGGAATTGGAAAATATACATTTCTGCCTGTTGCAACAAACATCTCGAGTGTGGGTCGTTGACTCAAACATTGTCCCCCTTGCTGGCAGCTGCCCCAAATATCTCCTGTAACCACACTGCTCTGAACCAGCTGTGGTGCCCAGCCACCCTCCCCTCTAAACACTAATCTAGGCCCAAGGAAATGATCAGTCTCAAAGTTAACCCCTTCACTGATTCAATCCTACGTAAATGTAAACTTGAAAAAGATCTAGTAGCTCTCTAGCAAGTTATACATCTGTATTGCCAGGATAACAGTTTTGGCCTGTGATTCAGTAAAGATTCATATTTTCATAATAAGAAATTTCACTGTGAAGAAGATTGTTCATTTGTTACAAAATTATCTTCACAGTATAATAATTTAATATCTCCCTACTGGCAACAGATCCAAATATTCAGGTTATTCTTAGAACCAACATTTTTTAAGGGTTTTTTTTATTATTATAGCTATTTATGTGGCTGCCACAGTGCAGCATTAGACTATCTGGTCTCTGAAGAACTAATTCTAAAACATGTTTCTGGCACAGCAGGCTGCTTTATGGATTGGAAATTTAGGAAAATACTGAAGATTAACCAAGCAATGAGCACAAGACCTGGCAATCATACTTTCCACCCCAGTTCAAGTCCAAAATCTGTTATTTAGATGCCTAAAAAACCCAAAAAACCAACCCACACCCCAGTGGGCACTATGTCCTCCCTCACAGGATGCTCTCACAAACCAAGCAGGCCACTGCTCAAATTTCTGGTGTGGGTGAGCTATCTAAAGCTTTAGCACAGCACATGAGTACCACACACTATCATATGCTTGGAATTGCACGACATCTGCTTAAAAATGAGACATTACTCCCCTACCAGGAGGTGTGTTCATCCAAAAAGGAGCCCCATCACACAATCTGACACACACATGCTACCTTGGTACAGGAGGCATTCACAAGACATTCACACGAGAGGACGTGCTGACATTTCAGTCCCAAGAGATGTCTTGAAGACACTTGAGGAATCTCCAAGCAACTCTTTGGAAAGGAGTAGCAGAGAGCAAGAGAGCCAGGTCAGTTTAATGACAGAGAAGGTCAGCAGCCCTGATTTAAGCTACATTTAATGAAAAGGGATTGCAGTAAAGACCTGATAAGCGGAGAAAATGAATAGAACATAGCTGCAATTCATTAGTTATTTATCATTTTTATCAGTGCTCTCATTTTAAATGTATAAGTTATTANCAAAGCAAGTTATACATCTGTATTGCCAGGATAACAGTTTTGGCCTGTGATTCAGTAAAGATTCATATTTTCATAATAAGAAATTTCACTGTGAAGAAGATTGTTCATTTGTTACAAAATTATCTTCACAGTATAATAATTTAATATCTCCCTACTGGCAACAGATCCAAATATTCAGGTTATTCTTAGAACCAACATTTTTTAAGGGTTTTTTTTATTATTATAGCTATTTATGTGGCTGCCACAGTGCAGCATTAGACTATCTGGTCTCTGAAGAACTAATTCTAAAACATGTTTCTGGCACAGCAGGCTGCTTTATGGATTGGAAATTTAGGAAAATACTGAAGATTAACCAAGCAATGAGCACAAGACCTGGCAATCATACTTTCCACCCCAGTTCAAGTCCAAAATCTGTTATTTAGATGCCTAAAAAACCCAAAAAACCAACCCACACCCCAGTGGGCACTATGTCCTCCCTCACAGGATGCTCTCACAAACCAAGCAGGCCACTGCTCAAATTTCTGGTGTGGGTGAGCTATCTAAAGCTTTAGCACAGCACATGAGTACCACACACTATCATATGCTTGGAATTGCACGACATCTGCTTAAAAATGAGACATTACTCCCCTACCAGGAGGTGTGTTCATCCAAAAAGGAGCCCCATCACACAATCTGACACACACATGCTACCTTGGTACAGGAGGCATTCACAAGACATTCACACGAGAGGACGTGCTGACATTTCAGTCCCAAGAGATGTCTTGAAGACACTTGAGGAATCTCCAAGCAACTCTTTGGAAAGGAGTAGCAGAGAGCAAGAGAGCCAGGTCAGTTTAATGACAGAGAAGGTCAGCTGCCCTGATTTAAGCTACATTTAATAAAAAGGGATTGCAGTAAAGACCTGATAAGCGGAGAAAATGAATAGAACATAGCTGCAATTCATTAGTTATTTATAATTTTTATCAGTGCTCTCATTTTAAATGTATAAGTTATTATACAGTTTGAACAAAACTGCTTAACAAAACCGTACATCAACTGCAGAGCCTAAGATGGCCACCTGCTCAGCTAAAATTATAGCATCAGTACATTAAATAATTATTCCTCTGCAGATGTATGTTTATCTACACTTTTTTCAGCTTTGAGATTTTGGATGGAATTTTCAACCAGTACTTGTAACTACAGGAGATGATCAAGAGGTGGCAGCAGAATTGTCAAGTATTCCTCTCTAGAGACACGTTTTTTGTGCTTCATTCTAGAAGCAGACCATTTCCCTGACATCCCCCATAGAGGAACAGTTCTCAACTCTCATTATAAACTTGGATTTTTAATCACTTCTTCTTACAAGTTTTGTGCATGTAAGAACACATGTCCATATATAAACTGCACTACATTGCCAAGCAGGCGATGTAAGAAATGTTCTTAAACCTGACTGTGTTTATACTTTCAGTTTTTCTGGGATCAGCTGACAATGCAGTCACTACTACCAGCTAATTTAAACAACTTAAACTGACAGAACATCTTAAAGCAATTTCATGTTTTGTCGTGACACATGTACAAGCATTAGCATCATAGCCAGAGTGTTACAGCTGAAACATAAAAAGGAGCACAGGAATAAATCACTAATTTTCAGGATGTTCTTGTTGGTGACTACAGATACATAATTCTAGGAGAACGATATTGTTCCAGTCAACAAAATTTCAGCATTTAAAGACAAATTTTTAATGCACAAACGTGTGGATCAACACAAGATTGCAGGAGGTGTTTTGCCTCCTACTGTCATTCTCTGCATATGACCAATAATAGAAGATGGAAAAACTCCAGCAGCTGTGTTTAAGTGTCTGCAGTTTTGCACAGATGCCCAGTAACATTCTGGTCAGCACTTGTACCATACATAGCACATGGGAAAGCATGGACAAGCACAATGGGTAGACAAATAAAGGGCACATTAAAATAGCAGCAAGCCTGCAAAATTTAATCGATTAATTTTTAAATCTTGACCTATACTTTCTGCATATGCAAAATAATGAATTTTTCATTGCATTTTCCATAGAATTCAAGCAACATTGATGGAAATAAAAGGCAGGACAGTTACTGATGTGCAGCTGCTCTATACTTTTCTTGCTCTTTAGTGCTCAGTACACGGCCTCCTGACTTACTGCACACTCTGCAGAAGGGGCAATCAGCAAATTAGTGCATGGGTTGATCACAAGCAGTCATTTGGGTTGTGTTCCCATACTTTCCCAGTGTTACGTTCAGAGCAGCTTCACTGCATTCTGTGAGGAGAAGCAGAGGTTAAACAGAGCTGTTCCTCCTGCCTGGAGAAGTACAACTGCCCCACCTCAGGCTGCTGGGCAGAGCTGGGTGTTCCCTGAATCCACAGCTCCAGAGCAGGTGGAACCACAGTTCCCAGTTGGAACCATTAGTCCTTTGATAGAACCACTGTTCCCAGTTGGACCTTTGTCACACCCAGCAAGAGTGGTGGAGGACACTCCTTGATCTCAATGCAGCGGTGGCAAACAATCCCCCAGGGGCAGGAGACAAGCCAAACAGTGGCACTGTCTGGGACACGTAGAAAATGCAAAACCACCAGTTTTTTGAAGTAAAATAAATAAGTGAATTGATCCTAGGTCTCTTTCTGTTAAGATGGCAAGACACATATCCTTATGTATTCTGTGGGGAACTTACACCAAAAAACCTGAAGTACTAGGACACTCATAGATCACTTACATTCGTTAATGCTGTTCAAATAAAAGCCTTGTTTTAATGGAAAAATAATAGCACTTATGTTGCGTTTTCCATAGTTAAAACCAGTGGCACTACTGGTAGATATATAAAATATAAAGCACATTGCATAACTCCTTTTTTCAGTTAATTATATTGTAATTTGATGCATCATTCTGGGGTTATTTCTCTCCTCTTACTGAGCCTTCAGCCAACACTGAAAATGCTTCTGTAGAGTAAGTTGAAACCAATACTGGAAGCTGTTTCACACTAAGGATTAGGTCCTTTATGATGAAATGATACACCTCCTGATAAAACCTGATATCACACTGATGCTGCTGGAACAGAACCCCCTAAGCTGCTGAACAGACACATCAATCCCTTCACTTTTGGAACAACAGTTTTGTAACTCATTTATGACCTTATATGTCTGAAGTAGGAAAAAAATCACAAACTACAGTGCAGCAAACTATTAAAGAAAACACCACTATTTTGTGGTTTAAAACTGAAGTACAAAAGTAGTTAAAATGATAACACAGCCTACATACCACACTCTTTTGCTAATAATTTCGGCGTTATAGCCAGTCATAGCAAAAGCACCTGAGTTCCTGGTGATCACTGGCATGAAGATATAAACAAAACCCTTGCATGCTGCACAAATCCCCATCACCTGGGGCTTTTACTACTGCATCCATTGGCATTCATCACCATCCCACTGCTACCGCGATCCTTTGCACGCAGTTATCTCCATAGGACCCGCGGTAATTTAGATGAAGAACACGAATTTGCATCAGAACAGGAAAAGGCCATTTGGCCCCAAATCCTCACTTTTTAGGTACTTATCTCAACATAGAGACTGACAAAAAAAACCCAACCCTCCTTTTCGAACCCAAGCTGCTGTAAGGACACAGACAAAATAACAAACCAGATGCCACAGGGAAGCCAGGTAAGAGGGGAGATGGGGCCTCTCACAGACTGCTGACTTTGAGGCAGACAAAACCATCTTTAAAACAATTCTATTAGAATGATTCAGCAGGCCAGCTTCATCTCTCCTTACCCACAGAGTACTGTAATGCCACTGAAATTAAGAGAATTATTTTGCACTGTTATTTTGCATGAGTGCCAAGGGCAGGACGATTTGCCTGGTAAATCGTTT
Organism: Nicator chloris; assembly: GCA_013400495.1. NCBI lineage: Eukaryota > Metazoa > Chordata > Aves > Passeriformes > Pycnonotidae > Nicator > Nicator chloris. The sequence continues at coordinate 15,518 of WAAE01015427.1, forward strand.
ACAAGTTTTTAAATCACCATACAATAGAAATAGCTCCCTAAAAATTACCTATTTAGTGGTTAAGTTCCATATATTAATGTATATCTTGTGCCTTTACCTATATTCGATGTAAACTCACTTGTAGGATAAGAAAAACTAGGAATGAATTGTGGAGGGCCTGGTAAGGAGTGAAAGAAAATAAAAAATTGAGATGAATCCTTCTTTTAATAGCAGAATCAGAATGTAAAGATCAGGGACAAGTCCATTCAAATAGGAAATGTATAAAAGCCAGAACTGAAGTGACAATCCTAAACCAGTTGTTTCAGTGTCTGCAGTGAAGGGTGATGGGACAGACAAATCTGATTCACAGCAAGGAGTAGGATTTAGTTGTACAGTAGCAGATAAGGCTGGAGATGAGGGATGGCAAGCTTTCGTAGAGTTGTGGTGACTAAGAAAAAATATGTACCAGGGACAGGACAGATAAAATATAGCTGGTGATATAAACCAAAACAGTACGTCAGTATTTCTACTAGTAAAGTCAAATATTATACAGTCTCCACATCTGCATTACAGTCTGGAAAGAATTTATCAGTAGTTATGGTTTTTTAATCAAATTTTTAAAAACCAATACATTGAAAAATATTATATATTAAAATAACAAGTCACTGTTCTCTCATTCTTTGTTTATGCTGTAACACAACAGCTGTGATAACATATTTTCAGTTATCTGATGCATCCACAAACCACAGTCTCTAGGAACACAACAAATTAAAAATGAAAATAAATAAATAACCGGATTAAATTAACAAATTATAGAAGCCATGCTCAATAGAAAAAAAAAAACCTCTGAAGTAATAAACCACTGATAAAGTGTCCAATCCAAACCAGGTACTTTGTGCAGTGCACAGACCTTGGCAGGTCACCAAAAGGTGAGAGATGTACAGGTTTTACCAAAAATACTCAGCCTTCTCGGGCACCTACATCTGGTGCTCTCTGCAGGTAGCCCAAACTCCATCCCAGCCACTGCACCTGGAATTTGCTCTTTGCTGGCTCCAGCTGCCAAGGAGGGTGCCTCAAATGGAAACTCAAATCCAGAGGCTGAAGTGGAATTTACCCCACCTGAATTGAGCAGCAAGGTAGCCCCTGCACTGATGCCCTCCTCTTTAATGATATAGGAAGGAAGCCTTGGCTTCTGGCACATCAATGTCCTAAAACATCGATGCCATTCTCATCCTGTGCCCAGGCAGCCCCTGAATTACCCCTCCTCCCACTGTCCCTTCAAGTCCCACTGATTTTAAGAAAGGCTAGAGTTCAGTAACTCTAAAATCAGCAATTTGTGAGCCTAAACCTACACAGCCCACAAGGAAAAGAACACACATATAGTGTCTCTGAAATTTCACACAGAGTTACTCAAGACTGAAACACGTCTACCCTACAGCAGGAAGCTGGTCCTGCTGCTCCCTGCACATGCTGCAGATCCAAGTAACTCTCCAAAGGTAATCTTAAACAGACCCCATTACAGTAAACCTCAGCACAAGGTGAAAATCTATAATTAATGATCACTGTCAATTTAGCATCTCCCATGAGCGATTCCAGAAAGCTGAAGTCTTGACATTTTGAGAGTTATCAGAATCAATTTAATTAGTTGAAAAATGGTTATCCTCAGTATAATGACCACTCTAACTGTTCCTAAAGTACCCGAGGACACCAGGATTTAAGAGCATTCAAAAGGATTTACCTGTTGAGAGACTGATGCACTCCATGAAGTGCAGGATATGACAGAAACGGTGCAGGGAATAAAAGGCTATCAGAAGGATTACAAACAGACACACAATCTTAATGTTTCATAATAATAAGGCATCCTGAAACAGTTACCCCAGGCGTTACTTTACATGCATGATTGATGCAGACTTTTCCAGATTGTAAAATTATGGTGTAAATGATTATGCCATAGCAATTCCAGAAAAGAACTGGTCTTCTTTTCCCATTAAATTAAGATTCAAAGAGAATGTACTGGGGAGAAAGCCACCCCACAACTCAATCAGTTCTTTAAATACATAACACAGGACACAGGAATTATTCAGGGTTTTAATGAGACTTAGTGCAGAAAGCAACAACAAAAATCCTGAGGCAAAACCTCACTAATTAGGAGACTTTTTATCTTGCTTTATGTTTAGCTTAGAAACCTTTGCATCCCTGCAGTCTACAAGCAAAAGAAATCTTTACATAGCAGGTTTCAAAGATTGCCTAACAATCAATATTTGGGAAGAGCTACATGAGAAATTTCCCCTGTGATTTGGCAATGACTCCGATTCCCCAAGGTCTGTGTTACTGACATTGCTGCAAATGTAGTGCAAGCAATGAAAAATGGAAGCTGCACACACTGTGCTTTCCCTGTTGCCTTTACCCAAGTCATAACTCACTCTTGCATATACTGTAATTTAACCTGTGGAGATCCCAGAGGGGGCTGTACAAACACCGTGTGGAAACTTAACCTGATCATTAAAACAGTATCAGATTTTGCAGATTATTGAGCATTTTCCAGTAGATTACTCAACTGAACTTTCTTGTGTTAAGCAGGGCTTAGTCCAATTCATAAATTAATTTTTCATATCAGGCAAATGCCCGCAGTACTTTGGCACCTCAAATCAGCCAGGAGCTGAGAAATGAAAGCCATGTATGTCAAATTTCTGCATGTTTTCTGTCTGACCTTAATCTCTCCCTTAGCATGTCCCTTAAGGTGTCATAAGTCACTTTATAAAGAAATAAAATATACCACCACTGATTTTAAATTTGGAGCTGGGCAGCTGCTAAAGTTACCCTTTGAGGAAAAGCTGGATCTTTGGGCAAAGACTGTGCTCTCTCTCACCAACACCCAGCTGAAGTCTGGCACCCAGTCAGACCTGATACCCACCACTCAAACTGTCAGCAGGTATTAGCTGTCACGTTCCATTAGCCCCTCATCATGCTATCTTGCATGATGCCAGCATATAATGTGATTTAATGGGACATGACGTGACATATGTGACGTGACGTGATGTGATGTGACAGCTACCATTTAAAGGGGAACGCACCTATTTTCGAATTAGATGTCCATTATCAATTAAAGCTGCTCTGGTGATGGTCAGAAATTTATATGTCAAGCCCAAGCAAGACTAACCAGCATGTGTTGCCTGCACTACTGAACTGATGAGCTGGGAATCTGCCAGCTACCCAAATCATCCCTGGGTAATTTGACAGATCTGTAATATAAGCTCTGTGTATCAGTTCCATGTCATATTTGCTCAGTACTACTGAAAGCATGTTTTTGCCATTTTTCTGCTTCATCCATCATAATTAAAATCACCTAAAACGGTGATTTCCAAGCTGTAACTTCAGTTCTGTTATTATCAGCTGCTGTGCTCGGTACGTGAGAGAAAAAGAAGACAAGGAGTATTGTGCTGTAGCTGCAGTGTACAAAGTGCTGAGAGCATGGCAAAAAACGGTCATTTAACTGACCAGATACAATGTGGAAGTAATACGGAAGTTAGGAAGAGCAGCACACAGTGGGAGCAATAAAACCTTTTTGCATCCACTCCTGCGCAATGATTTTTTTCTCCCTCAGTAAAGACATTAAGTGCTTGATGCTTAAAACCAAAAAAGATTTGCATAGGTGCAATGAGATTGTCATAAATCTGTTGTAGGCAACAGGCTGTGGAATGTATGCATAATTCAGAAGGAGAGAGAGCTTGCGGATGAGCGTAGCGTACGAGCGAAATTCAGACGCTGTAGTGCAGCAGCTTTACAACGCATAAGGAATGCACATTATCCGTATGCAGATTAAAGTATTGATTCTTCATCATTCTATAGCTTGGCCATTAATATTCATGCAAACCCTCCGGGCTGGTCACCTTGTGGGAAGGCACAGAGCGCTGGAGGATCAGCCCCGTTTTCCGCGGGTGCCTCGGCTCCGGAGAGAGCTCTCTGTGCATCACCGTAACATGGCTTCCCGGGAGTGATATCCCTGCACTTGCTGCTCAGTTGACTGTTTCTGATGATCTTGCTGCTGCTGCAAAAAAGGGTAAAGCTGCTGCCTCTAGATTTCCCGATGCAAAAATTGCACTTCAAGGCCGGATGGCAGCTTGAAGGTCACACACGCTGACGCCTCGCATGCCAGAGACAGGAAGCCTAATTTTAGCCCACAAGAAACTAGAGTGCTGATTAGAAAAAATGAGATTCTATAATGCTTCAAAAGCTTTACAGGGGAAAATTATTCTTAGCACAAGATATCCCATCGTACCTATGGGATGCAATGCTTCAAGGATGTAGAAAGAAAAGGTTTCCATAATAAGTGGTGGAAATGAATGAAAAGTAATTACACAATTGTCTAAAGCAGTGAATGTTGAAAGAGAGTGTGGATATAATAGGATTATTTAGTGATTCTTTACCTTATGATCATCCAGCATCATAGCATAATAGAGAAATAAGTAGCAGGCTACGGATTAAAGGCGCTGGAAATATTTATAGTTTTATTTCCTGGCATAGCAGTTTCTACAAAAACCTGCAACATGAACTGTAGACTGTGCCACCTTTTCCTCCACAAAACACTCCCAGATTTAGTATGAAGGCTCCCACACAGGTCTGTCTTATCAGAGAGCCTGGTCTCACCCGAGTGGCCAGGCAGGAGCAGACAGCCTGTGTGGTATCTGCCCCTGATGTTCTGCTAAGTGCCAGTGGCTGTTCCATGAATTGGAGCCTGGTGCCTTAAGAAAGGGAAGTTACGTTGCTAAGAGAGGTTGTTTCACAGCCAGTTCCATTCACGATCACACATATTTTCCCTTTCTCCTCTTTGTAGCCCATATCATTCTTGCAGAATATGTTACACTCACTTTCAGAGAAAAACAATTCTCTCCCTGCACTCGTTTTTAAAACTGTGCTTACGAACCTTTAGTGGCCAGAAGAGATGGGCAGACAGAGAAGGGCAATGACCAGCTCCCTACACATCACTTTCAGCTACTGCTGAGAATCATACCAGGAATCTCCAAATGGGCAAACTCCTGGAAGAGCTCAGCAGGAGTTCCATGGCTGCATGACCAGCTCTGCTCTCACACACTGGTTACATCCTGTGTACCACTAAGGCACTGCCCAGTGAAAGAGAAATGCTGTGCCTTCCACATCCTTTGTTTCAGTAATAAAGCAGCTTTGGGAAAGCTTTTGGGAGGGATTTATTTGGAAGTTTCACTTTCCTGTTCACAGTTATATATATTGCTTAACATTCACACAGTCCTCACTGTAATTTTCAAGTTCTCAAATAGTTATACGAATCATTTCTGAACTTCACACAATGCGATTACAAAACAAGCATAACCAGTTCATAAAACACGCCACAAAGATTATTACCAGCATTTTCTCTGCCCCAGACTTTTTGCCTGTGTCAAATCATAAGAATAACATCGAGTTCTGGATTCACTTTTGTAAGCATATCTGAATGCATTTTTCCTAAAGCTTTTTAATAGAAAAATGAAAATAAATGTGTCAGAGCAGGAAGCAGTAAAGTTAAAGGGAGCAGTGCCCCATTCAAAAGTTTCAATCAAATTCTCCTATAGGCACCTGGCCCATCAGATATGGTGAAATTAGTTTGCTTACATGTACCTGTTGATGGAGACTTGACAGATTATTGGCATAAATTGCTGAATGTATGCTCATTAATCTACAGTGCATTTTTCTTACTTCTTTACATGATAATTTTGCACTAAATTCTTGTCCCTTTACTTCATTCTGTACAGAGTTCGTGAAAAAGCATTGCAAACAAGCAGGAACTGGCAAAGGGAAATCAGTGTTGAATTGTTTGGGGTTATATTCCTGTCTTTTGTACCTTCAGGCACAGTGTTTATTTAATTACAATGATATACTTACCACTGGGGAATTTCTGTCCCCATCCAGATTTAAAAGTTCACATCAAGGTCAGAAATTGCATTTTAGACTCAAATTTCAGATTCCAAGTCTGACCTGTTTTTTTTTTTTTTTTAACACACTCAGAGTACACAATTCCTCAAATTCAGGTAAATTTGAAAAGCAGTTGAGAACATAAAAACTGCCATACTGAGACCAGAAACCCCTCTAGCACAGTATTCCATCTCCAACAATGGCCATAAGTGGATAAGTAGGGAAAAGTATAAAACCAGGAAAAGTATAGATCATTATTTCCCCTAATATTCACCCAGATTCCACTTATTCTCAACTTAGGGACTTTCTGAACCAGACATGATATCCATGTGTTCAGCTAAACCTCAGTGAATTTCTCCTCCATGAACTTGACCATTCTCCCCTTAGACCAACAGAGAATTTTAGCACCCATCAATCTTTTGGCAAGATCACCTAGCCACTACATGAGATCTGTGCCTTTTTATTCCTTTTAAATCTGGCTCCTGCTACCTTCATTTGATTTCCCCTGGCTCTTGGGCAAGATACTGTGAAGGGAATGTGAACAACTGAGCCTTATCTGCACTTTATGATTTTATAGACTGCTATCACAGCCTTCATCAGCCCTCTCTTTTCCAGACTGAGAGATACTCATTTATCTAATCATTCCTAATACAGAAGCTCTTCCATGCTTTGTTTATCTTTTAGACCTTTCATGCAGCCTTCTGGAGATTGGGGAGGAGAGGGGTCTGTAGGGTGGCAAAAACATCTCAGTGTCTAGTTGGGGGCAGATCATGGATTTTCATACAACACAACAATGATACCTCCCCATTTCTTTTTTTTATTATAATTTTTATTATTTTCTAAGGATTTCTAACATTTGATTTGTCTTCTAACCATTACTGAGCACTGAACAGACACCTTCAGGGACTTGCCTACTGTCACTGGAATATCTTACCCCAGAATACAAAGGATAAGATCACAAGACAACATCATAGATCGAGGCAGTAAGGAATTTTTTTTCTCATGTGCATCACCTGACATTTACCTACACTGAATTTATCTGCTATTTTATTCTGCAGACACTCATACTATCTGTTTTTCATTTGTCAAGCAAAACAAGGCAGATTATCTGTGTGTACATCAGCATCCCCTAGACACATTTTTAGAGTGGGCTGTTTGTCCCATCAACTTGGAATGACAGAAATTGCTCCTGCATTTGTTAAGGTATTTTCCCCATCTGTCCAAGGAGGTCACAGCGTGGATTTATTCCAGCTTACATCATAAAAATGATATCTTCATGGAGGGTCCACTGTGCTACATCCCCACTTAGACCTCTGAATACATGCATGCAAGGCTGCTCAGAAAACCTCAGACGTGTTGTTAGCTGAATATTGAAACAGGGACACTTAGCAGAAATAGTTCAATTTCTAAACATTCAGTAAAACTCAGACGTAATCCTGGAGGACTCTTGCCTGTGCCTTCCAGCTCACAGACCAGTCTGGTTTTAAGCTCCTTGCTCCCAGTGCTGGTTGCTCCCAGGACTGTGTAGTAGGGCTGTGGTATTCCCTAGACTTTAAACAAAACCAAAAAAAAAAAAGCCAGTTTCCAGATAAAGGTCCTGTGGCAGCCTCTTTGGGTCTTGGAAACTCTGGCAACTGAACCAAAAAGCTGCCAAAGGTTTCCAGCTTTGTTTATATTTTAAGGAATTGTTTTAACAAGCTGATCAGTTGCCCTCGTGTTATTTATTAGTGGGCAAACACAATCAAGGGGAATTGTGTTACTTTCTGCCCACAGTTACAAGGAATTTCCAAGGCTTTGCTGTATTTTATCTGTTTCCCCTTGGAAAAAATCTAGATTGTCTTTGATAAGAAAAACAATGCAGGATTTTTACAAAACAATATATTTTTTTTACAAAAAATATTATTTTATTTTACAAAACAAATATTTGCATAATTATACTGTGGGTTGGGTCTTGTTTTCATATTTTCTGATTTTGCAGCCACTTTGAGAAGAACTTTTTCACAAATAATTTTTCAAAACCTTGACCAAGCACGATTTGTTCATTGAAAGTGAAAAAAGAATACATTTGTTGAGATTTCTGCCATCTTCAGATGACTTTTTTGTTCAATTTCACAGATGTTAAAGATGTACATTATTTAATAAATCACATCATTAGGAGGATATCTAAAATCAAATGTATTAAGTTGTCAATAGACAGAATTGAGACTTCAGATTTATTTCAGCAGGGAAATAACTTATTTATATCTTCATACTGGTAACTGTTTCTCCAGAGGAAGAAAATTTATATCCATATATACCTTCCAATTCCCGAATTCTTCCATTGCCATGTGAAAACTTTCACACTTGAATAATCAGCTGTTTGATGGCTTACCATTAAAAATAATAAATCAACAATTCAAGCATGGTTCCAATTCCCATGCAGGGGGGTGGCAGAAAAAAAAAACAAAACCAAAAAAAAAAATCACAAAGGGAAGTAAGTCTAGAACATATTTTCATTCAAAACCAGGTAGCATTTATTGATGAAAAGCTTCAGCTATATTGAAAATTCAAAACAACTGAGCAGAAAACCCCAAACTACTGAACTTCCCAATTCTTACAGAGACCTTTTCTCACAGATCTATGCCTTGTACTCTAATTCTCAGAGATGATCTTTACTCTCACTGATTTAAAAGGGCAACTTGAACGATGAAGCGTTGCAGTAGAGGTCTATTGCATTTCAAATTTTAGAGCCCCAAAAAAATGAAAAATTTTTGGCAGCATCATGAAAGTGTCTGTTCTTCCTAAAATAGAAACAACAGAATATGCTTCAGTGCCTCTTTGACTACATAAATCAGTAATTGCAAAGATCAGATGATTGTTCTTTTAGTACAGGAAAGAATCCCAATAGTTTTATAACAGAACAATTCCAGTGTGATTTTTTTTTAAAAAGACAAAATATAATCATTTTAACCCAAGGATTAAAGTGCCTTTCTCCTTCAATTATATAAATCCTACACTAGATTATAAAACAAAATCATATCTCTGTCTACATTATGACCTGAAATGAAACAGGTTTTTTGCTATATTGACAGAAATATTTATCTCCAGGGGCCTGCATTTGCTCTTACTGAAGTTAATGTAAAAAATCTAATTGGTTTCAATGGCAGCAGGAAACGTTCCGAGGCTCCATCCATGAGCCTTTCTGGAGGAAACACAAGGAGAACATTTGTGACCATTATCCCCTCCCTCGTTTATCATTTATCCTGTCTTTTCTTTTTGCCCCACTTATTAAAATTTTAATAGTCAGACATAATTGCTGGGGCTAAAAGAAACTGCCACATGGGAAATGTATTTCTTGGGTACCTTTGAATTGTTTTAAACTGTCAGCTCTCAGAGACTGATGGCTGGCAAGACTCCTGCTCTGTTCCACAGTGTCAAATTCTATGTTGGATATTGTCCATTTTTGGAAATATGTACGGAATTATAATTGTGCTTTGCATTAAAAATAGAGCTAATTTTTTTATACATGAGCCTGAAGATGAAAAGTATTAGATTAATTGGGAGAGATTTTATGAAGGATAAAAGGGAAGGAAAAACATGGAAAAGGCAAAAAATGTTTTAGGTACAAGTGAAAAACAAAAATATCCTTCTTCCTTCTAATGTTTTCCTGTAGGAACGATTTTCATTGTTGCTTGGGTGGGGTTTTTTTTGTTGTACATTGAAATAAAGCAGCAGCTTTATTAGTGAAAATTAGCAGCATTATTAGTGAAAGTTCATGAAGGAATTTAGTGAAAAATTAAGAATGACAGGACAAGGGCCCACAGCCAGACAGGAATGGAAAAGCTAAGGCACTGTTCCTGGAATAGGCTGGGTTGCAATATACCTTAAACATCTATTCCCAACCTAAACATTTATTCCCAACCCCCTGCCATGGGCAGGGACACCACCCACCATCCCAATTTGCTCAGAGCCCCATCCAACCTGGCCTGGAACACTTCCAGGTATGGGGCAGCCACAGCTTCTCTGGGAAACCTGTGTCAATGTCTCTCCACTCCCACAGTAAAGGATTTCTCCCTAATATCCCATTCCTAAACACAACAACAGAAAAGGTCAGAATTCACACTGCTCACATTAATATTGCAAATCCACCTCTACAGAAATGGGAAATAAATTGAAATTAATTCATTGTTTGCTGGTTTCCATATCCTCAAGTGTTCTGAGCAATCAAATCTAAAACTAGTACAAGGTGACTACTCAAGTGTCTTTCTAAAAGAATCCAACTGCAGAAGAGTTTTTCCTGATTACTTTCTTCACTCAAACCAAGTGTTTCCACACTGCTAGAAAAAGTATTTCCATAAGTAAAGCCCAGTTGCAATCTAGTCACACACACACTAATAATACACAGCTCCTTTTCCAGGCATATTATTTACATTATGGATTTATTATTGTCTTCTGTTATGTTGACACGAAATAATCTTTCATCTCCTTCTATGTTAAAGGAGTGCAAGCGTCCTTTGCTCAGTAAATAATTCAAAGACATATAAATATTTTAAGAACAATAAGCAGTATACTTTGGAGCAGTGGAAGAGAATTGAAATTAGTTATTTGTAGCTGAGATCTTGATTGCAGCAACATAATTGTTTTTCAGTTTTCATTATCCTACAGTGAACCAAATTTCTCCCTCTACTTTCAGACACTGATATTCAGTTTCATCTGCAAAAGTAATTTTTATGAAAAAACACAAGAGCGTTCAAGCATGAACTTCCAATGCTTCCAAAATCTCTGTGCTAAACAAAAGGAAATTTACTTATAATAATTTGTTTGTCCTGCATGCAAAATTTTAAACAATGGTATATTAATCTTTTTTCTCAAATGTTGTGTTTATGGGTTAGTAGATACAACCTCACAGAATATTTCAATATAATTAACTTGTGTAAAAGTTTCACTTAAAAGGAGCTTTTCTTGATCACACTGAAATAACAAAGAGGAAAATTTCTTATTCTTTTTATATTCACATAGTAACTATAGTTGAAATGATAAATCAAAACTGACCTACAGTCAAAAGTAATAGAAGTTTAGAAAGCTGAATAATGTGCAGACACAGCAAAAATTCATTTGGGAATCACTCATTGCTAGCTATTTTTCTATGATCTGAGGCTGGCCCTCAGATCTGCAATGCAGATCTCCAAAATCTGGAAGGAGACAGGCTATAAGGCCTGGCAGGAGATCTACATTAATATTGTCAATGCATTCACATGTCATCTTTTTTCCCTTAAAAGATTAGCACAGAATTTGTCTCCCATTCTCTTTTCAGTGTTGGATAGGCCTGCCCTAAAACATGTGTAAGAAGCAAATCTTGAAACTCTATGTAGTAGTGAAATTTTAGGCACGGTTGACTTGGTATTAATTTTAAAATATGAAGGATGAAAAGTTTCAGAAAAAAAAAAAAAAGTAAAGCTATAGATTGCTTGCAGAACAAACAGCCACCCATGTGTGAGCAGCCAAGCCCTGTCACTCCCTCTCTCTGGATAAGGACGTTTTGTAAGGGAGCATTTGGCTGCACTTCTTCAACATGGCTTTGACAGCTGCAAACCTCAGTGCTATGGACAACCCTTCAAACCCCCAGAAATTTACAACTCCAATTTAAATAGTGCTTCTGAAACATAGACAGTGCAAAATCCAGAGAAAAATATCTATTTGATCAGATATTTTCTATGAAGGGGATTAAAAAGATACTTCTGGGGGTTTTTTAGCCATTTGTGAACATAGGTAAAAGTAAGCATGTCCCATGCTTCAGTGAATTTTAAGTGAGGACAGCATTCCAACTCCATCACACTACACTGCATGACAAATACAGGGCTCAGAGAAACTTTGTCAGATGAAAAAGAAATATTTTGAGGAGGAGAGATGACCAGGAGCATGAAAGCCAGGGATTGACCTCACCCAGTCTCTTTTTACAAAGTAACATCCTTTTCAAAATCTTTGTCCATTTAAAACACGGAGATTTTATAAGTTTTGGGTTACGTCCCTTTTTCTTCATCCTATTGTGCCTTTCCTTAGCTTTCTCCTGAATATGGCTTGTTATCCTTTGGTTTTTTCCCCCCTCTTCCTGTTTGTTTTAGAAGCCAGAGGGTTACATAAAAAACTCTTTGAAGTCCAACAGAAATTTAGTAGCTGCCCTTCTGACCTTGATAAAGATCAAGGATAGACTTGACTTAAAACTGCTAAAAGGCAGTAGCAAAAAAAAATTGGAAATATCCCATTAGAAAACACAGGGAAAATAACCCCTTCAGCCCTCAGAAATATCAGAGATAAAGCTGACACATTTGCATACGCCCAAACACGGAAAACAACAATTTGAGAACTGCAACCACCTCTTCAAACATACTTCTAATCTTTCAAGAGAGCAGGTTGCAAATGCAAGTGCTTATTTAATTATCTAATGCACATTTTGTCATAGGCATTTTAGTGTGCTTTGTTTTCAAATCCGGATGAAAGTATTGGAAAATACCTAACCAGAATTCCTCCAGCTCCAGACACCTAAGGCAAGACCAATGTTCTCCCCTCATACAGCAACTTTACAGACCTTGCACCTGGAAACCTGCAGGACCAGGTGGTGCTTTTTTGATTTTGACCACATTTCCCACCTAAAACTCTGGCAAGCTCTACCTCGGCATTTTGGGAGAGGCATGATGTTTCAGATGAGTTCCACTATAAGCAGAGTGACCAGTGAGGGCCATTACACTCACCACAGTGAAGTATTTGAGAAAAGGTTAATCTGGGAACTTTAAGAAATTTAGTATAACCATGGATTTTGTTTAGATAATTTTATGAGGAAAAAACATGATAACAAGACATCCTAATTGATTATATCCTGTGGACTTTAAAAGTGTCAGAGCAATTTAGCCTTTAAAGCACTACATAAAATATTTTATCACATCTCTGCCTCAGTAACTTTAATAAACTACACAGCCTTCAGGGACCAGGCTCCTTATAAATTAACTGCCTTCAACTTGCTGCACAAGGGTCTTTATCTCGTCAGATTAATTATGTGTTTAATTTTATTTTTAACATTTTTTAAAATGACCCACACCAAGAGAAGCCTAGATTGTTTAATTAAACAAATGAATATGGTTATATCTAGCACAATCAAAGCACTAATTTGTCATACTAATGTTTTATACAAAGCTGATAGTTCCATTGTAGTGCTGATACACTAGTTTAGACTAAAGTTTATCAGCTCACCTTTCCAGCAATAATTTAAAGTTTAACTTTGTTCCACCGCCCTCTTACAACTAATTGGCTGTAGCTTTTCCCTGGTGTCTCAACAGGAGCTAGACTCTAATAAGTTATTAAGCAATTGCTAATGCATTATTGCTTATGCATGTGTTCCAAACTCACACTCTGCTTCAGAAGGGCTCAGATGAGTGCCTGGGCAGCAGAACACAGCTGCACAAGTTGTTCACTTCAGCTGCAAAGGCCCCAAAGCACTTTAGCCACTTATGCTAACGGGTAACAGAACTGGGAGAAGAGGCTCTCAGTTCTCCCTGTTGATTTGGCTGCAAGAGGAAGGAGAGGAAAGAGAACCAAAGTTTGTCAGCGCCAATCCTCAGAAAACACTCACCTTTGGTGGGAGTCTTCATCCCCCTATATGCTCCCAAAAAGTAGTTTACTTTCCACACAGAAGTATGATTACATTAGAACAAAATCATTGGAAACCAGGCTATTCTGCTGCTCTGTAACACAGAGCAACAAGGTTACCACCAGACATTCGGTGTCACTGTGTGAGAAGCTCTGATAGGAGAGGTTACTCCCCCTTCCCTTCCAAAGCCACCTCTAGACTGGAGACCCAATTAAGGAATGAGACCCTCATTTTGTTCACATGAAAACAGGAGTTGACGCCAGGTCTCCTACGCTTGAGAACGGCTCTAACATAAGTGCAAAACAGCTGTGCAGAAGGAAGGACAACAGCAGTTTTGGTAGGGTGGAAACAGAGGTATTGAGAACCCAGATTCAGCACAGCTTCTCATTGCAAGGTTCCAATGAAAGGATACATTCCCAGGGCACTAAGTACAGGCAGGTACTAAGCCCTTCAGCTGAATTTAAATTGCCCGTTGCCCTCACTTTGCAAAGAGTAAGGAAATAAAAAAGGGAGCTAATGAGATTTTGAGAAGAGACCCACCAAGGAACTTGAGTGTTTGGGATCTAGTGGGAAGGCACAGCGGTGATGGCACCCTGACTTTCTGGAAGTTGTGTCTCCCTTTGAAGCTCTCCATATTCCCACTTTCCCCTAAGAACAAGCCTTTTTCTTCAGAGTTATTAGTGTTTCAGTCTCATGACTTTTCAGTCAATATTGTGAATTTTTTTTAAGGACTGACCCCTGCACACCAGGACTGGCAATAAGGGCAGAGCACATTTGCCTGCTAACATATTATTATCTCTTACGTTGCCCTTTTAGGAAACTGCTTAGAAGTCATAGTCATGTAACACAGTAAAGGCAATCAATTGTTTCACATTTACTGAAGGCCCACAAGAGCCCTCCTTCCCCAGCCATGTGACAGAGTTCACAGAAGTGACAAGGCAGCAGATGTGGGAACATGATGAAGCACTAAGCAAGGGCTGTTTCCCCACTAGGCTGCAGGGTCCATTTGGTGCAGAGGCTCATCACTTCCAGAAAGCAGAAAGGGGGAGTTGCTAGGGGTGACAAAGTCCTTCCTGTCACAGAGATGCCAACTATCACAATGGCTAATTTATACCGGGGCTTTTTCTAAGTGTGGATTTAAAACTCAGGTCAGTAGAAGTCAAATATGTATTTTTTAGAAACCTTCAGTGCCAGGATGACACCAGGCAGTAGATGGGAACGGTGCAGGGTGACACAATTTGATGGATGATAGCTCCACAATGCATATGCAGAGCAACTTCAGAAAGTGATAGAAAGCACCTGGTAAAAGTCCACGGTGAAGGTCAAAGCTGACAGAACCTTTATATATGTGGGAAGATGCCAGGGAAAGAGCAATAACTTTCAGGAATGCTAAAAGAAGTAAAAAGCTGAAAAGTACAATTGCAAGATCTTGTGGAATTTATGGCTTGCTTGGTTAATGTGTCTGCCTGGCTGAATGATAGTTCCATTGTGGTAATAATACAATAGTGGAAAGTGAAGTTCAACTGCCCATCTTTCTAGACAAAATGTGGAACTTTCGCTTTGTTCACAGTGCCCCTCAGACCAACAAGGACTGACTTGTTTTCTCAAATGCATTGCAGATGCTCATAAGTTATTAACCAATTACTTGTTTGCCACATGCATCCAGGCTCTTAGTACCTGAAATTTAAGGCTCACACTTAATGGAAAACTTTGAGAAAGATTTTAGCTTAAATGATCCTCTATATAAACCCCACATTTTTCTATTTTCTTGGGTAAATTTTCTGCAAGTCCTTTGATTTTAGGAATTTCATTTGTTCCTCTGTTTTTGTTGTCATCTGAAACCATTATGTTTTACTTATTTTTCTCCACAGAAATTATATCGTCAATGAAACATGATGACTTCAAGGCAGAAACAGAGAATAAACATTTAATGTTTTCAAAATTAAAATATAAAAATATTGGTTTAACACAAGCAAAATGTGATAGCTACATATTGCAGAGGTAAAAGCACTGAGCTGCCAATAGGGCCAAATCATTAAATGAAAGCAATAATTGTTTTAAAAGGTACTGTGATAGTTTTCCCTTAGCTGCAAAACTAGCTGAATTAAAGATATGATTGACAGCTTCTTTTCAAGCTTTCTGAATCATAACTCACTAAGAATGGTTTTCGGTTGTTGAAATTATGATGAAGCTCATGATTGAAGCCAAAGCTTCCTACAGTGAATGTTTGGACTTAGATGTTCCTTTGACTGTTGTATGAACTCTGTCCAGATTAAAAACTCTCATATCATCACAATTTGCTCCTCTCTGCACAAGTTTGCAAAATCTCAACTGAACTCCCCCAAGATTCGTGTTCTGATTTGTAGCAGTCATCATGTTCTCCTCTTCGATTCAGTTGCTGATCTGGAAAATAAGCCAGAAGGTTTTCTTCTCATACTCCTGATTCCTGTCTTTCCCATGATGAAGTTCTGTGGAGGAGGAAGCCTTTTGAAAGTAGAAGATCCATACCAAAGGAATTAAAGGAAAGAAGGAAAAAGAAAAACAAGTGGCCAAGACACTGTTTGAAGAGGGGATTTGTTCCTAACGGCTTATCCACTCCACTGGAAATATCAGAGCTGGGTTTGCAGACAGATACCAGAATGGCTTTGCAGTTTCAGCCCCTGCACACCAGTCTCAGAGGAGGATACTCCCATACCCCACAGTTTCTGCCACAGGAGCACTGTGCTGCAGCCAGCTGGAAGTGCCTCTGCTCTGCCCACGAGACATGCACAAATCCCAGCTCTGGTGTTCTTCCTGTGTGCCACAGGGTGTGCAAATCAAGGCTGCACAACATCCACACCCCTGAGTGTGCACATGGAGGCAACTGGCCTGGCCTAGTAATTCCTCTGGTTTTATAGATTGGTGTGTAGTTATATTTTTACATATAGTCCATTAGATGAAATAATGATCCCATATCCATCAGGTAGGGGTGAAGGGATCCTCAGCTACCGTAGCTGGTAAGAAATGGCACATTATAAATTACATTTGCTTTTATAAATCAGAAGAATCAGATTCCCAGTCCAATCCTTAAAAACATCACTACTTCAGGTAATGTGGTACATTACATGATGCACCTAACTTCTGCAAACTTCTAATTGTTGCTAAGAAATCCATTCCTGCACTGGAATCATCAGATATTTCACTTACATTGAGAACTCTATTCTATGACAGTACCAGTTAAACACTCATTTATCTTTTCTATGCCTTTCTCATTTGCTGAAAGCCTGAGCAACAGTACACCTTAGGTTAATCCTAACATTTTAATTAGTTCCAAGCTGACAGCTATTTGTACTTTTGGTAATAAATTTTAAAGTCACTGAGAAGTAGATTAGTGTGTAATTTAGGAAAGCTTGCTCATGTGTTTCACTTCTCTGTGAAAGAGACACGCTCGTGAGATTAAGCTCTAGCCTGGCAGAGAACCTGTTTTTCCTAGCACATATTTGCTTCTGATGTCATAAATTATGTTTCAGTCCTGACTTAGCCAGCCTGTTGGTGGCAAGTAGTTGACATGAGATGGCTCACTTGCAGGTAGAATACTCAGGGAAGTGGTCCCATGCTTGGAGATACTGCCTGGTTGATGAACTAATTTGACCTTCCTCAGTTCTTTTTGTTTTACATGTGCTGCTCCAGTACAACTGCCCATGGAGGTCACTGCATTTGCAAGCAAATTAAGCTGGCTTTGCCATCATTCACACCTCTGGTCTCTCTCTCTCCATAAATACTTCTGGAAGACCTGTATTGCCAGTGCTCCCGTTCATCTCAGACTGCCGTATGTCATTTATGACAGAAAGAAAACTACTGTGCTCAAAGGTAAGGTCTTATTGGAAGGCTTGTGTGTTGTTTTATTTATTTGTGAGGAAACTGGTTCTTCCAGTAGAGAAACTGACCCTGACGGTTTGACAGGGTCAGGTCAGACTTAGCCAGTGACATAAAATTATGCACCAGTCATCATTCTTCAATATATACTCCAGGGAATGAAAGAGAAATGAAAACCTGTTCCAGAGTACACAAATCTTCTTTCTTTGCAACTCTAGACACTAACATATACACCTGATTTTCAAATGTCTTACAATATTGTAAAGTTATAATGTTGAATTTTACAAATTCATTCACTGCTGTACCATCAGATTTGAACCTTCCTTGTGCTTCCACTAAAAAAATAGGAATGTGCTTTTTGTTACAGATGCTGGAAATGACTAGATAATGCATTTCACAACCATGCCAATGGTTATTTTCTTTCACTCATCATCTTTTGTTCACTGCCAGTTATTTCAGTTGGCAGATGTGGTTTCACAATCCTCTATAATTGTATCTGCTAACATTGCATAGCTGGAAGTTTCTCCCAAGAGCGTCCTTAGATATTTCTTATGTCCACTGCAGGTCTGCTTCCCATTAGTTATCTCCTTACAGAATAATTTCTTCAGTAAATGCCTCTTACCCAACTGTGGAAGGCATTTTTCCTTATCCAACTGTGATAGGAAATGGTACCACGCATTCCCTTTTCAGCTTCTGGCTAGCCCAGCACAAAAATAAAGCAACTGTGCTCCTCACTAAGAGCTCAGCTAACCCCACTGCAAGTTTTTCTGTATTTCCTCTTTCTATACTATTTGTTCACATTCCTGCAGGGGATGACTAGAGAGGCATCTACCAGAGGGTTTTCCCAGCAAAAGGAGCAGGGTATTGTAGGATATGTTAAGTCTGATCTGTTTAGTGGTCAGTAAACATAGACCACAATAAAAACTGATTTAAAATGTTAAGAAATTCTCCAGGTGCTTTGACAGTAGGCATAAACAATTGACACATGATTGATATTAGAACAGATACAGCAATTAATTCAAAAAAATTTTCATATTTTGACTCTTTCCTCCACCATCCCCATCTTATAAAGAATCAAACACTATCTAATCAACATTTTGTTTTCCCCAGCACTTCATAATAATATTTTTAATTCCCTTCAGGCAGTCATATTAATAACAAAAAGTTCAGTTTCTGTTCTAGAAATATTTTGAAACCCCATGCATATATACACACAGGAAGTGAGAGTAAATACTTGCTGTAAACATAATGAAAAACTGCTAAAATTTAGACTTTTCTAAAAACTAATTTGATTTCTCAGTTATATCAAAATCATCACAAACACCAATCTACAGCTGGTAGTCTCAACTGTTCCTTCACTTGTATGTGATTAAAGATGGGTATAAAAGTCTAAAATAAATGTGAAAAATAAAATTGAAATTTCAAAAATACACTGCTGAAAATAGGACAAGAATTTTTTTCCTTCCCTAATTATGTCTGAATTGTAGCTTATTTCTTACATCATAAAATGGTTTATGTTGGAAAGGACTTTAAAATCATCTAGTTCTAAACTCCCTGCCATGGGCAGAGACACCTTGCACTTAACCAGGTTGCTCAGAGCCTGCCCTCTGAAGAATTTCTTCTGACTATCCAGTCTAAACCTGCCATCTGTCAGTTTAAAGTTATAAAAAAACCAAAAAAATAAAAAAAAAAGAACAAACACAAACCAAAATAAAACAAAATAAAACACACACACACAAAAAACCCCAACTGACCAACAACAAAAAACCCCAACAACAAAAGCAACAAAAAATCAAAAAAATACCCCCGAAAAACCCAAACCCCAAGCAAACCAAAAAAAAGGAAAACCACCTGCAGAGATTCTGCCCAGGAAGAATGATGATAATTAGACCAGAGAAAGGGATTTTTCTAATATTAAAGGCATTTAAACATTTCTTTAAGGAGTCTTAAATATACTGTGCTGGTTTTGACTGTGACAGAGTAGATTTTCTCATAGCAGCCAGTATGGAGCTATCTTTTGGGTTTTTTGGGTTTTGCTGAAAAAAGTTTTGATAGCACAGGTATGTTTTAGTTATTACCAAGCAGTGCTTACACAGAAACATGAAATAACAATAAACCACACCTGTGATTTACACCCTTCCTTTGAGAGAAGAAAATTTACATCATAATAAAGCTGGTTGCCCACCCTGGGGGAGCAGCTGTGCTGAACTCTACACAGCAAATAATATTGGGATGTCTCCTGTCAAGCAAATGGGAAGAATAGCTGGGGTGCAATCTCACAGCATCCAGTCTGGGAAGCACAGATATGCCCTGACATTTGGAAAAGCTTTCCAGCAGTGATGTTACAACAGAGATGAGCAATATAACCCACTTCTCAATCCTCTAGTCAATTGGAGCTGTCAAGTGGCACCTTGTACTTGGCTAATGTGAAACTCTCAAGAATGTCCAACAGTTGGGTGCTGTCAAGTATTTTGCTGAAATCTAAAGTCCTTAAGCAAGAAAGTCTAATAGGATATGTATGAAAATCATGCAAAATACTACTAAGGATGTGACAAATCATACGATAGGAACAGCTTCAAAGCCCAGCAGCATGTGCCAATCTGTGCCCTGATTACTGATTAACATTCAGAAACATTTCAGAGAGAAGCCAGACTCGAGACAGGATTGGAAGTGATATATGTTATGTGAGAGGTACATTCATTTTCATAAGTGACTCTTCAGAGACTTTTGATAATTCCCAGAGGGACCTCCCTCTAATGATTTAACAAAGTGATCAAGGATCAAGGCACCTAGAATTCATGAACAGCATGACACTGCCTCCCTTTCATGTCTGACATCCTAAGGACAAAGAAACTATGAAAGGTTCACAGCTGTAACAAAAGTGAGAATTGTTAAAATACAGCACTGTAGTGGCAGTGATGGCACTTCCAAAGGAATTAGTCTGCACTCAGCAAAACTTTCCAACAAACAAATTATTCTAGAAAAATTTCCCTCTAACCTATTTCAGTATAAATCAATGATACCTTTTCACAGATGTCTCATACTCTTTTGCTACGACACCACAAAAGTAGCAGCATATTAGGTGGACTATTCTTAAATCAGTAGGCCAGCCTTTACATCAATTCTTTGTGATTTGCCTTGCCTGTATGCCCACCATTCTCTAGGTATCCTCAGCTGTTGCTTGTATCTGCTTTCTCTAGGGCACACTCACATCCAGCATAAACTGATGCAGTGCTATGACAAAGAGAAGAGAATGCTCCATTTTGCCATATGCGATATCCCAGGATGCTGTAAGAGAGGACTAACATGGTTTAACAGGCATGGTTTGCTATGAAGATCCTGTACATTCTTGCTAGAACATTTTCAACTACTAAAGAACTCTCCATATATTCATAAATAGCAGTGTAAACAAAGCATGGACTGGTACACGTAAAACGAGACAAAACAGGACAAGAAGTCGCTGGGAAAATAACATTAATACTGCCTCACCTTCTTGTGGAGAAGTAGAGAGACACAGAAAGGAGCAAGTAAAGCACACAGGGATGCTCAAGTCCATATGGTACCTTGAGAAAAAAATCCTCCCTGTGATGGGCATCTGGGGCCAGCAGATGCCAGGTTTGCCTAATGAGGGGCCACAGCAGTTCCCAGCTCAGTGACAGGATGAAGGGCAGGGGAAAGAGATTCATTCCCCACCACGACCCACAGCAGCAAAAGGCAGATCTACACGGCAATGCTGCTGCCACAGCAAATGAGAACACTCTGATCACATTAACTTTAAAAGAGTGAAAGGGAAGTAATTTTAAAAAGCTTAAATACCAGACAGGTGTTTAGCACTCCCATGCACTGCAATCTAGATTTGATAGCAATGCAATATTTGAGTACGGTAATTAAACACAATTTTTTCTGTTACATATGGAATTGACTCCTAGGATCCTTTTGCCACACCCTTGTTACTTAGCAGTTATTAAAATAAAGTTCACTGACTTCAGTACGAATTTTGCCCAAATTCTGTTTCAACTCCTTTTGTCCTACTCTTGAAGGGAGATTTGCTCATTTGCCTGATTAAACTGCTTTGGTTGCTGAGAATCCAGGAATGTCTCAGCAAGTCAGGATACGTTTTCCTGAAAAACAGGAATTCTGGGAGGTCTTATTCTATTAATTGATCCATTTCTGTAAGTGCAGATAAATATGCACTGAGCAGTGTATAATTTGTTTGCAAAATAGGTAAACATAGCTTAAACTATCCCAGCTCAAGCCTATGGAAATCACTGAGTGACCTCTATTAGAGGGCCTGAGGATTTTACACTGAAGCTGTAAGATCCAAGGGGCAATTACTAAGGAAGGAAACCAATAAATTATGTGAACTGAAATGTGTGTGGTCTGTCTGCTGCTACAGATGCTTTCTAAAATAGTATTTGAAATATTGCCTTAAGGGAACACTGATCAGTTCAATATATTTCATACAACTCTAGGAAGAAAGTTCCAAGCCGAACACCAAATATTTTTTGAAGTAAAAAATAAAATAAATAAAACCCGCTTCTTAACATTGCTAAACATTGAGCGTGGAAATGAGATTCAGGTGAGCATTACAAAATTTGACCCTGAATCAATATATAATAAAATATATATATTTAAATAAATGTACATTCTTTAAAACAAAGATGAGACACTTGTGAACAGATGAAGAGTCTAGCCTTTGATATTTTATTCATATTTTAATAATTCTCTGTTTGTATTCTCTTCTCTCTAAGTGAAGGTTATACCTGGAATTGTCATCAAGATAGGTAAGAAGCACTTCAAACTATTTACATCCAGATTTGCACTTTCTCAGAAGTTTTTGGCATTCGAATGTAATGATTTTTTTAAAGGTTCTCATTGTGTCCAGGAGACAAGATAGGATTCCAACTAATTCTTTTCTCCTTTGATCCTTTGCAGGACCTTGCAATAGTTCTAAACACAGAATTTCTAACTTTTCTCAGAGGATAAAATCCAAATCTCTGTGAAAATAGTGAAAGAATCCTCCTTGTCCCTAGCAACCTTTAACCAATATAGTATACAGGAAAAGGACTTGTATACTATATTGACTGCAGATATACTTCGGAGTGAGTGTTCATTTTCTTTTCATTTTATTCCATTGTTATCTTGTCTTGTAAATTAATAGCAGTGGCTCGTGAAATTTAAAGATCTGGTAGAAATATTCTACTTGGAAGACGTTGTAAAAATAGGTGTATCTTTAGTGTTTGCCAGCTGCTTAGTAGATTATAAACAAACTCATAATGCCAAACACTGCAAGCAATTTCCAGTGAAAATTC
Source organism: Nicator chloris (assembly GCA_013400495.1). Taxonomy (NCBI): domain Eukaryota; kingdom Metazoa; phylum Chordata; class Aves; order Passeriformes; family Pycnonotidae; genus Nicator; species Nicator chloris. The sequence goes on from WAAE01015427.1 coordinate 38,210, forward strand.
CTTTAGTAACTCCTGTCTAAAATTTGATTACTGTATTTGGTACATTGATTTAGCAATGAAAGTAACAACAATCTCATAATTTTAAACTTCCTTGCAGAAGCGTTATAGAGATACACTTAAGTCCATGTTTGTGTAGCTTTCCCTGCCTGCTTTAAATTATGAAATGCATTATTTAAGGAGAGTGATAACAGCTCTAATTGCAAATAAAAACAGGGTGTATCTTTGAAAAGTGCCCCTGTGAGACATTACAGCTAAACCCAGTACTACAGGAACAGCACATAAAACCTGATAGATTATAGAAAAAAGCCCAGTGACAGTTTTCATGGTCTGTTCACCCCATATTGCATTTCTGAAGAAAGCATTCTTAGTTAGATTTGCTCAGTGAGCAACAGAAACACTGTTATTTATGTGTACTTAGAAGCTCCTATTACAGACTAAGGCCTCACTGTGCAAGGCGCAGTACAAATATAACAAAAAATTTACCCAGCTGGAAAGGATGCATGATATGAAAATTATAAATGTGCTTTGTTTACAGTTGTACTGCAACCTTTATTTTTCAGTTCAGACACTTCCTGTCCATTACCAGTTGCTTCTGATTTCCCACTGAATTCCCAAGGCTACCATGACATCTCACACTGGGTTTGATCTCACTAATGCCACACTTGTTCTAGAAATTCAGTAGGAGGGATTGTCTGCTATTTAGCTATTATAAAAAATCCATAAACATTGCAAACATTGTGTTTTCCTCCCTAACCTCCAGAAATTCTAGAGCACACCCTCACAAGAAATTCAGTTTGGACAAAAACTCAAGACAGACACATGGTGGGGTTGTTGGGGCTGACGTGTGCAGGGCCAGGAGATGGACTTCAGTGATCCTTGTGGGTTCTTTCCAACTCAGGATATTCTGTGATTCTATGGAAAACAGAATAATTGACGTATTTTGCACTAGATTGAAGGTTGGGTTTCACTGCTGCACAAGCTAGCTGATATTAGTTTTAATGGTATTAAAAAAGTGGTAACACCATCAATAATGGGGGTAGACTATTTGTTATGCAGATACCACTGCCTGATAGAGAACCTATTTTACTCTCAGCTCATTTCCTTTGTTTGAGATATGCAAAAATGGAAGACAAAGTTTTACCTTGATAAATGGCTGTTTCTTTTTCTGAAAGCCTTTAACTCAAACTTCCAGATTGTCTGATGAAGTATGCAACGCTCTCAATGCACCTCCCAGCTAGAGGGACTGGTGACTTTGCCTTCAGTTTTAGCTGTCTCTCACTCATAAAGCACAAAAATATAATTAGTATATCACTCAGCACTCAATGGTATGTTCTTTATGTTCATGTGATTTATCTCCAATTTGTCAAAGCTCCTGTCAAATTGCCTACCGCTACACGGTGCCTTATTCTAGGTCTGTCCATTGACATGAAAGTCTTGAAACCAGGCAGATGGTTTTGTGAAGTAAAGACTGTTTTGCCTCAAGCAAGAAGCTTGTAGATTAAAAGAAAGGTTAATTCAAAAATAATTCAAGGTAAAGATAAAAATTTGACAGATGTGCGCGGTTCTTCCGCCAACCCCTTTTTCCATGGTGTCACTGTAGTATTTATATATTCTAGATCATACCTATGTGGAAGTGTACAAAATTTATCATGGGAGCGAGGATCTGAAATTAATTCCTAATCAGCAAAGAGTATCCTGGCAACATTGCTAGTCTAAATTCCCTTAGCCCACAGGCCACGAGTAACCCCCGCAGCTCTGCTTTCAAAGTCCTCAGAGCAGATCCTGTCAAGACTTTGTGGTACAGATTATCTGGTTTGGCAGTATCACATTCCGCTCGTGTGGAATGTCAGTGTAGGCTTGTGAAATGATCTTTAAAAAGCAAATTAATTTTTAGAAAAATGCTATCTTCCGAAGGAATGTAATCAAGATGTCACATGGGAAATTGCAATGCCCCCTGGTTTCAGAAGGGTAGTGAACAGAAGAACAATCTCCTTTGTATCTGTCGGTTTTATGTCAAGTTCTACATATACAATGAAAAGAAAAGCCCAAACTAGTAAGATGTCTGGTGCCTGTCTATTTTGGGAGGAAAGAGAAAGAAGTAGGTAATATTCTAACAGAGTAACAAATCAAAATAATATTTCAAATGTGCCCACCAAATCTGTGCCACTCGTGCCCAAGGGGCCGTTACAAACATTTATGACTTAAAAGCACACCTTAAACTAGGGCTCCTTCTACTAAAATAGACATTAAATAGATGGCTGCAATGAGAAGTTATGAATGAACTTGAAAGAGTTTGGATGTTTGGCTTAAATAATTAGCCACATCTGGCAGTTAACTACAGCACCATCATAAAAAGGTTTTACTTTGAAGAAAGATGAACATCTTTGAAATAACTGGATCCCTGGATGTTAAAAAAAACATTCCTCTACTTCATGCTGCAAGATGTCTTAGAAATGTCTTTAACACAGCCTTTTCCATGGCATTCTGGCATTATTTTATAAGTGTTTTATATGTCTATACTTCTATTTTAGAATTGTCTCAAATAAGCCAAACAATGCTTAGCTAAACAATATAATTTGTGACATATGTTCTTTGTGACTATGTCTCAGATTTAACTACAATTTTGACACAGCTGAAACAAAGTTTTTTGATCAGGATTTCTCCACACCCATATCTCAGGTTTCCCACTGTTTTGTCTCAGGACAAGGAGATGACCTGCACAACATTTCAGTACCAGCAGCTGAGGCCCAGGATCTGAATGCTCTTTGAGATTTGCACATATATTATTGTATTTCTGAACTCTGCTAGTTCTAGTGACATATTTTGATTTCTGACATTTCAAATTGGTTCTTTCATCTGTTAAATCCCCCAGCTTAGCAGTGCCCACCTGGTTTATCCACTGTCTATGGCATCACAGCAGTTTGTGTATAACAATTGCAGTAGAGCCACCCAGCCCTACCAGGGAGCACAGAGCAGGGGTTAAGAAAACAGAAAGGGCAGAAAAATTCCTTTGGATTTGGCTCAAGCCACTTAGCTCCGAGATCTTAAACCAAACCTCAAGCACAGCTCTTAAAAAGAGACACACCCCAAATAGCCTAAGCTTTGTGTTCAGAAGTGATGGATTTTCCTGGAGCCTCAGTGCCTTAGCTACACAAGCCATATTTTGCCATGTTGAAACAAGAACTAAATACCTTTGCAAATCACAACCTCAGAACTGCAACAGTGACAAAACCTGCGGGATCTATAAGCCTCCATCCTTTTTTTTTTTTTTTAACCTTCCTTTCCAACCATTTAAACTATTCTCATCCTATCTCAGTATGTTGGTTCCTCCACTTGTCTCAGTTTCATTTGTATCACTGTCATACAATTACTAGGTGAGTTCCCTAGCCCAGATTTAGGGACTAGATCCTTCCATCCTGTGCCAGAAGATTTTTGAACTCCCGTGTTTGCAGAGGTTGTTTCCGCAGTCAGGCATAGCTAATGGTAGCTATTCTGAAACAGCCAACATCTGTTTCAGTACTTTTAACTCAATTTCATCAGCCACTCCGTGTCCACCGTTCTTGTTTTCTCCTGCTGTCATTTTATAGGATATTTTCTCAATTTTGCTTTTGCAAATGTCACTCTGATTGAGACTGGATAAGTGAACAAACGCAATTGGCAGTGCCACTAAGCAGCGATGTTTCATCCAGCCTACAGAGGTTAATACTGAGGCTTTAATGGAACAGAACTGCGACTTCTGCAGCTTTAAGAAAGCTGCCCATGCTAACCTTAGTTTTTCCTTTCAGTATGACTTCTAATTTGATCAAACCCTGTAAGTATCTAGTGTGAAACAGATGGTGTGTGTTTGGGAAAGTTTAAAAAGGGAGCATAATATACTCCCTTTGGCGGGCGACTGTGAAATGCATCTGTTCTCTCTGCAGCGAGGCTCCTCTCGCTCCTGCAGGCAGGCGCTGCGAAAGCCTCCCCACGCCGCGCCCGCTCCGCGCCGGCTGAATCACCCTGTTCCCGCTCCGCCCGGCGCCCGGGGGCCCCTGCAACCGAATGCTAATCAAGGCCGCATTGTTTTTATTTTTTTTTTTTTTTTTTTTAGATATTGGGCAAACGTGAACAAAATGAGGACTTTCAGAGAGCTCTTTCATTGGCGGCCCGCGGGGTGAGGTTTGGAAAGGTTGGAGATGCTCGGTGTGGAAAGCGCTGATGAGAACCGCGGCGGGGTTTAGATGGGGGGCGAGCAGCCCGTGGCCCACACAGCCGTGCCAGACACTGAACAGCACCGGGGAGATGCAGCACACCTGGGAGTTAGCAGTGCCCACCTCGTGGCTGCCACCAAAACCCGAGGTCAGCAAGAGCAAGGAGCTAAACAGACGCCGATCATCAGACCTGAGGGGCAGCCCCACACCTAGGGCCCCCTGGCCCAGGTCACTTTCTCATGGCAGAAAAAGGAAAAGCAATACAGCATTCCCGCCCCCAGCTCCCTTCCCCCTTTAAAAATGGGAAATCTTCATTACAATTATCACAAAATTATTTATTAGCTCAGAAAGGCAATGTCCATCAATTTGCTCTGGAGTCCAGGGTGGAGATCAGTGGGTTAAATCAACATTCATACTGACATTGATTTGGTTTCCTGTGTATCGTCCATCAGAGATATGGTTTTAAAACTTAACCCCACACACATAGAACCAGTGCAACAGTAAATCAGAGCCTGGCTTAAGCTGTCAGCAAAAATATTTTTGGGGTCTAGTCACGAAGATGGGGATGTGCATAACACGTAAGCTTTAAGGAAATTACTAGCCAAGAGCACTAAGATCTCATCAATAATCACCTTTGCATTAAAACACTAATGAGTCATGAGCAATACTCTGTGATTATCCAGGCTTCGTGCTCACTGCACAGACACTGGCTTTAGAGAGAAACTGGAGCTGTGGTTTCAGCTTCACTACTAGAGAAACAACACAGATCAGGAAAGGAATCTGAGCCAGAGATTAAAAAAAAAAGCTGAAGTCTTCTGTATCCAGAATGCTCTTCATTTCATGCAACCTCGCTCCAATTTTTTTTTCCTTTCCAGTGAATATACACCACTATTATGTGAGGAAATCGCTTGAACCCACGATTCACCTACATTATTACCAATATTTTGGGGCTCATTTTTATGACCCCGCTGGCCAAATATTTACACATCTGTTCATAAGCAAAGCAACATCAGGCACTGATCCTGGAAGATCTTAATTGTTTTGGGCATTTCAGTATGATACTTCTTTAAAAATCAAATCACTGCAATGCTCTTTGAGATTGCAAATATATTATTGTATTTTTGAACTCTGCAAGTTCTAGTGACATATTCTGATTTCTGACATTTCAAATTGGTTCTTTTCATCTGTTAAATTTAAACCAAAGGTAGAGAAACCAAAAGCTAAATCTCAGCAGCACTTCAGGGTAGTAATAATCTTGTGATATGACCTCTTGGTTCCTGTATTCCCCAAATACCATTTTTCAAAAGTCACTTCTTAGGTAATATAAAAATTTAATTAAAGTTAATGAATTGCTTTGAGACTGCCAGATTAATACAAAAAATACAGTCAGTGAAAAAGTGGTTTTGATACTGAAGAATTGAGAAACATTAACACACAAGGAGGAAAGCACCATTGTAAAAAATCAGTGCAAGTATAGGGCATTTCTTTAGATAAAGCAGACTTTATTTTCCTCTTCAATTTTCAGAATAAAAGGTTGGCCATGGGATGTACAGCTGCTACTCAGATATATAGCATATAAACCAAACTTCACAGAAAGTGGTTGCCTGTTCTACATAGATTGTTTCATTAAACTGAATGAATAAGCATTTTATATTATCACTTTTTAAAAACATAAAGCAATTAAAAAGTAATAGGGCATTCTGGAAGATAGGATTCCTCACTGCTTACTGTAAAGCCCAGTCTCACTTGTTATAAATACTTAAAAAGAAAAAAATAAACTTTATTATTTAAAGGCAAATAAAGCTATGCTTCCCTCTCAAACTGGAAAGTCTCAAAGGCTTTATATTCTAAAGTCTTTCCTCTAAAACATTTTTCCAATTTATTTTCAAAATAGAAACCAGCAGGACAAAGGACTAAAGGGTCCCCATGGAATGGAAGTGAAGAAATGATCTTCCCTTTCACTCTACTCAGATTTGTTTAACTACAAAATTCTAACACATTTGGCCATGACTGGGAGGAATCAACTTGGCCAATGGAGCTGTCTTGCTGAGTGTGACCTTGTGGTCAGTATAAAACTAAACCAAATTAATTCAATACTTCTGGCTAATACATTCCAATACAAGAATGACAGAACTTCATCAAGCTAGGATGTATAACCAAATGCACAGACCACAGACAGCTAAGCTGATTCTTCAGCCATCTGCACTGGCACCGAGACAACTGCTCACCTTTGGCAGCAAAGGAAGCCACAGAGCCAGAGGGAGGCCCAGGGCTCCCCACTTGCAGCTGGGGATGTGTCACCTGGACAAGGTCCCAGGAGGGGGAAAGCCTGCAGCACGGCCTGACAGCGCTGCCCCTCTCCTCTCACAGGGCTGGGCACTGGGCAAACTCTGCCCTACTCGGCTGGCAGTGCTCTGTTTTTCAGGGACAAGAGGGCTGAGAGATCTCTATTTCATCAGCCCTTGCAGCAGGGCTTGTGTTGAGCAGGAGCCAGGTGAAACAAACCAGAACTTAGTGTTTTTCAGTTAAGCACTCTGATGCAACCCTGATGATGATCTAGGTAATAAAACGATCACTGATCAGATCCATCGTTTAAAATGAGTCTCCCACAAAGTGACACACATGTAAACACTAGTTTTCTGATTAATACCATGACTTTGATAGCACTGACATTTTTCTAGAGCTATTTTCAAACATTTATTGTTTGTTCACCACAAAAGAATACTGGTGAGCCTGTGAGTGAGTGAAATACCTGGGGAAATGTTGCATCTCCAATCAAAGCCAGCAGAGTAGAACAGCAGGCACATTTTATTTACAGGTTTAGACATTTATCAATAACTCTCAGTTATGTGACTGATGCTCAGTGTTACTCAGGCAAGAGGCTAACAAACTTCTTAACAGACTAAGATTAAAATTCAAATGCTCAAGGAATATATTTGTAGCTGCAGTTTTATTAGTAACAGAACAAATTGCATAATTTGTAAAGTCTTTGGCATAGTGATTGTCTCAAACCACAATACATAGACACAACCTGAATATAATTTAGCTTTAATTATAGCTGCAATAGTAAGCACTATATGAAGTTTATTAATCTCTGCCACAGTTCTATAAGTTAGAAAGGTAGATTTTACTTTTGAAAGCATGAATCAACTGTAGAATAAAAGCAAATTTAAAATGTAAAATCTCCATTTTGTATATACTAGCAGCCAAAAAAAAAAAATTGGGGAAGCAGAAATAATCAAGCACAAAAAACATCACATTTAAAAATGTAAAACCATCGACAGCACTAACTAAACCTTTAAACATGATAGATAATTACATAGCATTTGAGCGCTGATTATTAATTTTGATTCTGTACTATGCTTGTAGCTAAAAATTACCCTGGCATTAAAACCAGAGCTAAACCCAGGCAAACAGTGTGTTATTTTTACAGAATATCTATGTTTGATTACAATACCAGAGGGAGAAGGAAATACAGACAGAATGACCATGCCTACACCCCTCACACAACAACAAACAAGTGGCCAGTTGTTCCTGAGGACTCCTGATGTTCAGGTGCCAGAACCCGTGATGCTCCTGAAGGAAAGATGCTCCTGAAGGAAAGCTGCTCCCCAGCTCTGCAGGTGGGGAGCTCAAGCACAGGCACAGCCAGAACAAGATAGCAAATGCTGTCTCTGCCCACAGAACAACTGAAGCTGTCAGGAACCTTTCCTGTGACAAGATCTCAAACATTTTTCCTGGATAATTCTTATTCTACTGTGAAAGACCCATAAAAGAAAAAAAAAATCCACCTGCTGATTAAGCAGTACATCCAGAAGATAGGGGTAAGAATTCAGGAATTCAGGAGTGAGAATTTCTGCTTCTCCTGTCTTGGGCCTAGACTAGAAATAGCTTTTGACTCATTAGGTTTCTAATGACTAAAGGTGGCACATTATTTACATCATTTCATAACTGTCTCAAAATATGAGGTAGAATTATTTCTCCTGTTATTGGACAGCTGTTTCAAAACCTCTCTCCTCCAGCATTCAGAAATCTTCTTCTAATTTTCAGTCTAAATTTATTCATGGACAGTGTCACCCATGTGGCTTTAGTTTAATGCCAACTTTTCCTCTTGGATATCAATCCTAAATTTTATTACTAGGGTAAATTTTACCCTTTCTCTGACTTCACTTTACTGGAATAAACAAAAAAGCTCTTCTGTATTGCTCTTTTCTTCCTTGACATTCTCTGTACCTGTGCAAAGGGTAGTCACCTTTTATGAAAATAGATGGTAAAAAATATACACAGTACTCCACAGAGTATTCTTTGGCCTTAATAAATATATAGTATACCCAGCTGAGCCCAGAGAATGACTTTTTGACTACTCAGAAGAGAAAGACGAGACACACAAGGACAAATTTACATTCTTTGTATAATTCCAAGCCATCAGTCCACCTTCTTCATTGGGTATAACATATAATAGTTTTTTTTAAAATGAGGTAGTCATCTGACCCACAAAAGCCACACTTTGAAGTGTACAGGTGTAGACAAGAATAAATCTTTTTATTTGCATAAAGTATAAACTGGTCCTATGTTATTTTATTCCTCCTATCCTGGCCCCTGTACTTATTTAAAGAGTGACTGCCTAATCGTCTAAGAAGGCTGAAGTGGGAGGTATTAAAATATATATTTTAAATAGATCTTGAATGACCAAAAATATAAATTGGCCTGAGACTGACTTTCAACAGACAGAAGGGAATCCAGTTAATGCTGGATCAACAGTGAAATATATTTAGAAGTGCAATAGAAAATGCCCCAGTAGATCAAGGGCCTTTTGAATCTCCTCGCTTTCATTCCTATACATGCATAGAAGTCTCCTGCACACTTGCTATATTTTTTTTTTTTTGCATTAAGTCTGCCTTTATAATACATCTTGCCTATTTTTTATATGTTGGAGATGAGTCATGTCACACTCCAGTCACCACTAAAATCCTATTTCTTGTACCTACGTGGGTATCAACATATGCTTGGGTTATTAGAGATTTCAAGTACAAATTAAAAAAATACCATAAGGTACTCTAGCTATGTCCATTAACAACTGGTCAGATAATCAATGCTGAAATATACTGAAAGCATTAATTATTTAAAAGAGTAATGAAGACAGTTCTGCTTATGCTTTCCTTGTACAAATAAGAAAACTGTGGTCTGAAAATCTCCTGTCTCATCACAGGGCTCCTACATGTTCTGTTTCCAGAGACTTTTTGCTGTTTGAGATTAATTCTAATTTTAGGGAGACACTGAAACTCAAGATAAAATGCTAAGAACCATGCATACCTTCTTTTTCAGTCCTTTTAAAGTGCATATGTTATTGCCCACACACATCTAGCATATAATTGTTGGCAGTGATGTTTTTTGGCTGGCACATCCTTTGGTGGTTGAAGGTTTCTGTATCGCTAAAATGAAATGGTATGACTGCCTCAGAGCGAGACAGATAGGGGGTGGGAAAAGTTCATATTGACATACTGCACTTTCCCAATTAAGTTAAATATCACCACACTCAGAAAATGCTCTGCTGAGAGATTTGGTCTCTACCTTTGCTGCAAGATTTTGGCAGTTTGTTGGCATTTAGCAGTTAATTTTGCCAAACTGCAGACAAGGCTAAGGGACAAAAATTACTCCATTATAGTTCTGACTGTCTGGCAGACTTACATTTGCCCAAGGGCAAATCTCTCAGATGAATATTTTTAAAGCTAGAGTGGCTCATCCAAATTATCTCTTTTCAGCTGCTGGGGTGCTTGGTATTCTCTGGTAATCAGAGGGCAGCAATTGCATATTGGGCACCTGAAAGAGCAAAAAATTGAGGCCACATAGAAGCCACTTTTGTTTCTCATCATTTACAGGCTTAGAATCCCTTGATTAGACAAAGGATAGATAAAACTTGGACAGTGTCTGCAAATTTCCACATCGTCCTGCCAATTCCCCTGAAGCCTTATCTGGAAAGACTGCTTTAAGATGTCAGAGGGAAGTTCATCCTCATGCTCACAGAAGCTGCCAAAAAGAATGTAATTGTGACAGGTTTTGTTTTTTGTTGTTGTTTTTTTGAATGTGAATACCATCAGTTCCTTTCACACAGACTCCCAAACAACCATCAGATGATAATGAATTTCTGTCAATACAGACCCGAGCCAAATTTGAACTGGCAAGCTACAAATGAAAGGCTCTCTATCTGTTACCTATCACCTGGGCTATCCATTCCTTCCTGCTCGCACTTATTCCTAATTTACAAATAAACTGTCATTCAAAGTCAAAGACTAAAATTAGTTGGGGAAAATAAAGAAACACTGTTTAAATACACACTTCACACCCAGATTTTACAGTAGCAGCAAACAGTGAAGCCATGAAGTGGTGAGGAAATACCCTGGGTGCACTATTACTGCAGCTACAAGTGCTTTCTCTGACGTGTTAAGCACAATTCAATATTCAGCCAGGACTTTTCATTTCTGGCCCAGCCTCACCCACTGTCACTGAAGGAGGACATGGGAGATGAGCTTATACTCCTTTTACACAAAGATGTTTCCCAGATGAGAATTCTTGAAGAGGAAAGCTCTGAGTCCCCCATATTTCAAGTATGCAACAGCCAAGATCCTTCACTGCTCTGGTCATGATAATAGTAGTAAAAATTCAAATGATTCCAGAACCAGCTCTGGCAGCAAACACTTTGATACCTACTGTGGTCTCAGCCTTCCCACGTAAGGAGTTCATCAGACCTATCAGTGGGAGATGACACAATGCCAGTTACAACAGCAGGAAATTAAACTAATGGGTTAATTTGTTGCATCTTGATCGAGTGGACTGGATGCTTCTAGAGGCTGCTGATATTTTTTTTAATATGTTCTGACATTCAAAGGACTTACACATAGTCCCCACCAGGAAAGAACTGAAATTTAACTGCTCACTGATTTTGCAAAACACTTCCCATTTCACAGCTAGACTGTATACACTGTATTTTAAAACAGTATCGTCTATGAAGTGAATCAGTTTGCAATGCACACAAAATGTCTGGGGATTTGTTTTGTGCAGCAATGAGGAAATGGCTGAGAATGAAAGACCAGGAAAAAGGATGGATATGGGAATGGATCTAGGGCTGAGAGAGATTAAGTGACACCCAATGAATGGAAGAAATACCTATCCAAGACCAGCCACAAAGTAATTCACAGATAAAAACTACTGAAAAAATGGGCATGGTAATAAAAAAATTCTCTGGAAGACATCAAGGCATGGCTTTCTATACAGCAAAGCCACCCCATTAGCAGACTTGTGTTCAAACTCCCAGTGTTCTTCCCCATGAATCTCAAGTCTTTCACAATGCCATAAAACCTGGTATCATCACAGCACAATTAAAGCCTTTGTTCCAGTAGACTGAATGAGATGAAGGAATAGATGTGGCTAAACAAATTTAAAATACATGTGAATGGCATTTAGAAATGTAAAGAAAAGTTCTTTGCCCACGTGGGGAAGCTATATGCATCTATTCTACAGACCAAGAAGTGGGAAAGAAGCCCCAGTGTTTGTTTACCTCATGTACCTGTGGTTTTTGGCTCTTAGCAGGGAGCTTCCAAACACTCCTGACAGAACAGATCCCACACTGTTTAATTTAAATTGAAAGATTTCTTAACCTGAACTCCCTTGACTTTATGATGAGGATTTCTTCCTGCTGGGTCACTCAATCTCTGCCTCCAGTGGGGCAAGAGCACAGTTAAAATTGACCCTTTTGCTATATCCTCCCACCTGTAGCACTGAACCTGATGAAACAGCCCTGGGGATAGGTAGGGTTCTGAGAACCTGAACCCAGTGACAGCAACACACTGTGATACACACAGTTCATGGGGTAAGGTTGAACAAATAAATGAGTTAAAATGTTTCAAGTACTGAAAAAGCTGACAAAAATTTAAAGAAATTAAATTAACCAACCTCAGCCTACATAGGAAAAAAAGGGACCAATTAATAATTTGTTTAATAATTAAGCCAAATGTCAGATAAATGTCTCCAGTTTGGTAGCAGTGGCCCATGGTGCGTGACTATGCACTGTGGTTTCAGAAAACTATTGTCAGTGGTTTTCATTTAAGAGCAGCAAAGGTCCCATCTCTAGGTGCAGACCTTTGTTTCTCTGCCACCTGCAGCCCTGTGGTTACTGAGAATAAGGGCTATTACATGTGCAGTTTACAAAACATTAGTATTTCATATTCCTCTATGTTAATTACTAATGGAATGCAATTAACTGATTCTCTCATGAACTGTGATACCAGATATAACAAGCCTGATTCCCTTCTCACTGTGACATAAATTAGCAGTAACTTCATTAATGCAAATAACATTATATTGTATAAAAAGGATGAATGGATGAAAATAGAGACGAGTTAGGATAATCTAATATCAGGGCAACACATTAGAACAATACATCAAGCCAAGGAATAACAGAAAATATTTTACAGGACTAGTACATTTTAAAAACACTGCTATAATAATGTGTCCAAAACTGCATTTGTTACATTTCTAGAAGCCTTACAAAATGCAAGGAATCAGTCAGAAATGCAGATCAGGGAAGGCTACCTGATGTCTTGGCCACCCTCTGCTGAAAGGTAGCAGCAAGAACAGAATTCTGTGTTTCAATTTTCACTTTAAAGGATTAACTTTTCTCCCTCATACTAATTTAAATTTCACCTTAATTTGCCTCTCTAAGCTGTGTGTTTGAGTTTTCTAATTAAATGTAAATACTTAGTACATTTTTAAAAATAATCTGGTTTTAATTCTGTAAGAAAGTAGCATGTAGTCTTTAAAAATGTCATATCCGAAAAAAATTAAAGCTTTACTTACAAATAACCAGATTTGAGTGACTTCAAAGGTCAGAAGTGAAATGTTTAATTTCTATGACTGTGGTCTAGAATCTTCCTAGCCTCCCACTAGTGGGCTTTTAGGCACAGCCCCTAAAGGTCAGGATCTTAAATGTGATAGGAATTAAGAAAGGTACAAACATTTCTTAGACGCTGCAGTTTGGCACACAGATAGTTAAAGGCTCCATGTGTTAATAAGTTGTCCATGATTCAGAAAAATCTCTATTTATCAAGATCCAAACTGCACAGTCTGGTTGGGGGAGAATAAGTGGATAAGAAGAACAAGAAATACCATCCCCCGCTGGATACACACCACTGATTCTTTTGCACCTACCAAGTAGAAGGGCTTGACAAGATATATTTGTTTTTCAGTTAATATTCATAAAAGGTGTGAATAGGATTCAGAACTTTTTAGTACAAAGCAAATCCAAACAAAAGAAATACTCAAATTAAAACTCTCATTTTTTTCAAGACACAGCAGCCTTTTCTAAGCTTTATTAGAAAATTATCATGCCAGCTGTCTCTTTTCCCTGACTGTTATTCACACAATATGCCTCTCTCTTGTTTCTTTTCAGCTTTGTACATGTATAATAATGAGTTTTCTAGAATGGAAAACCCAGCAGAATATTAAAATTGCAAAGAGCAGCTCTTTGAGTTAATTTCACCAAAGTGCATCACAACATAATACAGTGTAGTAAGAATGAATTTCTAATATGAATTCATTCACGGAAAAATTAATTAAAGAAAATGTTATTGCTGATATAACTTTTCATATACGTACTGTTATGTATGGGCAGCAATAAAAGCCAAACATTCAAAAAAAACAAACTGCACCTGACATAGTTCCTGCTCTGTATCATAAAAAATATCTTTTCACAATAACACAGCACATATTGACTTAAGAAATGTTACTTATTATGATATTGCTGAAATACAAAGCATGGGGAAGACCGCTCCCCACAGATATTTTTTACCAAATTCTTAAATTTAAAAAAAAGCTCTACCCTTATCAAAATGAAAGTTAGTAGAACAATCAATATTTTCACAATAATATTGATCAAAAAAGGTAAGAATAAAATGAAATTTCCTAATAAACAAAAAGGAGACAATGCCAACATAAAAGATCGGGATATCACATATAAAGAAAAACCTTGAGGAGCAAAGCAATAGAGGTAGGATGAAATTCAGTGCAGTGAAGGGTATGTAACTGGACACCAAAAATTATGAACCTGCACTGCAGGACACTGAAAAGGGGAGGAAGAAAAAGACATATAGGATGGTATGTAGAGATTTAAAAAAAATGGCAAATATGATCACAGATAGGATACATCAATCAGTTCATTTTCCAAAGAGCTTAAAAAAATACTCCCAGGACAGCTTAAAACACTGACAAGGCCCTACCTGGGTTCCTGCGTACAGAAGGGAGTTGGAAAAGATGTAGGGAAGTATAATACAGGAATGAGAAAGAGCCATACTATCAAATAAAAGGAGCCCAATGTGAAGTGCCTCATTTGGATAGTCAAAAAAGCCTGTAGATAGAAATATTTGTTCAAGGGGGAAAATCAAGCTAAAAAGCAGAGCTGGAACAGAAACAAATGGTCATGAACAAAATCAGAATAAACCAGTCATGAATAAATTTAGCCTAGGGATTAGGAGGCTTCTAGCCATCAGAGAACCAAAGCACAGACTCAGCATCCAAAGGTAGAAAAAATGCTTCTTTTAATTTGGAATGTGATAGATTGTGAAAATTTTATGTGAAATAATTGCCTGTGATAGAAGAGGACCAAGCAATATGGTTTCAGGAGATTCCTTCCAATCCCAAGTTCTTAAATTCATATTCAACTATGCAAATTACACTCACTCTATGTCAAACAGCATACATACATCTCTGTCTCATAAAGATCAAAATGTTTTCCTGTTTTTCCTCTTGTTTCAGCATGTTTCAATTATAGCTTTCAATGTTTTGAATTTTTGTTTTTCCTAATAGGCTCAATCTTGCCTTAAATATTTGCTCATGAAACCACATTTATACATCTGACTTCTTGTCCTAGGTGCTCACTGCTCCTGTTACACAGCATTTCTGTAGCAGAACAAGCAGAAACAATCCCAAACAAAGCAGTCTTTACCTTGGTAGTCATTCATCATGGGAAATGCAAGTTTTAACCTCCTTCAGCAAAGGGGAAATCAACCTCGAGACCTCACATGCTACATGAAAACTCTCAACAGTCCCACAGTATCTGTGTCACATAAGCACATCACCAAACACCCCGGATTCTGTCGTGGAGGTCTTTCTAGACATACACACCCAGATTTGACTTCATGAATATTTTAAACACAAGTTTCAAATGTTTAGCCACACGCAGGAAGGCAAGTAATAATCAGACAGCAATCAGAAGGAGAGAGACTGCAATGATCACAGAGACAGGCTGATAAACCAGCTGCTGGCAAGGTGCTTCTCTCCTATCAACACCACCTTCTTTTTTTTTTTTTTTAAGTGTATAAAGTGCTGTTCAGAATATCTGACAAACAGAAAAGAAAGTCAAATAATGATAATTTTCCTGGAATATATTACAGATGGCTAGTCATTCATGTGTCAGCTTTATTTAAATCTGTGAGGAATGAAAGTGATCTGAAAAGCCTCACTGTGCATGAAGTTACATATTTAAAAGCAAGTTTACATATCTGTAGTTTAGCCCTTTGAAGCTTTTTGCAGCTTTTCCCTTTATTTCAAGGCCTATGGACATGTTCTCTTCTTTTTCATCATCTAAACATTAAAATTGCAGCTCCCTTAGCATGAATGACTTGCGCTCAGAGTTGACTTTTTATCAATCATGTTAATTTGGAAATAAGCTATTGGTTTGACTCTTTATTCATCATAGTCAAAAGGGGATTGTGTTAGCCCTGTCCCATTTGCCCTTAATTAACAAGCATTGAATCCCCATATTAATTAGCAGAGCTATTAGTAATTTTACATCACCCTTCACTATAGTAGATAATTAAAAGTGCAATTAATAAAACTCTGGTATTCATAATTTGTATAAACCTATTATGAAACAATAAACCTGATTACACTATAGCTTTTTACATGCTTGTTTATTGATATAACACTGCTTGAATTTAAAAATAATGCACAGCCTTATAAAGGTGTTTAAGTGGTGGCTTTAGTTTAATTCATCTGGTACATGAAACTTCTGAGATGACAGACCTCAATACCTCCTGAAAAAGCCCAAGAAATAATTGCCACTATAGGAAACGAGCAACATTTGGGTACATGTTGTTTTGGGGACTTTTTTTTACATTTGCGAACCCATGAACCTTCATTTTTATTTATAACACAGCACCAGAGACTGATTGATTCCTGCTTGTGCACAGGAGGTGCAATCCAGAAGACAGCAACTTTAAATGACAGCTACAGCTTAATTGGCATCATCCAAGGGAAGCTGTCCTGCTGAAGCACTGAACCATCATTTCCCCAAGGCACCTTGGCCTTGCCACATCCCCAGTCAGCATCACTTTTGCATTTTCAGATAAAGTGCCTCAGGGCCCTTTGCTGGGAGATCTATGCCAAGGACCTCTGAAACCATGAAGCCAAATGCCTTAAAACTTTTTGTCATAGTCTTTGATGAAAACGAGGCAGAAATTTACATTAATAAAAATCTGGATGGGTGAAAATTGTCAAAGATGCTCAGGTGACAGTGGCAAGATACTCAAAGCTGAATTTGTCCTGCTTACCTTGTACCCACAATATAACTTCTGGGTGTTAACCATAAAGTCAATGGGTTATTCCTGAAAATTCAGTTAATGCCATTTGATCCATTTCATAAGTCTACGAGATAAGCTAAAAGGTAACAGGTAGAAATATCATTTGCAGGGGAATCTACAGCTTCTGAGTTGCAAAGGAAACAACAAACCATAAAGGCAACCTGTTGGACGAGTGACACCAAATTTATTTTCAGATACTTGCCCAAAACCTTTCATCAAGACTAATTTATCTCTACCAGCTTTCCTAATAGTATTTCCACTGCTTCTAACTGGTGTTTATAAATCCTTGCTCACAGATCCCAAGGGCCTTCAAGATCTTCTGTGAAATCTGCTGTTACACGAAGTTTAGAAAACCTGATGTATGTGAAACATTTCCTGTTCAAATCAGTGCAGTGACTGAGTACTCACAGCCCACAAAGATGTTAATTCCTTTTCTTTTGGGTTTTTATCCTGGGTTATAGTCTCTAATCATCACTAAATATTTCTTTATAGACAATTTATAAATACAGTGATAAAAGCCTATTCTCCAGGATTTTGAAATCTTCTGTGTGAAATAAGCAACTACTTTGATTTAAATTCTAGGAAGACATTCAAGAAGTCACTGTTTCCTCACCAAAGAAATTCATTTAAATTTCAAGTTTAAAGTTAAATCTAATTCTGCAACCATGTTTAATTAAGCAATCTTCAGCTCTTTTCACTGAGGATTTGTAACTCCCCACTGCATTCTCACTAGAACTAGTTAGATTTGCTGAGTTTAATTTTTATCACAGTTCTCTGGCTTTCTACTTCTGTCATGTACTCCCAGGCAAAAACCACCTGTTAAAAAGCCCTACAAGCTTTCATTTGTAATAAGAGGTTAAAAATTAGAGAAAAGCAGCAGAAATGTATGCCAACTCTGACATTCCCTCAGGAAACGTTGCAAGTTAGGGAAATTTTTCAATATTATGAACTAAAGGCTTAGGCTGTCATTTCCCTGGGAATTGCTGATATTCTGCTGCTATGACTTTTGTGCAAATGAAACTCTGTGTGGGTGAGAACTGTATTTAAGTAGAGTGGCTGTGAATTTATAAAATGCAGACAAGATGTTCTACTGCAATTTAGTAAGAATTCGCAATTGCAAACAAACAGGAAACATACCTCAAAGCCAGCTTATCAATATGCAGGTGAAAGACAGAGAAAAGAGTATCTCTCACTACAACCTCTCTTCTCCACTCTTTCTCTCAACTGAATGTATTGTCATGTCAAAAAGTATTGCTCAGGAAAGCACTAATATGAAAATAAATGATACCTATTTAATATATCAGCATCTTGAAAGGATGTGCACCTTGAGCTGTGGTTTGTGGAAAAACGAAACATCTAGAATATACCCTGATTTTATAAATCACTCTTCCTACATTTGAAATTCAAGATGGTGACTCACTTTCCAGCACATTTTCAACACAATGCAATATTGATTCTGTGAAATAATTTCATAAAGCTACACACAGTTTCCAGTATCCAGGTATTTTGATCATCTCTGTCACTTGTATTTTGTAATCCTTTGGAAGAAGTTATGGTTATAAACCAAATGGCAAAGAAAATATTTGTAATACTCCTCAAAATCTATCTAATGTCTCTTACAAAGCCTCATTTTGAAGGATTTTTAAATAGCTAGAACACCAAACTTCTGATTTTTTTTTTTAACAGAAGTGTTTTACCCATTTCTCTAAAGAAGAATGAAAGCACTCTTCTTATTGACTTCTTAAGTTTCCATTTCAACAGCAGCCAACAACAGGAATCTTGGCAACATCAGTATAGCTGAATTGCAGATATGCATTTTAGTGGTGTATCCAACCCCCTTTTTCACTTTTTTAGCAATATATGTGCTGCTATCATTACTTTACCATAGAAGGTTTTTCCCTGCTTTTCCCTCCTGTTAGTGAGGAAAGACACTGGGCACAGTGAATAAGCTACAAGAACAGAGCTTTCAGAGCACAGAATACCACAGATAATATGGTGAAAGGAGGGAAAAACTCACACCTCATTTCATACCCTAAGCATGAATATTTAGACTCAGTTTCATCATTGCTATATTTAAAATACCTTCCCTGTAATCAGCACATCACACTGACACACGCTGGTGGTGGATGTGACCCTTTATCCACAGCAAGGCTTCGTTCCTAAGCAAAATGCAGAGTCTTGCATCTGAAGTGGCTATCAGGCATCTCGCAGAAACAACATGACGTGACAGCTCATCAGAAGAGGAAGTGAAGACGATAATTAATTGGAACTTTGAGGGAAATTTTTGGAAGAATATAATTAGAATACTAAGACTAAAGAATTCTTACTTGTGCAGAAAGAACCTTGAGGCTTTTTAGTAAAAGAGGTTGCAGACGTTGCTGACTTTCCAAGAAATAATGCAGGACACCATTGACCTCAGCCTCAAGTGTTCCTGAAAGTAAATTGCAGCAGCTATGTCTGTGTTTCTAAGGCTCAGCTAAACCACTACTCCGTTAAAATAAATGCCTGCTTTTCATTAGGTTTGATGAAATCACTAATGATGTCTCTAGACTAAAAAATCACAATCCTTTTATTTGAGGAAAATAGTCATAGATTGGTGGATATTAGAACACCTGAAATGACCATCTGCTTGTTCTCTTTGAATCCAGATGACCAGGAAAAAGTCAAAGTCCACAACTGGTAAACTTTCTCCCTTTGGCTGTTTTAACTGTTCTACAGAGCAGAATTTAGGGCATTGTTTTTATTATTAAAATGCTACAACAAAGATAATCAGAGTAACATCCCATGCCATGTTGAAGTAGCGAACAGAGCAAAGAAATTAAAACAATAATTGAAAAATCTGGAGAGCTATGACTCCTTTTTATTAGAGATGCTACGGACTGTGTGCCAACAAGGTTGAAAACTGAAGTGGAATCTCTCACCCTGTCCATGTACACTGTCATTCATCCTGTCAGCTCATTCCCTGACGTGACCCTGGAGATACTCATTAAATGGAGGGGTCTTAAGTGACAAGATGGTGAAAAGAAGACAAAAAAAATAAACCAGTTTCAGTAAGCTGAAAATTTTTAACTGTGCTAAGGAGATCTGCCATCTGGGATGTTGGAATGCAAAGAAAAGGAGCATTTGGAGTTGGGAATGAGTCTAGTATGGGGCATATTGTTTCTACTCCTATGGATTCATCACTCTTCTTCAAGCCAGCATATTCTATTTCCTGTAACTTCATAAGCAAGGATCAGAATTCATCAATCAAGCCAAACAATGTCCTTGTGTCCAGCATGGTGGGAGAGGAACATGGATTAATTTTGGTTCAGCCTTTACTCCTTAGTCTGTCTGCAGAGTCATTCCCACCAGAAGCAGAGCTACACCCATTATACCCTGCACTGCTACGAAGAGCCACAACTGCCCCACAACAGCCAGGCATTTTTAAGGGTAGCAGTAGATCCTTGCAGGTTTTAAAAAGGATATTTTTATCACTGTAGAGGTGTGCATATGTAGATGAAAGGAAGAGAGAAACTCCGCCAAGTCTTACTCATCTGATGGCAGACAATTTCTTCAATCTGCACCTATTTTAAGACAGCTTTTAAAAGTGTCTGTACCTACAAAGAAATAGGCAGTGTGTATTTCAAGGAGACATTTAGAATCACACAGTTTGACAGCAGAAAAGGGGGTAGAAATTTCTCTGCCCAAAGAGTGGATGGCCTTTCAATAAATCTTTAGAAACAAACACCTCCATGACCTTGAATTTAAGAGTAGAAAAATTCTGTTCTGCATAGGATTATCTGTTAAACATATGCTATGCCTAAAGTGGGCCACTGAACACCAAACAAATAGCAACTAAGACGGAATTGCCTGGAATTTGTTATTTCTGTGTTTTGATTGAATAATCAGAAGAGCACTTCCTGGAGTAAGTATTCAGAGCCTGTGTCTCCTGCCCTGCCCTGCCTCCAGGAGTTTAAATTTTCTGTTTATCCTATCTATCAACATCCCCCATGTCATGACAGGTTCAGAAGAATTTGGCACCTCACTGTCACATCCCCAAACCGGCCTGCACAACTGACTCTGCAAACACCCTGCACTGCCCCCCGGGCAGCCAACACAGCAGAGGCTGAACACCACCTCAAACAGCCGGGTGGGCAGCACGATGCTGCTTCCCCGAGCCAGAGAGGCCTGAAACAAGGAGGATCAACAACAGGAATCCTGCCACCTTGCCAACTCTGTCCTGTTTTTTCCTAATGTATTCAGCAGTAAAACTGAAGAGCTACAACAAAAACAACATATCAGTTGTTTTTCCTGTTTTGAGCACAGAGCATGTATTAACAAAGAACAAATTATTCTATTTTTTCATCATTCCTTGAGAAGAGAAGCATCACCGTGTGTAAACCATCACAATGGTTTATTTGCTGTGGCATTCAGTTCAGACTGTTCCTCTAAAAAATTTATAGCTGCATTAAAGTGAGTCCTTGTGAGGAGAAGGAGACTGTCTGGAAGAACTGAGGTGAACAGAGTTTCAGGCTATGTCAAGGCTACAGATTTCTGCCAGCATCACTGCAATGGCTGTGGATAAGTATCAGTTAAATCCCTGCTATTGGAAGACTTCACTCGAATACTCATAATCTAAATCTACTGACCAGCATAAAGTGCAGTAACTCCATCAGAATGTTATCCTGGGAAAGAGTTTCTGCTATAGGCATAGACCCCGTGCATGAAACCAGGGACGGATACATGTTTCAACTTCTGTGGAATAGCTATTCATTTCATTCATGTTTTTTACCCTCCAACTCTAAAATTTTGGCTTCTCTAACTCAGTAAAATCAATTCTTCAAAGAAATTCAGAGAAATTATACTTGGCAGGTCAGAAATGCACAACAAACATGACAGATATTCAACAAACTGGATTAACAAATGCTTAACTTGCCACCTCACTGCCTGTAGTCCCTCTTCCCCTGTAAATCAGGCTGCAGAAGGACAAAGCAGGAAAAAATGGTGCACAGAGAGGTCAGTGACAATGCTGAATCAGAGCTCCCCAGCTATCAGCAGAGCTGGAATCATCACTGCTCGCAGCAGCGCCAGACTGACTCATCCCGAGGAGGACTGAGTGTCTCAGTACCTGCAGCCTGGTTCCCATCCATCACCTGCAGAGTCTACCCCGGGATAATTGAGACACCACTGCACTGATTTTCCATCCAAGAGGGCCTTGGCTTTGAGTGCTGCCCATGGTGACTTTGCAGAGGCTGATTTACCAGGGATCTAAAGCACCAAGTGTAACACCTTAAATTTGCACTATGCATGCAGTAAATGATTTATTACTGTCATCCACACTGGTTACTCTATCACTACAAAGTCAGTCAAAAACTTGGAAAAATCCTTAATTGAATTTTAAGCAAATGTGAATTTCCCTTCTCTAGAAATTTTGAATAAACAGCTACATTCAGTATTTTTAATGTTACCTTATCATGAAGCCACTTAAAAGGCTTAATTTGAGACTACAGTCTGACAGGAGTGTGGGGTTTTTTACATTTAAAAGTTTACAGAATACTGCGTAAGAGCTCCTCACTAGACAAATTCACTTTAAGATATTTTCAGTTCCTGTGAAGGATTTTCTGGACTTCAGCTATAACATATTCCTGGATTCATTTCACCCTTTGTCAGCTGCAACTCCCATGTCTACAATAAAAGGCTGGGCCTCTCAGATATATATGATTCTATTCTCTATGGACTGGCTTCACTAGATAGTAAAATACCTGGAAGCCTTTAAATACAATGGAAGAACACCAATAAAGTAAGTGGAAATGCGTTTTTAATAAACTGATTCTAAATTTCTTTATATGCATCATAAGCGCTTGTATCCCCAAGAGGGCTTATTAGATACAGATAAAATGTTTTAGAAAATTCCTATCACCTAACTACTTTAAGCTGCATTAATCATTTTAAATTCCACCCAAATCATGAGCAAAAAGTCTGCGCTCATTTAATGAATATAAATGCTTTTACTTCCATAGCTAAATTTCTTGGGCTGAAGTTTTACAAACATTTAATGGGAGATGTTCACAGAAAATCCATTAAACAAATAAAAGGTTGCATGTGCAAATTTCCTGTGCAGTATGCTGTGTGGAAATTCATCCCCTATATTACTTAGCATTTTCTTTTCAAATATCAGGGTTGGATTTTAAATACTTAAAAGTCATTCTTTCAATACTTTGGGTTTTTTCTTTTTACATTTCATTACTTATAATATTTCTTTAAAAGTATTTCCTTGCAAATCATTCCAAGTCTTCCTTAGCCAAGAAGAAAAAAAAAAAAACAAAAATAAAAAGTGAAGAATGGCACAGAAATCTGTGGACATATTCTTAATTCATTCTCCTAGATATCTCCATTGCATATATACCACTGAAATGCAGATTTTTTTGTGAGATTAAATTTCCTAGCTCCTACATTTATTATCTAAATAAACAGCACTTAATTCTGGCAGTTTTGATCCTGTGTTTCAGACTCTGAAATCTCTGATCAGAAACTTTCTGTTTTCCTTTGGGATCCACAGACACTGTTCTTTCCCATTTTATAGTCCATGTCTGTGCTGGGCTGCCAGTGGGCATCCCATAATGCCACGGCCATAAACAAGAATATGCAGATGATGCTTCCTCCTGCATTAAACTCCTGCCAGCTGTCCCAGGGTAGGATGACACCAACAACTTGGTGAAGGCAGCTGGCTGAAGTGAAGCCTAGATCACAAGATACCAGATTAGTCAAGGATAAATGGCAAAGGACTGGGATTTGGGAATTCTCTGCTTAGTTTCTATTTCTACTCCATTTGTGACCTTAAGTAAATCACTCAGTCCCACGACCCCAAGAGGTAATCAGACACTAAATTTCCAAGGATTTAGTCGTTTCAGTTTCCAAACCTAAGCAGATCTAAACCCTAATTAGAGTTTCCAGGTCTGATGTGAGCCAAAGCTGTGAACACCATGGCTATTCTTTCTATCCCAGTATGTGTCATTATAGGAGACTAATTTTGGTGAAGATTATGGCAGGGATGCATCACCTCAGTGCGCTTGAGGCTCCTCTCAATCAGGCAAAAACTCTGAGAAGCCAACATGCCCTTCAGGCTCACAGCACAGAACAGCAGCTCATGAGCAGAGTTCAATGCTCTGTTTGTGAGGCACCCATAAAATACATTTCTGGAATACCATAAATGAATTTAGTTGGCCAGAAAACCAAAACAGAGGCAAACCAGTTAGCCTGGAAGAAGAATTCTGCCTTCTGAGTGTGAAAAGGGTAAAAAAATCTCCAGTGCCACTTAAATGGAAAGCGCAGGAATAGAAAGAGTTGCACAAAGCAGCTTCTTCCATCCTTTTCTGACTGAGCAAGTGTGCTAAAAATTCAGACTACTTACATTCAGACAAATACTAATGCAAGAGCATCCTTGGCATATCACCTAGCACTTCGGGAACTCCACAGAAGCTAAGCAGCTGGCTCAATAGGTAGGATATTTTTAAAAGTTCAAGAAGATTAAGTGCCCAAATGCAAGAGAAATAAAGTAGAAGTTTTATGTTTAACTCTTTTCAGCCTTCTTTTAAAGTCAAGAACAGTATTCCCAGGTAAATTACAGCTTTGACTTCATAACTCCTAACTTTGCACAAACTTTCTGTGTTAGTAATAACGTCTCCAATAAAACTCATCCATGCAATAAACTCACTGAAGCCAAAGAAATTACAATGATGACTACTTTGGTCTACTGTTTCTTAATTAGCTTCTTTCACATTCAATTGACTGTGTTTTAGCCAGCTCTACAAAACCAAAGGTTATTGTATAGAGAGTCACTTCTTTGCTGTGCTGGTTGTAAATCCCACTGATCTGCAGAAGCCTCTGCACCCAGCCTTCTCCATCTCTGCTCAGGAACAGAAGGGAGCTGCCCTGTGGCTCAGCCAGCTGGGCTCTGCAGAAGGTTCTCTGCAGGGCTGGAGATTTGCAGCTGGGAGGAGTTTGGCCAAGGGCACAGGACAGGTAGGCTGCCAAACATTCCCTCCTCCAGCCAGAGGAGGATGAATACTTCCACAAGTAGTATTTGGTCTTTTATCTTCACTGGCAAATTCTCTGAGGAGCTCCCTGGAGACACAAACTAGCTGGAAACACCTGGTGCTGCAAATCTCCCCTGGGGCAGGGAGAGGCAGAACTTCTGCAGTTACACCGAGGGCACAGGGACACTTATTGACACTTAGTGACCTTGTTGGATGCTTGGATCTACACAAATCTCAGAGAAGCAGAAAGTTTTAAAGGCTCTGTCCCTGGGGTCTACAGGGAAGAAAAAAAATATATATTTTCCCAAGCTGCAGATTTTCAGCGCATACACTTAACAAGAAGAACCATGTGCAATTTCTTGGCCTTCCCATATGTATTTCCCAAAAGGATACAAAGTGGGTCACACATGAATGGACACACAGATGAATTTCTACCATCAAATATTAACAAGTCCGAGCAATTTTTTGAATCTGAAACTCATTTCGTTAGGCATTCTTGAACACATCTGAGGTTTGGAGTTAACACCCACAAGAGCTCAAACACACATGCAGGTTGTCTCATAAATGCCCTCCACCACAAAACACTTTTGTGCTTCCACACAGCTCTCTTCATTCCATCCTTCCACGTCAGGGCTTGACATCTCTTCCATCCCACTTTAGATCCTCTCTGTAAACCAAGTGGATCTGCTCTCCCTTCTCCAAAGACCACTCAGCCAGGCCTGTGGTTTGGAGCTGTTGAGATAAATCCCCGTAGTGAAGCCTCACTCAGAGTCCACACCATGGACAGATCTCAATGGACAGGACACATCTCTACCTCATTCCTGCTTTCCATCATCAGGGTGCTTCTGTTCTTTAAACTATATTTACCTCAAGGGTTCAAATGCAGTGTAAAGTGAGGCGTTTCCCAGGTCCAGGCAGGGGTGGAAGGGCAGAGAAGCAGAACCTTGCCTAGACAGTTGTTGAGGTTGGTTGTTTGGTTGGGGTTTTTTATAGAGATGGTTTGAACTTTGCATAATCATTCAGGATGGATTTCCATAGCTGCTCAGACAGATTCATGTATTTTAGCTGCCCCTAGAACCCCACTCAATATTTGTGGACTTGCTTAAAATTTGGACTTGCCATTACTTTTAATGGATGTCACTTCAAGTAAAGACATAGATGTCTGGAAATGTTTATAAGAAAACATAGGAATCAAACACAAGGACAGAATTTCACTACTTAAGCTGTGTTAAGGAGAGATCATTTCAGTGGAGACAAGAGAAAACCAGCAGTGCAGTTCCATACGGTGAGTAAGGTACTGAAACTTATTTTCCATTTTCTTACAATTCTTAACTACAGCAAAAAAAAAGGATAATAAGTCTTTTTATGGTTTTTGCTCCAATAAACATGTTACAATCACATTCTGAAACTTCACAGTCCCAATAGGTCCACATATTCTAGAAGGATTAGCATATTTTTTTTTCTCTTTTTTATCTTTTTCAGGATAGCCACAATATTTCAGGGTCTAACATAGCCGGAATGCAGTTTTAACAGCAATCCTCAACACTTCCTTTATAATTTCAACACATATATAACTAAGGAAAAAAGGAATAGAAAGTTAAAAATCCATTTAAAAAATCCTTCTCTCAGGAATGTAACCCAGAGTGATAAAGAACAAGGCATTTATCTTCATTTGCAGGGAACAACATAAGACAACTTGGTCTGCTTTGCCCCTTGTGAATTGTTTCAGCACCCCAAATGTATGAAAAACAACACTGCTATTGTACTTATCAGAACACTCTCCATACATATTTATTTATATTTTTTTAATCTTCTAAAAGGCACAAACAACCTGTCAGAAACATTCAAGCATATGCAAAATTTTAACTAGACAGACAAAAATAATATTTGTTCTTTTTCCCATGTGCTCTGTGGGAGTTTTGTCTTGTTTGTGTGATTGATCAGTTTGTATTTTACTTCAGCAAAATCATTTTTCAGACACGGTACATGCAGTTTGGAAGCAGAAGAAAAATATTCCAGCTAGAGCTTTTACTGGACAATGCAAAGTCAATACAGAGAACTGCAATGTTCAACAAGATTACAAAGCGTCCCATGAAATAACATTAGAATCCTTCTGAGAAATAATGATTTGAGTTTTTCTTCCCCAGTATCCAGGTTGTTTCCCAAGTGGTTGGGAGGGTGGAGTGGGTGATGAACCCCAAACAAGACTTTCAACATCCACTCTATTTTCTGTGAAAAATAACCCTTTTGGGGATCAAGTGGCAAATGAAACATCAGAATATTGGCAGAAAAAGTTAAAGCCAGCAATGAATGCATTAGTCACCTTCAGAAAAGGTCACATTTCTTTTGATCATTCTTCAGTATGGTGTAATAATAGAAGCATAGCTGTACTTCCCATGTATTCCCCTTCATATTCTCCCTTCCCATCTGATCTTACAAAGATAGGCTCTATGAATTCCTATTTTGCCATCAGAGTATAGTAATGCTCTTTTTGTCAGCAATGAAGGTGAAAGACAGCCATGCTATCTTTCACCTGTACTACTTGGAAGATAGTTCCTTGCTTTTGCCCTTGGCAATCTTTAAATAAATTTGGTAATCGTTAAGATTGCTTCCTGTAACTTATCCCACAGCTGCCTTTCTTTTTGACACTAAGTTTTATAACTTGTATTCCTTGTACATCTCAAACATCCTTGTTAATGTAAGTCAATGGGAGATTGAGGCATGTACAGAAGGCGGAATTACAATCACTGTCCATAAATTACTTTTAATTCATAGCAATTCCTCAGAGTTCTTTACACAAATGTGTTGACAGGCTACGCATTTCCTCAACAGAATTTACTTCTGCAAAACACCCATCTAAAACAAATCGCTTGTATTTTCTTCCCCTTAGTTATGGCAGCATTTACTAAATTGGGTGAAAGTTTACGAAATTTCTACAGTCAGAAGGTTAAAAGCCACGAAAGTGAAAGATATCACCACAACATTGCAGACACTTTTGTGCAGATTTCCAAAGCTAAAATTGTACTTCATCCTCAGCGTAGCGTTTTTCCCTCGTGCGAATGCATGTATTCTGCTAATCGCAGCCATCGCTGCATCCCACTTCACTGCTCATGACAGGGGGAAAGGATCTTTCATTCCTAAAATAGCTCTGATCTTGTAAGTGTGCTCATCAGCCAGTTTAGACAGTGCCATCTAATTGAAGTCAATCACAGAAAAAATTATTAAAAAACAAGTTCGAAAAAGCAGCGTGTATGTGGCAACAATGCAGTAAACCCTCTCACAGCCTTCTGCCTCCACAGTATTTGTTGCTTTTGCAATATGTAACTTGATCATTTTTCTAGACAGGAATTTTTAGAATCCTCTACAAATAACTCACTGTATCAATAGTAATCAACACAGCAGGAGTCAGCATCCTTAACATTCCTATCTTTTTTTTCAGAACCATACTGCTGTTTACCCAGAAGTTTAAAGGAGAATCCTGTAATTTCGGGGGAAAAAAAATAAAAAAGGAGGTTGCTGTTTCAGTGTGTTTTCCAGATATTCATCCCTTACTCATCTGACACTCTGAGTGACCTTAGGCATTTCAATTGACCTCTGTAAGCCTCAGTCAGTTCAGCTAAAAGACAGAGTCCCTTTGAAAAGCAGATGTTGTATCAGTGCTGCGTTTTCTTGGATAAATGCATTTAAAATTAAAAGAAAGCTATGACTGCTCAATGACCTTTCAGTACACTTAATGTCAAGGGCCTTTCTTTCGGAGACTGAGTGTCTATCTGGAATTGCTAATGCAATTTAAAGGAAAAAGAGAAAAATCAAATTGTAACAGCTCAGAGAGATGCAGAGGTAGGGATTGCCTTTCCATTGATATTATATGCTTTGGCTCTAACACATCTTTTTTCTGGGTCTAATTCAAGATAAATCATTTATAATATTGCAATAGCTTATATTCATGCAGCTTCTCATTTTAATTTCTGTATTTATGCTGTATCTTTCATGCCAAAACATCTCAAAATACACCCAAACTTGAACTTTTAACCAAAAAAGAATCCAAACTGACAGGAAGCTAAGAAACAACCCTGGGTATGTGCAAGAAGAGAAAACACAGTTTACATAATGAGGATACAATCTCCCACAATATCCCTAGGCCCTGCCATCTGAGCATGGATGTTTGCACTTGTCAGGTACTGATTCCACACGCTGCGCTGAGCAGCTGTGAACCACCAGCACGGCGAGCAGGGCAGGGTCTGGTGGCTGGGATGCCTGACAGCCCCAGGGCTGGGGACAGCTCTGGCGGTGGCTGGAGCAGCCCTTGGAGTGCGCAGGAGTGTTCATCAGCCCCTCTGCCAGTGACTCAGCACATGCACACACATTCCAGAATGGTTCAGCAAACTCCTGTAGACTTTAAATCCTTTTAATCACTGCCTGCTCTTTTCACCATTGTATCCCCTTGCTTTTGCTTTTTTAGCAAAGAGATTACAATATTCACCAATCTTTTCTTTTTCAAGTCCAGCAAACCAAGTGTTATTTTATTCATCTAATAAGGCTAAATCAGTTACCAGTTATTTCTTAACTGGATCCACATGTGTCTTCATTTAAATGAAACTGCTTTCAGTGCAGCTCTCCAGGAAGTATTGTCTTAAGACAGGCCACATTCTGCTTACTCTTACGTGTTCTATTACACCAGTGCAATGACTTGCAAAGCACAAATACATCACTATTTCACACAGTAAACCCACCCCAAGCTTTTCTCATCACGAGTGCTCCCATAAGTACACGGAAAAACTGAAGGAAAAATATCAAACACAATATTACAAATTCCCACATCCCAAACCCGTAACTGCTTCTAAGCCTTTGCCAAGCCTGTGTGTGCTGTAAGTGTGCTGGAATGTTGGATTTAGAGTGCATTAACTCCATTTAATGACGAACTGCACACACAATTCCAGGAAAAGGTGACAAAGAAGCTGTTTTGGTGTTTGACTTGATCCTCATCCCTGTGCTACGCAGCTTACCTGAAGCATCTGGTTGCAGCAGACTGATGTGGCAGAAACCTTGTATAGAAAGTGAAATTTTTGCCTGTTTGCTGAGCTACTGTACAGGGAGGGAGGAAACCTGCCCAGATCATTGGCCCCTGTCACCCTCCCACTGGCCACTGCTCTCTTCCTTGAGGAGGGCAGCACATGTTCCTTCCCCTCTAGCCCTTCCAGTTCACAGCCTGGTTATTACCAAAAGTGAACAACAAAATCAGTAATTATTTATTAATAAAGAGGGATAACAAGTAGGATTTTTAATGTTACAATATTTACTATTAAACAAACACAATTACTGTAGCTTTAATGCATACTCTTCATTATCTTCTGCTGGCTTGAGTTCTATGTGTAAAAAAAGAAATTGTATGGCCTTCCTAATAAATAAGATTCAAGTACTGTTTATGCTTTGCAGCCTTGCAAACAGTAGTTGACTTTATCACTTGAAAACATTCTGAATAATTTTGAATCATTCTCTGAAGACTACTAACTGAATTCCCTTAGATATTTTGGGAGTCTCTTTTTACATTTAGATACCTGAGTTGGTACCTAGAGACTTTAATTGTCCAAGCACTCAGACCAACACAACTTACAAAAATATCCTCAAGGGCTGTATCAAAAGCCTTGTTAAAACTGAGGTAAATAACAACTTCCCTGTCATCCACAAATCCACTTATCCTACCACAGAAGGCAATCAGGTCAATTAAGCATCCAAATGCCTTCCACTTCACAGGCCCAGAGATATCTTCCAAGAGAAGCTGCTCCACAGAGGGCCCAAAGCAAGTTCATCTGCCCTGGGCTTCCCCAAGCAGACCTCTTGGCCATTCTGAAGATGGGGACAACATTTGTCTTTCTCCAGTCAACAAGTAACTCTCCCTGTTTTATTTCCATTCCAAGGAAGTGTACAGTGGCAGAGGACATCAACCAGCCCCCTGAGCACCTTGGGTGCTGCCCATCTTCCCCGTGGCCCTGGAGGGATCGAGCTCCTGCAGCTCCTCTCTCAATCTGTCACACCAGCAAAGCAATAACCAGTGTAAGAGTGGGCACTGCACTTAACGTATTTGCTCTGTACAAAACGTCTTTTATGCTGTCTGTGTCTCACAACCTTATCATTTCCTCACAACAGAAAGATCAATCAATTTCATAAGCAATGTCTTCCAGGCTGGCTTTGATATAAAATGGTAGGATAGCATTCCCAACACCTTAATCCTCACGTGCTCACACACGTTCAGCTGCAACAATTTTGACATGCAGGTCAAAAGGTTGATTTGAGAATAACCAAAGAAGTTCATAAGGTTAATTTGATAACATCCAAACCTGTAATCTGCAATCAGCTGAAGGAAGGAAGGAAGGACCTCCTGATGCACAGGTGGTACAAAGATACCCATGTTACCCATAGCAGCTGGGGAACAAAAATCAACGACATTGTTGTAGTAAATTCACAATGTGTACGCAAACCCTTTGAAACAATGTGCATAAACACCTCCTGTGAGAAACAAAAGCATTCAAAAATGAAAATACAACAGTCTGCTGTGATCTAAACTATTTAATGTCTCACATGCAGTCATGCCTATGATTTTGCATTAATTTTATTTTCCATGATCCCAGGTTTATAATCGGGGAGTGCTGAATTCTCAGACAGGAATATTAACCTGAGACACCAGGATCATCAGATGTTTTTGATTTGGGATCATATATTCCCTGTACTGTAGTTTTATCCCTCACAATTATAGTCTGTCAAAGCCACACTACCTGTGCCTTTCTGCACTGCCAACAATGCTTGTGACTGCCTTTGTCCTCTATGGGGACTGCAGAGTCAGTCTGGACACCTGATGACCCTAAACAACTCTTACAACACACAAGCCGACACCCTGCTTTGAGACAGACACAAAAATCACTGAAAGGACCTAATTATGACCCTGTTGGTTGAGCACACAGGCAGAGCAGTAGTGATTTATTGTTTCTTTATATCTAGAACAAGTCACACCTTTCACAGATTCCAAAAGCTAACTGGTTTCCACTTCTTCCCAACCTAGAATGCCACCACCCCTCTGTAGTAGCAGTGTCACACTCCTCTCACCAGCCCAGACAATGTGTTCTTTCAACAGCTTCCACATCTCCTACAGACAGATCCCCTACTTGAGCTGTTCCCCGAAGAGCTCTACAATGTTCCTTCCCAGAACCCTACAATATTTGTCAATAATTTCTCCTATAGATTCCCTGCAACACATTGTTTGTGTGCTCGATTATGTTCCACCAGGCTGCTTACCCCATTTTCCGTGTCTAATTCTGATGTTACCATGGTACCATCATAAGTACAAGAAGTAGAGACTCCACAGCAGTAGATCACCTTTTACTGCACCACCCTCTCACTGAAAAGGAAGCAGTCCACCTGAATACTGGTTCTTTTTTTCTTGTTTTTTGTTTGTTTGTTTTGTTGGTTTTTTTTTAATTGAACTGTTACCTAAAACCCCCAAGAGCTTTCTAAAATATTTGCCCTTCACAGTTTAAACTTTTTTTCTTATTTGAAGTCTTTCATTGAGTAAGACAATTCCCAGCAAACAAAGGGATTTCAGAGAGAAAAAAAAGGAGACAAAACCCCCCAAAAATACAGAAAAAACCCCACCCCAAAAGAAACAAACAAAAAAGGGGGCGGGGGGGGGGGGAAACAAACAAAAACACCAAAAAGAGAAACCACCAACCAAAATGACAAAAAACCCTCACAGATTTGAAAACCAGATATGTAATGGATGGTTATGGGAAATACGGACTCCTGATCACCACACTCCTGTTTCTTGCTAGGCTCTCATCAACAACTGAACAAACCTGTCATCTGCTTCAAGCTTAGATGAGACCAGATTATTAAAAGCATAAGGATTTTTGCAAGATACTAGCAAATATCTTATGCTATCAACTGGTATTTCAAAATTTCCATCAAATAATGGCTTTTACATGCTCCAAAGAGAATCACTTTTAAAAACAGCACCTAAATGCATCATACATAGAAACACACGGAAACACACCCCGCAGGAAGCAGAAACCCTGCAAGTCCTGTAGGCTCCAGAAGGAAAGGTTGGATCTCACCAACAATCCAGGGGCCACGCTGCATCCATTCATATGCACTGAATATTTTTTCCACCATTCTGGTGAAAAACAAGTATCACTGCTACAAGGGATGAGTGATAATTGATCCAGCAGTGCAAGCACTGTCTCAGTCTCACACAGCTGTGGCGAAACTGCTTCAAAGTCACTTTTCCAGCAGCCAGGCAGCACCTATAGTTTCATTACCAAAAGCAGCATGCTGGAAGCAAGTGAACAGATAAGCCTGGGAGGGTCTTTGAAATTATTCATAGTCTTTGTACTGACAGTTTCAGCAGAACTTTTAACACTAAACAGCTTGCAAACAGAGATCAACAGCACATCAGCTTGTACTGACTACAAACCTTCTGCAGGTTTCAAGCGATACGCAGTGGGCATTAGCGTAGCTCAAAGTGTTTTAAAAAAAAGACTGTAGGAAGCTGGAAAATGCGGATATTTCAAGCATAATTCATGATCTAACTGTTGCTTATGATAATTTTGTTGTGCAATATACCCTGTGTAATTCTTGAAGGGAATCATTTGTATTATTTTCTCATTATAAAACTCATTCTTCTTTAGCCATTGGAAAATAAAGAATGGCTGGATTTGAACCTATTTCTTTAGCAATGGGACACTACATGATTGACAATGCAATTACCAGTGCAAAGTTTTTGATATGCCAAGTAACACTTAAAATAGAACTTCAATATTTTTCATGTACAGAGCTGTGGGTTTCGTAACAACCTGTTTTGCTGCAACTCAAGAAATCTTCACAGGTTCAAGAAAGATTCCTTTAAACTTGATATTTGTGAAGAGAGACGCATATAAGAGGCATTCCAACATTCCACGGAAAAGTTGGTGAAATTAATGTTTCAATTAGATGAAGAGTACAGTTACACTTTTATAGATCTTCATGAACTGAAAGAACCTTTTTTATTTGCAAAACATTAAAAATCTGTCTCCTCTAATGATATTGAGAGATATTTTAGACCTCAATTTCCATATCTACTTTAAGCCAAATTAGTATGTGGGCACATAACATTAATGTTGACTTATTCCTTCCCCTTTACTATCATTTTTCTCCTCTAAGCTTGCCAGGTACATTCTGACAGTTGGAAGCCACTGAGATTTACCAGATTCAACCTCTTGTATGGAGATCCATCTATTAGTGCCAAAAAAAAAAAGAATGTACCATAATTATTTAGTCAGGCCATTAAAAAAGAAATCCTTATTTCACCTTTAGACTTAAATCTTCACTTTCATTGAAGAAAATATGAATGATTGTTCACTTGTCTGTCTCTACTGTGACTGCACAGAACATGGTCTGGATCCTGTACAATATAGATGCAGTTTTGCAGAGGCAAGTGTTCTGGTTTGCATCATGCTTCTGTTAGCACTGGTGATTTGTTAGGATATTTCCTTCTTACTCTTAGAGCTTCTCCTACTCTTACAAATCTCTTCTTTTTACTTCCTGTTCTTTCTCCCCTCACATTTATTACTGGTTTTCACAATAGCTGACAGAAGTTTTCCATTTCTTTATAGAGGACAGAAAGAGTCCTCACCCTTCCAATCTGTTACAGTAAAAGAGATCAAAATGCAAACCCTGCTGGGGAACTGTCTTCTTTCACCTTGAACTTCACTACTCGTGACCAAGCCTGTCTCTGTTTGTTATCCTAGGCCAAGATACACGGCAGCTTCTAAGACAAATGCCAGTGCTGTTCAGCCTGTGAGACTAAACCTGGAACTTCCCTGTGTTTTCTGAGGACACCAGGAAGGCAGCACAACAGAACCTTCAGTAGCTGGTACAGCTGAAGAGAAGCTGCAGGTGTACTCACAACATTTCTCAGCAGGAATGCAAGTGTAGAAGTGAACAGAGTGCTCCAGCTGTCCACTGAGGGAAGAGAATTGAGGGAGATCTTCATATGCTACCACAATTTTCCACAGGCAGCACATGATTCAGAACCATTTTCTAAAACAAAAGAGCTTTGCCATCCTTGGAGAGTTTGACTTTAGCTACAATCCCATCTCTGTCTGCCTTTAGATTGACCTCAGCCAGCTGCTGTTCACTCATGGGTGCTGATCCCACGCAGGCAAAGGATGTTTGGAGCACAGCCCTTAGGAGTAGAAGCAAGTGGGATTCATGGCTGATGGCCACCTGTGCATTTCTGGCATCTGGGAGAAGTCTACATCCATCAAGGCACTTAACAATATGCTCAGCTTTGACTTAATCAAACTCTCAAAATAAAGAGAATGCTTCACCTGAGACCACAAAATCCTACAGTATAATGGAGGAAAGGAGCCTACCTTACACTGATTTAAATCTAAGAATGACTCCAGCTAAACCCAGAGGTTTCTCCAGATTTTCCCTGATGTGAAAATAAGTACTGACCTATTGTATTCACAAACCCTACAGCCACCACACTCAGTTCTTTGTCTTGTAAGTTCATTCTTTACTTTCTCAACAGAAATATTTACCTAATTATTCTATGCATGAGTAATATTGGCTCAGAAAATCAACTAACATGGGATTCAGCAGACCCAAGAATTATGCAAAGACTGTTTTAAGCAGCTTATTATTAAAAGAAACTTTTTTTTAGAAAAGAAGTCCATCTATCAAGAAAGCAATAAAGTTCTTTGCATACAAACAAATTAGCAATATTTCTGCAGTTCAACTGAAAAGCTGTGGACATTGAAAATTAAAAACAGTCATTCCATGAGGAGAGAAAAGCTGCATAATAATAAAAAAATTATAGTTTTAAAGCAAATGAATTAATGTCCTTTTGTGAGAGTGCATAAATGAGAATTAGATGGGAAAAAGAAGGAAAATAAGAAGAAACATTTTCTTTTTTAAAAAAAAAAAAAATCCAGAGATATTGGACCCTCTACAAAAACGGGCCACAGTCCCCCTTTTTGTCAGCTGTTATTGCAATTAGTGAAGCCACATCAATCTGCTTGGAGTAAGTATATTCAATTTATAAACAAGACTTCCTTACAATTGTTTCTTTCTCATTGTTCCTACCCTTTCCCTACCTTTCTATTGCCTTTGAATGCCAGTGGGTGGTTATGGAAAACATTTGCTGTCATATCAAGGGCTTTCAGCCTCCACTAACCCTGTTAGAACAGGTCTTTAATTAGCATTATAAATAATTGCTGACTACATTTTTGTTCTGGGATGCAGAAAAAAGTTGATTTGAAACTAATTCCAATTCAGAAATTTTATTTTTTTTTCTGCAGTTCAGAGATAGAGATGGAAGAATGGTCTTCACTCAGAAGTGACTGGCAAACTCTTTATACATTATTTTCCAGGTCATTTCACTGAGTGTTTTGCAGGTATTTCATTTCATTCCTTGGCAACTGACCCAAAACTTTGAGCTGGATTACCTGAGAGATAGGCATTGTCTTTGGTACCTTTGGGTAAAATAAAGCTATTTTTCTAGCCTGTAATTCTTCCCAATATACCAGTGAAGACTCCTCCTCCCAGCTCTCACATGTTTTTTTTTTCTTTACAATGGCATTTTGGCCTTAATTATTAGGATCAGAAGAAAAACATCCATATCCTTATAAATCAGAAAATGTTTAATAAGAATGAGCTTGAACAAATTTTTGTTATAATGAAAGGATTAAGGTGCCTGATAGCATTAATATTTAGGAAAAATTAAACAAAATTGCTTTTTATCTGCTGCAAACTACATTAAATATTTAATATGCCACATTATAAGGGCACCATTTGCACAAAGGGTATGACAACCTTTGTGTTATGAACCTTCATTTCAGCGGTTCAAACTTAGTTGGAAAAACTTCTAAAAGCTAAATTTAAAACCATGTGCAGGTGGGGTTTTTTTGGCAGTTAGACCTGAGAAAAACTTCAAAACTGTGCAGGGCTCCAGCAGAAGGTTGTGCAAAGAGTGGGGCTAAAGAGGCTGCCTCTTGCTGGCTCTCCTGACCCAGCACATGGTTTATTTAGAAGGGAGCACTGAGTTTAATTGTTCTGGAACTTATGGGAAGCCTTTCTGTTGCTTAGCTTGGAGTGTCTGGATGTATTTTTAGACAGCTTTAAAACATTAAAAAAAAAAAAAAAAGAAGCAAGTATTCTGAGGTGATGAAGGGTGATCCTTTTTTCAGTAATCTAGCAAGAGATAACTTTTATGCAAATATTGTGAGAGGAAAATTTTAGCTCTCAGATTATAATAAATGAGTATAACTATTCCTTTATAACAAATAAGGTGTGCTAAATCTGCTAGGACCAGTAGTATGCTTCTGAGAAAAAGAACTAATCTATTTCTCAAGTCTGAAATCCTGGAAACTTTCAAGCTTTCCCTGGGAGTTTAAACAAATAAATCTCCAGAAAAAAAAAATCAAAATAAGTAATCCCCAGAACCCAAGTTGGACCTGCTTACAGCCACCTATACATGGCATGAAATTTTAAGGTAATAATGTAACAGTATAATGTAGTAAGTTTGGTACTAGAGTTTTACTGCTTGCAGATCACTGAACTGAACAAATAAAATGAAAAAATTCTGAGGTTGTGCCTAAGCTGCTCCTTACAATGACCTTGACAAAAAATCTATTATCTTTTGCCTTTATCTCTCCTCCTGTAAAATGTGATAATAAATACTAGTTAGATCTTCTATCTTGGGATGGGACTCTGAGCAGAAAACAGCAAAACATTACAACCAATCACTTTACTTTTGCTGGCTGAATTTCCAAAGTCAGCCTCACATTCTGTAACCCCAAAACTTAAGCAGAATCACCCCAACCCTTCAAAACCTATCAAGCCACTGTGAGTTACATTTAAATCTCTCCTTCCAGCTCAGCTGACTTTCATTTTATCCATCCAAGTCAATTGTTTTAATCTCTACCCACATCCAAGGCAGTCCTGAGCTCCTGGACTGGGGAGCAGGTTCAGCTCTGTTGTGCAGTCCCTGCCATCATTTAAAGAACCATGGTTTTTTCCATTCTCTATTTCTTACAGATGTCACCATTACTGAATAAAAATTTTTGTCCTTTGCAAAACAGAAAAAAAGCTTCAGAAGTATTTTATTGTTACTGTGGTGCAACTGAATCCATGCCCAGCTCCTGAACACTACTGAATTTTCACAGCTGTAACATGCTTGTTTCCAAGGCACAGCTTTCTCAAGTTCACATCTCACATTCAAGGAAATCCAGTATTACACAGGAGGAGGAGAGAAGTCAAACAATGTCAGAGACGCTGCAGTTCATTATTGGCTTCCAGATTTTCTGACTCTGGCATATATAGTTGCATTTAGATATAACACGAAAAATTAGGAGACATTTTACCATGTTGCAGTCTTATAGACAGGAAAAAAGAGTAGTTGACCAGCATTTCAAAACTACAACTGTTCCATTTGAATCTAAGATGGAAGAGATCCAGCACAAAATCTGGCACAAAAAAAAAAAAATGAGTACTGTTCAAAAACTCTCCAGATCCAAGTCACATTTAGCACTAGAATAGTAACAATATATATTTTTATGTATCCATATTTTAATACAATTGACATAAATTATAGGGTTTTTAAGCTTGATGACAATGTCTGTATTGTGTCACCTAGGATCAGAGTGCTTTTTGATATTTTAAATTTTTTATAAACCCTTCCCAATGCAAAAATGGTATGATGCCAACATGAGAAATGAGTACAGAAGCACATTTTGAAACTGGAACTCAAAATATCAAGTATCTGTACTTAAAGGTGTATCTTAAAAATTATACTCCAATAAATAGCTTCTACTGAGGCATTAGTGACCATTAAGCTCTCATGCATGTGGCTCATGCTGTCAGGCAGATCATATTAGTGATACTTGTAAATGTTGTGCATCTGCTATAAAGTATCTCAGCTTCACTTACCAGAAGGTTTTCTAAACATTAACTCACATTTTTGGTGGCTTCAAGAGAGATAGCTTTTATTAATTGCGTGTTAAATTAAAGCTACAAACAGCCTTTATTTATGGTAGCACAAGATTCACTGGATATCTTTATTTCATTGCACTCTACTTTCCAAGAACTAAAACCTTGAAAAGGAACTCTAATAACAAGTTTGGTTTGGACCAATAATTGTGTACCAGCCTTTGAAGCAAAGAACAAAAGGAAACCTTCAGTTTCAACCATAAATATTAAGGTATTGAAATGTCAGGTTGTGCTGAAAACCTACATTTGGAGGGCAGAAACTTTTCAAGCATTAAATCTCTCCTTCAAGGAAGGTAAACTGAATTCAAAACCAAAACTAAAAAAGCAAACCTTTGGAAATGCACCATGCCATTTTCAGTGCCATCACTCTCCTTCCCACATCAACGAGATGCTTTGAGTGTCTTGAGAATTTCCACAGAGTTTTCCTTACCTGCAGAATTTCAGGGGAAACCACACAGTGGCAGTACTGTGAATGCAAACACTCTGTTCTGTTGTGCAGCAGCTGCTAAGAACTAAAATACAGTTTTCCATCCTTGGTTATGGTTAAGTTGGCTGTTTCTTTTCTATATAGAAGAACATGCAGTCAACATGTAATTTATTTCCTTCTTTAATTTTAGGATCCAGAGGTCCCAGGCACAGTCACACATTTCACTCCAGGCTACTACTTTCTTGCCATTTGTGTTCCTTCACTTCCTCTACTCAGATGTGTTTGTAAAGCCCATTTCCTTAGTGCAAACTTGGAATTCTTTGCCAAAAGAAAAGGAAAGGGAAACAAACTGAAGGAGCCTCCCCCATACGAAAATACCAACACACCCACCCCAGACATTTATGAATCATTTAGGTTATTGGTTTCTTTACTTTCACAGCACACAGAAACAAGTTGATGAGTATTAGAAATGACAAATCCAGAATGCTCTGTTCACTTTCCTGTACTCTGAGACTCTTGTCAAAGACTGCAGCCACACAGATCACAGATGTTAACTTCTGATTTACAAGTGCCTCACATCAGCTGGGAAATTTCCACTCTTGTGGAAATTTCCTCCAAGTGAACGTTCTCCAATTGCAAATAATTTTCTGGTTTTAAAACCCCAGATTTCATGCAGGAATGTAACAGTTAACATGGATATGTATTCTTGAAGAGCGTGACATACAGCAAAGGGTTTGTTGTTTCTTTGTTTGTTTTTAACACATATAGAAAGCTATATTTATACCCATCATTCTCACCTAAATCAATTCCCCTTCCTTTCACCAGGCACACACACGGTATTTCTCTTTTGTTTTTTTTCCTCCTTTCAAAGCAAGAATCAGCTTTTTCCCTGCAGGGGTTAACACTCAGTGAATCTGAATGTGTTTCCTTCCCTACTTATCTTGACTTACTTTGCTTTTAGCTACAGAAGCTGCTCCTGAAGGTAAAGCCCTTCTGACTGCACATGCAGCAGCACTTTTCCCCTGGCTGAGTCATTCCTCAAGTTCACAGAGTTGAAACAAGCCAAACACTTCCTGGGCAGCATTTGCCTCACAATCCTTTCCACCAGTACCCCCAGGACAGAGACAGCCCCTCAGGAGAGCCCAGGGAATTATGTTTAATAAAAAAACTACACAGGAAAATACACACGCTACATGACTCTCCATCATTGACTGAATGACATTTAAAAAACAACCATAAGAACATTAAAGTATCCAGTACCATAGCAGATGGGGAAAAATTTCTTTTTCTTATCAAAGCTAAATTATTGTATCGCTTCTGGTAGTGAAGCCATGAGGTAGTGGTGTTTTTTAATTCCACTAGGAAAAATATTAGGAGAGGATTTTATCAAATATTAAAGGCACAATAAGTTATTTTAACTTGGATATTCCTCAATTTCTTTCTATTGTAAATCTATCCTTTTAAGTTGAATCTCTTTGTCTTGACCTGAAGTCTCCCTGCCTATAAATTTTCTAAATGGTATCACATATTTCCAATACACAATTTCAAAAGAATTCTCCACAGAATGAATTCAGTATTTTTTAATTCAGCAGCACCTCAGAAAGGCTGAAAAACTGTGATGCCTTCAAACAAAAAGCAAACAGAAACACCATTTTCTTCCTCAATCTCAATAGCAATTCCTTATTAGGGAAGTTACTAATTTTACCATTTCATGTCTTTTTACTACAAGTCCAGTTACCCAGTGCGAGTCTCTAATAAATTAACAACCAATCCTTAATAAAAGCCTGATCCTTGAGCTGCTGAGAGGACACTTTCTACTCGTTACTGTGCTTCTCGTGACACCGTTCCTTTGGCCACACATTTTGGGGCGGATGGCAGCGGAGTCAGCCCCCACACCTTGCTCACACACCTACAGGTACCTCTGAAGGGACAGGGCGTGCCAGCAAGCCCCACATCCTCTCACCAGGGATGTCAGCCTCTCATGGGGCTTGGCGGTGTCTGTGCAAGAGCACAGAATGGGAAAAAAGCAGAGAAAAAGCGTAAAAAAGGGCACAAGGGCCCTGAGGGGAGGTGCCCCCAGGGCAGGGCACAGCCCCTCCACCGGCAGGGCCCCCTCAGCCCGGGCACGGAGCACTTTCTTTCCAACAAAGCAGTCCAGCTGGAATAAACATTTTATGGCTTCTTTGTCAACATTTTTAACAGTTCCCACACATCCATCGTTGCTAAAAGATAAAATCAGGTAAGGGCTCACATGTTGCTGCGGTGTAGGAGCTGTGGAATCCCTCCCCGGGACGTGCGGGGCTCCCCTCCTGCCTCAGAGCCTCGGGCCGGCTGTGGGGCCGCCCCGAGGGGCTGCTTCGAACGGCCTGAGCAGGTACAGCCCTCAGGGTGGGCACCTGCACGGCTCTGCCACCCACCTGCACCCACCTGCACGGCTCTGCCACCCACCTGCACCCACCTGCACGGCCCTCGTGGCACCCACCTGCACTGCTCAGCCACCTGCACTGCTCACCTGCACTCACCTGCACTGCTCACCTGCACCCACCTGCACCCACCTGCACTGCTGTCCTGCACCCACCTGCACTGCTCACCTGCACCCACCTGCACCCACCTGCACTGCTCTCCTGCACCCACCTGCACTGCTCACCTGCACCCACCTGCACCCACCTGCACTGCTGTCCTGCACCCACCTGCACTGCTCACCTGCACCCACCTGCACCCACCTGCACTGCTCTCCTGCACCCACCTGCACTGCTCACCTGCACCCACCTGCACCCACCTGCACTGCTGTCCTGCACCCACCTGCACTGCTCACCTGCACCCACCTGCACCCACCTGCACTGCTGTCCTGCACCCACCTGCACTGCTCACCTGCACCCACCTGCACTCACCTACGCTGCTCACCTGCACCCACAGCCATGCTGTGGCCATGTCCAGCCTGGGAATGCCACCACAGGTGCAGGGGAAATGCCCAGACCAGCTGCCCGATACCCCGGGAGCCCACAAAGATAAACCGGCCCTGCATCCCACCCAGACGTGTTTGGCAGAAGGCAGGGAAACCTGCAAGGAAACCTGAGTGTCTGAGGGTGGAAATGAAGGCACAGTGTCGTTCAACCCTCTGCTAAAGATCCGTGGTTTCCAAAGGGATGCTGTTCCAGCCAAGAAAACAGTGCTGCCCAGACCACTCACCCAGCGCAGCCCATCCCCTCCCCAGCAGCATTCTGATTTTCCAGAGGCAGGGAACTGTCAGCAAAGCTGCCAGCTTTCCACTGAGAGCCTGGAGCCTCACCTTTCCATTACCCAAA
This sequence comes from Nicator chloris, assembly GCA_013400495.1. NCBI lineage: Eukaryota > Metazoa > Chordata > Aves > Passeriformes > Pycnonotidae > Nicator > Nicator chloris. The sequence goes on from WAAE01015427.1 coordinate 80,801, forward strand.
GCATCTGACAGCCAGTTATCCTCGTGCTGCCTGAGCAGTACTAGACAGAATGATTGGAATTAGTATTTGCTGCCAAAAAATATTGGATACTTTCTAATCACACTAGGAGAGCTCTTGCTAGGTTTTCAATCTCAGAGATGCTTAATATAGTGAAGCAGGAAGACAAAGTTTCACTTTCAAGCTGGAATTCAATAATCCCACTTGGAGCAGTTTTAAAAACAAACTTTAACCACTGCCTCAGCATCTAGAGATACAGGAAAGATCTTATCCCCATTGTATTATCATTAAATTTTAATTCTCTCAAACCTGTGCCATATCATACAGAAGTTAATTCATAACTTATCCCTAGTAATCACAGCATAAAAATCAGGTTTTTATCTTTTGGGTTTGTATACAACTGTTGAATCCCATGAGTCCACATTCAATATACAAAACCTATTGTTTTAATGTTCTGTTCCTGCATTATCACTTGCTATACTTATTTACTGCTTATTTTCTCTACAGTTCTCAATTTCCACAGTACAGCAAAATGTTTGTGTCTTCTATTTTATGTTCTATTAAAAGAGAAATTGAACTCATTGCTTTGACTTTTACCACGGCACTTCGAATATAAGGCAAGTGCCTGATAATGGTCTCACTTTTATCAGAAGTTTGCACCTTTTCCTCTGCACTAAACATGGTTTCTTCAAAGAAATGAATAAAAACTTTGTTGTTAATGATTCAAATAAACATTTTAAAATATTAGGCTGGATGTTTCAGCCCTAACCTTGCTTAGAATTGTATTTCTGATGTATTGCACATTCTATGCTTTTATGTCATATGTAAATTTAAACAGTACTATGTATTTTTAAAACCCTGTGTTGAAAGATCTTTAAAGTTGCAAGGCTAAGTGAAGGAAAGCCAAAATTTAACCTGACTGTGCTGCGTCCTGGTGCATTCTCAATTATATTATGTCATAGGTTATTACATCTTGTTAAATTCAACTTGTCTAGCACTCTTCAGACCATTAAAAGATTCTTAAAGAGATGTTACATTTTCTGATTACAGTTTTTGGCTCTTATTTGTGTAGTCTTGTGTTAACAGTCTGATTTTCAAGTACATTTCTTGGTGACACTCAGCTTTGTCTGTGTAGAGCTCTTACTACTAAGTACTTACAGCTGATAAATGCCATTCTTAACAGAGGTGATTTTCATTTTGCTTCACTCCATTAGTCCAAAGTACAAAATTGCAATGAAAAGCTGCAATGTCCTCTTGGTAGTTTGACTCTACTTTGAGCTCAGTGTTGCCCATATTTATCTAACTTACAGACTCATTTTCGGGGGGAAAAAGCTTCAATTTTATGTACTTTTTGTTAAACCTGCCAAGGTTAGGGACCCAGTTCTGTGAACACTTTTCATGCAATCAGTTCCACCAAATGCTCATCACCTGAGGAGAGAGAATGACCTGTTTCAGGATGGGATATAATGCACAGCTCTGGTTATATTGTGCAGCTATTAAACTCAATACCATGGACTGTAGTGGGAAAAACCCTACAATTCAGTTGTTTCAAACTGCCACAAAATCTCCCAACTGCAAATTTCATTGTGGTTTGCTCTGGTGATGGGGGAGCTATTTTCACACAACTGTATGCTTTTAAGATTTTTGAATTTCTCATCAGAACCCCAGTAATTAAGTATTTATGGATGACAAAAATGCACCTAACAGGAACAAACCCATTTGTTTCCTATGTGCTTCAAACCTTTCATGAATAAAGTAGTACCAAGGGTAACCTTTCATGAATACAACCTTAGGGATCACAGAGTGCCCTCAATCAATGCAGGGAACTCATGTTGACAGAGTATATGGGAAACAGATTGAGATATTAAAGCACATAGCCTCTGGTGATTTAGATGTAAATACTATAACCATCAAATATTTAGACTCTTATGTAAGCACTATGTCATTTTTTAAACAGTTACTGCTTGGAATAAATCTTTAAGGATGGAATTTTCAGAAGTGCTCAGTATTGGCCTAACTTTGCTCTTACTGAAATCAATCATAAAATTTTCACAACTTTAGAAAAGGACTTTGTCTGTTTATATGTTTCCAGAGCACTAAGCACGATAAGTCTTGATCTTGGCTGGGGCCTTTTGACTCTGCTGTAATCTAAATAAATTGATTTATAGGAGATCAGTTAGATAAATGATGAGGAAATACACACATACACATAAAACAGCTAGGGCCTTTCATGATGGCATAGCAGCCTTTGGAACTTCTTCATCATTTTCTCTTTGAATCCATCCATTCGCTTTGAATTCATTTTCCTTCTTTTATATTAATTTAATTTCCTTGTTGTTAGTTTCCTCCAACATAATTCCATCTTAAATTTCCAGTGAAGTATCCCGCCCATAAAATGTAACTTACTTTCTTGACACAAACCCAATCCCCTTTAATCTACACCAAAAACACATTAATTTGGGGATCTGATTTATACGTTGGTTCAGCAGACTATAATCTCTGTTTCCACAAAAGCTGTTGTTAATAACAGCGATAGGGAACCTCCTCTACACCTCCAGGAATAATTCACACAAACAATTTACACAGGGTTGGCAGTTATTTCACTTCAGTATACATGCCAACCTGAAACTTGTCTAAAAAGATCTTATTTTCTTCCAAAGAGCTGCACTAAGACCAAGACAAAACTTCTGCTTTTCACTCAACGTGGGATTTCAAAAGGTCAATACTGAAATGTCTTTCTCCCTATTTTCTTCAAATAAAATGCTACAAGTTATTGAAATGAGGGCTGTGGTTCCACAGACAATTCTCAAGGCATTTTTTTGGGAGCTGCTCCTCCCATTCCCTTGTCCCTGCTTCAGCCACTTACTCCCAACTCCCTTACTGCTCCTGTGGTTGGAGCTATAAAGCTGATTTCGGATCTCTGCAATGACCCAGGCCAAGACTAAGTCCTCTTTCTCTTCCTTCAAAGTTTGGTTTTGCCCTGGGCTGACTCCCAGCCTGGCTCTCCTGTGCAGAGCTGTACCAGGGTGAGGGAGGGGGCAGCTCTGAGGAGCTGGAGCTGCACCTGGCAAGGACTGCATCAACGCCCACCTGTGCCACGGGGCACATTCCTGAAGCTCCAGAATCATTCTCACCACATCCCTCAGGAAAGCAGGAGCAAGCACACATGACATTATAAAGCTGGCAAAAGAACAAACCTCCAAGAGTAGCCAAAGTTGTAAAATAGGCCAAGGAAGGAACTGGGTAATGATAACAGCTTGTTCATCTTCTTCACCTAAATTCAGGTGATGTTATCACTAGCCCCAGCCTGCTATGTATTTTATAGTAGGCAATTTTAGTCTTTCAGATTAGCAAGCTATATATATATTTAGTGCTTTATTCTCAAACTGTTTCACCACAAATGACAGCTCATTTCACAAACAGCTTATCTTATGGCTAAAGATATATAAATACATACTAAAAATGCTGCTGAAAGTCTCAGAATGTATAATGCAGCCTGGTAGACATGGTAGTGATTGTAACACTGCATTGTAGACACAAATGTTAAAGAAACTTGGCAAGAAGCAACACATTTTAGCTACTCAAAATTCAGATTTTCTCAGACTTGTCCCCTTCTGATGAATGGAACATATGGGAGTATTGTTCATAAAACTTACATTGCTTTTCTTGATGTCTACCAAAATTCCTCATCATGACAATATTTACCAAGATACATACAGATTCAAATTTGAATTAATTACCCAGAAGTTTTTCTGTGCTTCCAGGTTTGCTGGAAAAGAAACACACTTCAGAAGCAATGTGTTGTGAGCATTTAGCAGTAGATGTTGTAGCAGCAGAGGTAGCAGAGTGCTTGCTGGGGAAGGGAGCTACCCAGTTAAAAGCCATCAATGCTGAGTGAGATAAAAGACAGGGAAGAAAGCAACTGCTTTGCCAAGAAGCAGTTTGAAATCTGACATTATAAACAAAACACATTTAGATCTAGACATAAATCCTCCGTATGCTGAAGGCTCAATAATATTTTAGCTAGCATTATTACTTACAAACAAACAGTTCCTGAAATACAGCATCAAAACTGCAGAACAGCCTTTAACCTTGTGTTCATCCACTCAAGAGCCATGTTATTTATTATCCTTTATCCCTTAATTATGGGGACTTCACCTACTGCTCTCTGCTCATTTGAAATGCAGAATAAAATACAATGGATGTCTAAAGACTTAACAGGTGTCAACCAGATATTTGCCGGCTACCGCTACTATCCTACTGGGAGGAGTTGCTGTTCTATAAATACTAATTAGAGTTTTGCACATGATCTTGCTGAAATACCTAAGGTGATGAGTGGCCAGTTGTTACTTTTAAAAGATTAGCACAATTTGAAAAACTAATGTCCCCGATGAGGCAATGCTCACACTGAATAATCAAGAGTTATAGCTGTTCTCTGCCCAAAGGGAATATTTGCTCACTTCATCATTTGGAAAATCTGCTGCCTCTCCAACAACTCACTCTTCTATTTAACTTTGAGAAACTTGTAAAACTTTGTGCCATCAATATCATAGTACAGTGTATGTACTTAGATGGCCTTCCACTGCTATGCCCACATGGCAGGCTTTACTACCCTTACTTCCAAAGACAGAGCTCTTAGTGTGAAATCATGATTAAGAAACTGCAAAAAAAAATAATGTTGCACTTAAATCAAGCAGCAAAGAAAAATAGGATTACAGTATAAAGTCCGTAAACACAGCCAAAATTCAATTTCCTCAAATCCATCTCCCTTCAAATTCTTCACCTCCACTAAACAGGAAAAACAGACACAGGCAAATCGGAACAGGTCTCTATGATACTGAGGTTTTATATTAAAAATTTATACATAGTAATTTTTGATTTTTAAATCCTCTCCAATTCTTTAAAATCTCGGTGCAATATAGCTGAAAAAACAGTTAATTTTAAGCAAAATGTTAAAGTGACACAGCCCATTTCCTTGGTTTGTAATTAAATCTGATCCAGTTGGCTACAGAAAGTAACTGATGTCACAAGGTGTGACACATTGCTGTATTTCTATGTGTGAGCTGTGCTTCAGTACAGTGAAATTTGATACAACTGATACAATCCCTTCCTATTTAGTGTCTATGACCACGTGTGGGGAAAACATATATGTCATTTTAATCAGATTTTTTTTCAGGCTTTTAGGTTTGGTTTTTTTTAATGAAATCTTTTTCTTTACTGTGAAACCTATATTTTTCCTTATCCCTCAAGGATATCCCTACTGCTTCCTCTTTTCCAGTAGCTCATTACTGGAAACATTTGGCCTTACTTCAAAAGAGAAGAATATGTCAACAGCAGAACATCTGTGTCCACATAGAGTGCTTTGATGACAGTGATATACTCCATTTACATCAGTAACACCAAGCTGAACTTTGATGCTGTCTGCATTTAAAGATCTTACCCCACAGGGCAAGAGAATAGAGGTCAGAAACGTTGATCTCTGTTTGACACGCTCTCTACCTCAAGAGCACTTGGCAGCAATTTGTTCCAGAGTCAAGAATCAAACTCACAAAGTGTTGCAAAGCTTGGAGCCATGTTTGCATAACCACATTCAAAACAAATATTGAAATTCACAATCTCTGGAGGCCAATCTACTTTTGATATGCAGGGGTTTGTGAGCAATACGGTCAAATTCTAGCCTGAATACAGTAGGAAGTTTCTCATTTAAATCTAAAAGCCATAACTCAGACCTGAACACCTGCTATTAAAAGGGATAATGTACCTATAGCTCTCAAATGAAAAAGAGGAAAACAGGCACTTGATCATCTAAAACTCAAAATTGATTATCTAAAGAAGGGAGTGGGATAGTTATGTGTGACACAGAGTCGTGCCTGTCAGGGCGGCCAGAGGAAGTTGGGTGAGTTTTGGCATAGAACAAATGCCTCCAAAGGCAGGCACAATAAAGATTAATTCCTCAAATACTTCATACAGAGGAGTTCAGAGATGCAGCCTGAGCTACAGAGTATTTGTAGCCCATGGCTACTGGTAATCTTCCTTTTAACTGGATTTAAAAACCTTTAGTGTTTTTTCAGCTTTTTAAAATTAATATATAATTTTCTAATTTAATTACATTGTGTCCACTAAACATAAACCCTAATATGAGGTGGAGAGTTTCAACAGTCTCCTTCCACACCTTTCTCCCCTCATGTAAAGCTCAGCACTTTTGCAGCATTGAATGATCCAATATTGCTTACAAGACTAATACATACAAAACATCAAACAGGATGTAATCAATGCAGCTGGATATTGCCCTGCTCGTGCTCAAGGACCACAACCACCTGTGTGCTGCAATAGCAGCTGCAAGTACTGGTAAATCCTATTTCAGCAAACAGAGAAAGAGAAAATTTTGTTTACAGGGTGCACTAGAATGCCATGGAAACAGATACAGAGGTAACTGTGAAAGGCATAATCCAAATGGAAGACAGCCCTGATAGAGCTCATACATCCAAAAATAATATATATGTTTTCCCACTCGGAAAACACATGCATAAATCCTATTAACATCAAGACAGAAAATTATACAGAGTAGACCCCAATATCACTAAGGTCCCTGATAACTGTATGAATTAATGTGCACCTTCAAAGCAGAGCAAGATGTTTTTATATGCAGACTATTAGAAAAAAAATTAAGAATATCTTAATAGAATAATCATCTTTTTAAAGAAAAAAAATTACATCTTGAATTTTTGAAACAGGATTAAAGTGTGGTAGTAGCCCTCTAAAAGGAAGCTGCTCAGCACCTGCTGCCTACACTGTGCCTGGCTTCAGGCAATGTTATTCATTCCTCACTTTCATGGGAGCAAAATACATCCTCTAAAAATATAAAACACAAAAATAAATAGGTCTCTGGGGAAATGGAAGAGAAATCTGTTTTAAAAATAGTGAAGGAGCCTCTATGTTCTAAAAAATAAGTCCATTTTGCATTGTTTTGTAAGATTTACATTTTAATTTGAAACCAAAGCAAGGCATAAAATTTGTATGAAAGCAATATCTGATTTATAGATAAACTTAAAACACAATACACTTAGCTGCAAATACCAGATCCTAGTGAGAGAAGGAAAAGGTTTTGAAAAATGATTAAAATACACTTGATAAATGTGGCCCTGAAATGCCCCAAAAGATTTTTCTGAAGTTAAATAGTAAACACAATTAACATGACTTTTGCTACAAAAACACTAAATGCAATGGATTTTTTAATCAATTTTCAATGTTATTACATGTTCCTATTGAGCTGGAATTGACTCAATCCACTAACTGTACTGTGAGACAGTTCTTTTGTCCATAGACAAAAATCCAAATATCCATTCTGTTGGTCATATGAAGAGGAAGCCACACAACGAGAACAATCTTATGACCACCATTTCCATCTTGTGAGGGGAAAATTTGTGACAGCTGAAGCATTTAAGATATATTTCTAAAGCCCAGATAATGTCCAGCTTGATCAAATGTATCACTAATTAACCAATAAAAAGTAGCGGCTGTGAAGGCTGACAAGAATAACTTACTGTACCCCTCTGGCCTAACCTCACTATCCATATTCAAACAAGTCTCCTGGCAAAGGCAAATCATATAATTCTTGGGAGTCTTGCATGCATTCAGACTCACTAGATTTCCATATTATTATTCACAGTAGATGTTTCATTACATTTGCTTTGAGAAAATGTACAATCTATATGGGTATTCACATGTTTAATATGCACATGACTTCCCGTTTTGTACATTTTATGTGGCTGATGATGAGGTTGTTTGGCCTCCCTCTGTCTTAGACCAGGCTCATTCACGTGAGGTCAACTCATGTGGCAGAGCTCACATTCCTCCACCAAATCCAGCCACCCCAAAACAGGCAGAACAATTCCAAGCAGCTTGTCAAAACCAGACCAACCCCAGTCCATCTCCCGTAATATTTGCAGGGGTTTTTTTGGGAGATTAATGCAGCCAAAAATGGTAAAATTACTGTCCTAAGAGCTGAAAAGTCACTGAAAAACAATTTTCCCCAAGCCCTGACTGCTCAGTTTGCTCAAATGGACATAAGTCATGCCACTTGAAACAAGGCACTACAAGGGGGCCTCCAGAATTCACATTGACAAAGAGAATCTGTCCCCACTACATTGCTCTATCGAGGTTCTCATCTCTCAGGTAGAAGTGTTCCTCAACCATGGGGTCTTTGGTACCAGTGTCAAGTAAAAAACACTCATGAATTCTTTGAGAGAATAACTCACCATTTTGGTCGGCTTGTGGATTTCACCATTGGAGCCATCCCATCTCTGTAGAGGCTCTTTGTTTTACTGAAGTTGACAACATTGAAAATTACTCTCTGGAGGGGAAAAAAAAGGAAAAGAGAAGAGATCAGGTATAAATTCTGAAAGAGTTTCTATGTGTGTTGTCTATACCAGATGCATAAAAATATACAAAGATAATATATGAAATAGATGTGTCTTATGAATTATTGGTATTCTCCATAGACCTCAGATAATGGATATCCTGTCTGTCCCAAGTATTTAAAATGTCCAAGTTGTTTTACACTGCACTGATACATATGAAATATATGTTTTTAATTTAGCATGCTGATTTTTCAGTAGGAATCCTAGCCAGATGACAAAACAAGCAGAGCAAGTCCAGTGTGCTGCAGTTAACATTACAGAGGTGGATGAAAGCTGGGACATGGGGCAGCATTCCTTGTGAAAACCTTCTAACTGCTTCATAGAATCATGGGATAGAAACACAGAATTGCTGAAGTTGGAAAACGCTTCCAAGATCAAGTCCAATCATTAATCCAGCACTGCCAACTTCACAGCTAAACCATGTCCCTGAGCACCACATCGACATCCCTCTGGAGAAGCCAACCACTTTCCTCAGCAGACAGTTCCAATCCTCAACAACCCTTTCAGCAAGGAATTTTTTCCAAATATGCAATCTAAAACCTTCTCTGGTAAAACCTCTTGTCCTATTGCTTGTTATCTGGGAGAAGAGACTGACCCCCACCCTGCTACAACCTCCTTCCAGGTAGTTGTAAAGTCTCCCCTGAGCCTCCTTTTCTCCAGGCTGAGCCCCCCCAGCTCCCTCAGCTGTTCCTCACCAGACTTGTGCTCCAGACCCTGCCCCAGCTCTTCGGCCCTTCCCTGGACTTGCTCCAGCCCCTCAATGTCAGTCTTGTCATGAGGGGCCCAGAACTGGGCACAGCACTCGAGGTGTGTCCCCACAGTGCCCAGTGCAGGGGGACAGTCACTGCTGGCCACACCATTGCTGGTCCAGTCCAGGTGCCACTGGCCTTCCTGCCCACCTGGGCACAGCTGGCTCATGTTCAGCTGGCCAATGCTCCCAGGGCCTTTTTNTTACAAAAAGCAAAAAAAAAAAAAAAAAAAAAAAAAAAAAAAAAAAAAAAAAGTTTTCTGATATTTTTTCACCAAAGATAGGAATATTTCTCTTCCTTTCCCCTGGCAAAAGGAAGAATTTTCCTTTCCAAAAAGTGTACAGGATACCTACACAGAAATTGCACATAGTCATCAGTTGTTTGAATATGACAGATAAGAAAAGGTTCTAAATCTGATCTTAGTTTAAACTAAGACTTGGGGAAAACTGTAGGTAAAGTTTAACAGGTCAAGGGAAGAGCAAAATTTCGATATTTGAGGGTAATGGACTGATACTAAAAGCAAATTAGTGCAAGGGGAAGACGAGAAAAGAGAGACAAAACTTTTTTCTTTACCATCTGTCTGCTTCAAGTCATTTCATACAAAATTACTTATTCTGTCTCTGTTAAGAAAGTCTAAACTGGATCTAGCTCATCTCATGGAGTACACTGACATTTCAGATGGTACAGGCAGTATCCCTCATTTGTCGTACTCTTTTGATACCCAGAATTGATGCACTCCAACAAAACAAAATATGAAGTCTAAATTAGTTTTTATAAAACACTCCACAATATAGTGATACATTCAATTTCTATGTCCTCCTTATATTTGTTTTTTTAAAGGTAGAAGTGAAAACAAACCACTAAAAATTATATTCACGCTTTTCTTTTAGAACAAACTATTGCAATGTTGGCACCCTTCATAATTATCCACGAGAAGCCTGAGAACTGATTGATCACTGTTTAAAATCAAACCATTTTTGACTAAAAAAATAAGATCAATTAAGCTTTCATATGTAAAACTTTGCAAAAAACAAATCTGGACCTTCCAGGCAGTCTGCTCAGGCAACAGGGAGTGATAAGATTAAAGTGAAAGGAATCAGCAGTGGGACACACACAGGAACCAGGCACATTTTTCCTTTCACATGGGGCAGATAGGAAGCCAGGTAAACTGCATAGCCCTAGGTAGCTCTGAATTCAAGAAAAATCAAGCAAGTTTTTTGGGGGTAAGGTAGTGCTGAAGATTTTGTGAATGGGAACACATACTTCTATGTTGCACATTCTGCAAATCAGTAAAGGCAAAATCTAAAAATAACCTGTAGGTTTGACTAGAACTGACATGAAAAACTAGCAAGTTGAGAAAATCACTTTCTTGAAAGTGGTAATTCAATTTTGCTCCAAAGGCAGTGAGGAAACTACATATCCCTGCACAAGAGTTATCATGCATTTTGAGATTTTCTAATGGTTATGAGATGAATTTGTTTTTATAACTCTGGATGGAAGAATGCACTTAATTTACAGAATAGTATGTTCGTAGTTTTAAGTATTTAGGATATTGCTTATCTGATGAAATATCCACCTTGGAAGGTGTCTAGTTATTTCCCATCTTCTTATGTTCACAATGGATGGCTTCAAGTTAGAGAATGGTATGTAGGTCTCCACATGCTTTGTGCTCTGCATGGAAGCTTTTCCCTTTATTAGAATGCTCAGATTTTCGTCTGTTACTTAACTCTGTTCATATTTTTGAAAACAAATTAAGTTGCAACAAATTGGTTTGTTAATCTTGATGTTTGCATGGAGTGAATGAAACAAACAAGATCTCCAAACCAATTGCCTTAAACTTTGGATGCAATCATGTCACTGTTGGAAAGGGAAAGTTGCTAATTTTGTTACATACTGACTCAGAGCAGACAGCTGGTAGAGAATGTTCTTATTCCAATCAAGCTTATTTTGTATAATGAGTTGGGCAAATGTACACAACTGGGTAAGCAATGTATATAAAAACAAAAATATGCAGCTCATTTAACAAAACACTGCAGATTATAGCGTTTCGAGCGCTCCCGCTCGCCGCGGAGCCAGCAGTTAGCAATGCGTGCAATTCCCCCAGCATGGCACCGAGTTGGATTGGCAGAACCAAAGATTTAACAGCACACAACAGAACTTTATCAACACACACCACTGAAGTAATAAAGCACACAAACCGAAGCACTCAAATGAGCAGCTGAACTCCGTCAAGTATTCCTGGTGATAGTTAAAATAGTCCATGCAGCTCAGCCAGTGAGGTGTGCAAAAATGTAATGACTACAGGAGACACACTGGATACACACGCTGGAAAAATATGCAGCTTGCTCAATAAGGTATGCAAACAGCTTTGAACTGAATGCTATCATAAAAGGCTGTGATACAGCAATCAAAGTTTTGCTGAACAAATCTAATTTTTAGTCTAATTTCTCTCTATACTTATATCCTTTAACACACCAGTTATGCAGCGTAAAGAGCAAAAGGGCTAGAAACAAACTGTGCACATTAAAACTTTTTCTTGAAGAAAAAAATTTTTTTTGAAGAAAATTATCACTATTCTGAATGATTACGTGAGTTATAGAGATGTACAAGATTGTCATCTTATAAGCAATATAACTGAGATACTCCAAAATGAGTATTCAAGACTTTAAGAAATGTCAAGTTAAAAAATAAAACTAGATTAAACATACTTAAAATTCCCAAGAAATTGTTCTGGTCTCCAGAGCATCAATACAGAGAAAAATGGCAGAAATTTTTACAATAAAAATACTTGCTGGGTATTTGGGAGTGTATGACTATCACTAAAAGAAGCAAACTGAGGCTGTACCAGGAATTATATTTCTGTGCTTTCACTCCAGATTTAGGATAAAATCTTAAATCTATTGCATTATTCTGACAAACAGATCTGCAATTTCTGGATGGGTGGAAGAGGCATGGTGAAGAAAAGCCTCTCAGGACAGCACCGAGGCAAACCACGCTCTTGGGGATGCACCAGGATGTGTTGTGGCTTCCCAGCACAAGGGAAGACAACTGCTGCAGTCTCAGGCTCTGTGCTTGGGCTGCCAAATATGAGGCAGATGTTGGAGAACATGAGACAAGGCAGGCAAGTTCTGCCCACTGAGAGAAGAAGGAGGAGGACCTCTTTCCATAACTTGGGCAGTAAGTTTGAATTTGAAGGCATCTTCTTGATAAAACCATTTGGACAGAAAACAAAGGAAAAGCTTGGTGCTTCCTTCAGCCTTAAAATTTACTGATTATGTGTAGTCTTCCTTATAGTCCTCTGCAGAATTACTTCAGGATTTTAAAGAATAAACAATTATTAAGGGATGCTCAGTGTGTTTAAAATGAGCAAGGTAAAGATGGACCATGAATAAAAGGAGGAAGGTGACTGAAATACGTCACATTTTTCCTTATTGCCAGCAGTTTTCCTGACTGGAGCTGGAAGGTTCTGCTGGCTATTTGGGGGGCAAGCACACAGCAGGGTGGTTTTGGTTTGGAGCTGAAGGCAGTGAGAGTGGATGGTTGTATTGAGCACTGTATTCCAACAGGCTGGAGGGAGCTCGGGGCTCACCCAGCTCCCAGCAGCTTTTCCAACTGAAGCAGGTTTCCAAAAGTCACACCTTTGACAAAGGTTAAGTGCCTTCCCCCAGGATAAGGACTCACTAGGTCCCTTCAAAAAGGCTCCCAAGGTTATTTTACATGGTTTTCCCTGCCTGGATGCTCACAGAAATAACTGTGCAGCTCTGGCTGACATTAAAAGGAAAAATACCCAAAAAACAAACACACCATAGAACACCACAAAATTCTGCCTGAGGCAGACACCTGGCACGGAAAATTTTGTGTCAAATCATTACCAGTATGAGAAGTTTTAACTAACTGAAAATAGAGTTTGCAGTAGGAAGTGCCAGGCCTTCTTAATATTGATGTAACATACACATATGAAATATTTGAAATTATATAATATATTTAATATTAATAGCATAATAATTTCAGTTCAGTGAACAATGCTGATAGCTACCAGTATTAGCTATCAAAGTACCTGGGGACCAATAGTTTGAAGTCAGTCATGAACAATTTCTTCATTTTACCAGCCAAAATAAGAGAACTGGGCACTAAGCATTACTACTAAGACCTTTCAGCTGAAATTAAGTCTGAGCTTTTGTGCTTTGAATGAACATTAAAGATCCAAAGGTGATGATACCATGGGGCTCTGCCTTGCTTACGCTGCTTGATATCTTGCTTTCCTCTCCTGAAGATTCTTCAGATATTACAGTGTTTTGTGAATTCCTGAAACCCACAGCTTTTTTTGTATTGAGTTCTTGCCTTGGCAAGAATCTTGGTTATCCTTTCTTTCCTTCCTTCTTTTTTTTTTTTTTAAAGATGTAAGTTTTCATCCCTTTAAAGGGCAGATCTACTTCAGAAGGAGAGAAAGAAAACAAAACACCAAGAAAGAAAAATGAACCAGCCCCATGACTTGAGAGATTTTGAGACACTATTTATGAATGTGACAAAGTGGCAACACGGGATTGCTGCCTGCTCACCAAAAAACGCACTGCATTTTGGTATTTGAGTCAGAAGGTCTTTAGGATCTGTTCTGACAAAGCACCTTATACAAAGCTGTACAAAAATAAATTACACTGGAGGGACTTCCAAATGGAAAGAAAAAAGTGTCACCTGCAACTGTTATCAATGCTGAAGAAAACAAGCAATATAACAGTCAGGTCTGTGCAAAATCCCCAATGAGAACTCACAAATAGTGCTTTTCTGACCTTTTCAAATTTAAATCATTCATTACTGCTAACATTGGAAAATAACCCATGCTTTTCTTTTCCCTTTGTAGGAACACTTGTGCTTTCAAATGGAAAAGTTTTTAATATTGACAGCATTTAGCCTTTTTCTCTTCAGCTAAGGAGCTTTCAAAACCTGCTGATGCTCAGGAGGGGAACAGAAATTCTCACTTTCAGAGGGGGGAGGATGCTGGGGACCACTGAGAGCTCCACCAGCCTTGCTCTTCAGCTGCACCTGTGTCTTGTTAGCTGGAAACTGTAGACTCTTTACAAAATGTTAGGAAAGTGACACAGCAAATGTATTACAGATTGTGAATTATTAGTGTTTTTCCCTTGGTAGAGATCCTCACTTAGTTACTTGAAAGAGAGGAATGCTGAAGGCTGGGATGTTGCAAAAAGCAACATTAAAATGAGACCCCAAAGGACTTTAATACGGCAAGACCTCTGATATAATGCTTTGCTAACTATTAAATTGGTTTAGCCTTTATTGTGGTATTTGTCTGTGTGTGGGAGATACTCCTGGGTTGGAATAAGCCCAGCACCCTTATGCTGTATGAGTGTTTTTCAGGTAATGGGGTTTAACTGTGTGTCAATGGTAAAAAATACTTTAAAAACTAATTACTAGCTCAGGCATTTGCCTGGTTATCTGTCCTTTCTGGCAGTTCTTTCTTTGCTCTGAAATTAATATGCTTAGGTGTAGACCCACAGAAGGTGTAAGACCTGTGCAAGCCTGTGTTCCTTCCCCACTTGGAATTTCACCTTTGCCTCACTAAGTTCTAAGGCAGGGGAAACTGGAGAAGACCCTGTTCCAGCAGAAAGCTTTCAAAAGGATTTACAGAGGAGTTGCTACTCCCTGTTTATTGCATGCAGTGGACTGATCACAGACCTGGATTCTCCGTGTGACCTGTTGGACTTGAAAATTATGAGCAAGAGTCACTCCGAGTATTCCCAACTCAACTTTTTTTGGAAAAACAGCAACTTTTTCAGTGAACGGAATAACAATACTGTTCTCTTGGAATCATAAGTCAGCTTTCTGTTTTAACTTTTCATCTGAACATCAATAATCTGACACTTTCAATAGAAAACTCAGAAATGTCCATTTGGAAAGCCAGCAGTTGTGTAATTAGACTGACTCCTGTTCCTTGCTCCCTTGGGCCAAAATCTCCAATAGAATTGCAAATGTGTCACAAGACATATATTGGATTGTGTTGATTCATCAAAAAGAAAATAGCACAAGTCCTGACAGGGCATATCACCAGGCTACAGAGTTATTTAAAACAGGTTTGAAGCTGAAACCTTCTTGCCATCTTTTTTTTTCCATTCTTTGTAGCAAAAGGTCAAATTTTTTCCAAAATAACAAAGGTATCTTTATTTAATCAGCTTGGAGGGGGGACAAAAATGTACTTTTATTATTTCCTATCTCTTAATATATATGCAGGCTTTGGCAAAAGAGCCACTTCTAGTTCCATTGCTTGGAAATTGCAGAGCTACAGGGATGTGTGAGCAACTTTTTATTTGATAACTGACAGGTGCCTGAGCCCTGTTGGTCTTGTCATTGCCTTTTTCCACACCCATGAATATTTTCAGGAATCAGTAATACAAGAAAACTGTGCATGGTCTTTCTCTGAGACTTTCTCAACCAGCTAAATTATTTCCTAATAGATTCCACGCCACATTGCAGCCACTGCCAGATGACATTTGAAGTAGCATCATGTATTAAACTCATTCTGCATAATTACAGAAGCTATCCATGTTTAGGTTCTATATTCTTTTCAATCAATATTATGGCTGCAGGTGGATAGTAACAGCTGGCTGTTCTGGAACGTGTTAGCAAAATTTGCGGATATCTTACATCCCTCAAGAGGAAGCAGCTGAAAAGACTTACATTTTCCTTTTCCTAATAGAAATTATTTAGCCAGTGAGAAGAAATGTTACAAAGTTTTGTAGGATTTGAAATAGTTATAATAATAACATCTTCTTGGTGGCATAAGAAGATAATGCTATCAATGAAATGTTTTCTAGTCCAAATCCCCTTCGTGGTGCAGGGCCCACAGGAGGCTTCAAAACAATGAGATCAGTCTGGGAAAGGAAAGGGCCAGAAAAAGTCACATACAGGAGCTATGGTAAGAACCAAAAGCCCATGTTTATGAGCATTGGCATACAGTGTGTCCTGAAGAGCAGAGCATGAAGTAGCACGAGGTTCACGTGGGAGCATTCTACACACCCTGCACAGACTGCTTTTCTGGGCCTCTCATAAAGTGCAAATCAGCCCATGATCCAGAGCCAAAGCCTCCCTTCCCAACAAGGGATACACTTCCCAACAAATGAGACCCTGGTGCTGGGCACCAAGGTGATGCAGAGTTTAAAGCATGAAGGTGGAGTGCTGAACGCTCTCACCCAAAACACTGCCAGGCAGCAGGTGACAGTGGCACCAACAGTGACAGAGTGGCACTGATATTCGTATGGAACACGATTTTGCTCAAGCCCTAAGCACACAGAAGGTAATAATCACGATTTAAATAGCATGCAAACAGAAAGGCAGAAATCCATCTGATACCCAGGCTGGAAGATGAGAACGAAAAAGCCTTTTCAAGTGTAGGTCCTTGTGAGGAAGATAAAGAAAGCCCTCCCTGTTAAGGGAGAGATTTGGATGAAGCTTTTCCAGCAATTGTTTACTCTGTATTTTTGCAGCTGGCATTGTTCACAGTTAACAGCTAATGTTTGTCTGGAGCTTGTGGGAAAATTCTGTGGGGGAAAAGACGGAGATGATAACACATAGAAGGCAAGACAGGATATATGGGAGGGCTCAAAAACCAGCAGCGATGTATTTGCCTCAGTGTTCTCTGATGGGTTACAAAACAATGACATTTTGATGTGTACAACCCCTGGTTATTACTGCCAGTGGTCTTGGGCATGTTACTGGGATCATAGCCTTGCAAACTTAAACCCTCTCTATTTACTTCTCCAGTAACTAAGCACAGATGGGCTTTGTGTCCAGGTTATTCAGGGAGGTCCTTGGTTTTCCCTTTATTTTCTTTAATTCAAGCATTTTAGTAGCTATTACAATGAAACCTTTGAACTTTCTGTGCTCTTGCATGCATGGCTCTGAATAGTAATAGAATAAAGGTTTCCCATATTGTACAGCTCCTTTATATTTAGACAGAATTTGAATTGGATCCTTACTGGAGTAGCTGCAGTGCTGATGAAAAAACCCTTTTTTTTTTGAGGCAAAATATAAACTATACTCTATCAATTTCATGAAAATAAGGGATATTGTCACAGAATGTACCCTCTAGTTTTCCTTTGCAAAATTAATAATTCTCCTATTTCTACAGAGCAGGGTTAAAATACTGGGGTTTTTCTGCTCTTGCTATCTGAATCCTTTTGCAATTCTGCAACATTCACACAATTCACTGATTTCTATGAGAAAATGTAATCGATGTGTTAGTGTACATTGGAACCTTAGCATTGACAACCAGGAGCTCGCAGTATTGATTTGAAAAAAAATGCTCATGATTTCTACAGTTCTTCAGCACTATTTCTTGTAGTTTCAATTTTCACTGCTTAGAATTCCACTCCAAGGGTCTAACTCATGTGCTACCAGACCAGTAAAAGTTTTGTGCTTCAAAAGAAAACCCAAGGGTAAGTAGAAGGAAGGCTGATGTAATTCGTGCTATTTTGTGTGTACCTATCTGACATTTAGAATAAGACCTCAGAACTGCCTTAACCAACCCTAATAGTAAGGGGGTATATGGATTGTACTCAAAGCTTTGAAAATTCCATCCTGAAGCTGAAATGCTGAATGTTAGATTCAAATGCTGATCCCTGTCTGTTTGCAAAGGTGATGCACAGCATGTGGCATGAACATGTTTTGGCAGTGTCATGAACAGAACAGCTAAACAAAGGAACAGGGAGGATTGCAATAGGAAATTTAAGTGTCTTGAAGCAAGGTGCCCTGTGCTGTATTTGTGTAACACAGGTGTCATTCCCCTCTGGCATTCCTCCCTGTCACTGGAAAGGGGGGAAAAAAAAAGCCCAGCAACGGCAAATTGTCATTACTGGGGTGAGCAGTGTAACTGCAGTCCAGTCAGTCGGGTCCTTTTGCTTTCAAATGCCAGAGGTGAAACTTCATTTGGCCCTGCCTGAGCTTAAAATGTGGATAAAAAAAAAAAAAAATCTGTGTTCAGAAAAGCTCTCAAACGCATAAATATTTAGCCCCTCTTTAAGTGTTCCTAGAGGCTCAAAGTTAAGCAAACATTCATACTTTCTTGCTGAATATGGGTGGATTTCTGATTCAGGATTTAAGACAGCCTAGAATTATGGGAGAGAGATGCTGGGTTTGCCAAAAATCCCATAGGCACCATTTATCCTTAGTAAGTGATCACTGTAGATTGGAAGTGACGTTCCTGCAGCTTTGGGATGCAGCAACATTTTTATTACTGTTACAGATCAACTTTAAGTGTAATATTGTTTTGTTAGTTTATGTAAATCAATCTGCTGTATGAATAAAAGGAATTTGGAAATGGATCGCTCATCTTTATTGGCTTTGAAGTACTGAGTGCTTGGAACTTTGCTGAAACTATTATATTATATTGAGTTATGAGAAATATTGCTCAGATACTAAGCAAGTCCCGGCACAAATTCTGGTAATTTTCCACCAAAAGCAAGACTCCAAAAAAGATATAAATATAGTGCAGTGCTGAACATCTTTCTAAAAAAATTGTATCGTATATGGCCAAAGCCCCTTTTAATATGATACAGATTTGATTTTCCTTCAGATCACTTCCAGAAGTTAGAGTAGAAATCTGCTGTGAAGTGCCCCCCTGGTAGAGAAAACATCATCTCTAAATGGTTTCTTATTCTTCTGCAAAGCAACAGTAACAGCAGGCTGCTATGAGGCTACTATGAATGCTCTGTGCATTTTAACAGGTAAATTCTGCACTCTTTAACATGCCACGTTGATGGAATATTCAAAGTTGCTGAAAACCCTTCTGGGGGAATGTGAAAATTGATAACATTGCTTCTCATAACTCAGTATTTTAATACAACATCTCAATATTAACCGTAATGCCGCAAAAAGATCTTTCACACTTTATGTTGTTCAATTTTTTCATTTTGGAAAGGACTCAAGAGTTTTTTTGGAAACCATATGTAAATATAATTCCTTTCAGATTTCTTAGAATTTTAAATTTGTAACAGCAGAGGATTCAAATTATTAGCAAAAAAACCAAATTGTAGTAAAAGATCCAAGGCATTCCTCGGTTCCCTTACAAAGTAATCACAGCTGATCATCTCTCATTTCCCAGGGTGCCATTTAAGCCCTGAGCTTTCCAGAACACTAATGCAGTTTACACTTATTTTTACTGCAATGCATATGATAAGTTTGCCCTTGGTTTTACTTACATCTACAATCACCTCATGAAGACTGCTCTGACAGCCAGCCCAGAACTGTGCATCACAGAACCAAAAGTCTGCAAACACTATTCTGGTGGCCAAGCCTAGGGAGGGGAAGGAACCCACTAATCAGTAGGGAGGCAGGAAAACACAAACAAAAAAAGTGCATGCAGTGGCAGGAGCAGAAGACTCTCAATAAATAAAAAATGCTACTATGACCTTAAAACTAATGAGGAGTTTCCCACAAAACTGAAACAGTGCTCTGTCACCAAAACACAAATTCCCATTGCATGGCAGAATGCCTTTCTGTGGCCCTTATGCACTTGACACTGGATTCAACATGAATTTTAGATATGCCAGGAATAAAGATTGAAGCTGTAAATGTGAGAAATGAAATGGTGATTCAGATTTGGGATGTCAGCTGCAAGAGCAGCACACTGTGTGTCTCAAGAGGGTGAAACACACGGCTTAGCACTGCCCTAGTTCTGGGTCATTAGGGATTTCCTGGGCATAAATCAAAGAAATCTAAACAGTACAGCCTCAGCCCAGCTGCTGAGATCCCCAGGGTGGGAGAGCTGAGTCATCCATACTCCGTGGCAAGCTTGGCCACCGAAGGCTCCCCGAGGTGGGAACCTTCCTTCCACGGGTGACAGTGACAGCTCTGCGCCGGTAACCTGTCACAGCACAGCCCCAGATCTGCAGACAAACAGGCCTCCCACACCCAGCAGCCCTTGTGCTTCCCCTGTGTCCAAAGGCAGTTCTAAGAGTGGTGTTTATTTGTCTGCACCATGCCAGCTCCGACGACATGCTGACACTAAAGTATGGCCGTGAGGATTTCTCTGTGTTAAGAAACGCCCGTCTTCCAAAAATGAGTGCCGGTCAGGTTCCCTCTTCTGGAAAGAACAATTCCTCTTCCCATATTGTGGCTCACAGCACATGCTTTGAGCCTTTTCTTCCTCAAGGAATTCACTTGTAAAAGCATGCCTATAGGAAGAACAAAACAACTGCCTTGTAGGATAGATTAAAATTTTGTCCAAGTTTGTAACTCTATTACCCTAACAATAAACCAGATTACAGGATATTTTACTAGAACACTGACAATTCTAAAACCTATTAAAACTATGAACAAATCAATAAAGATAAAGCTGAATTATACATACAAGGAACATTTTCTTTATTGAACAATTCTTATAGATTGCTTTGAAATAACATTGTTCTAGACGTTTGCTTGGATGATCTTATTGCTGAGCTTCAATGTGATAACTATAGTAGTTCTGCATTATGTCCTCACCAACAGCAAACAAGCAGAAGAATGGAAAGACATTCAGATATAAACATATATTAAGTCTCTTGTAAATAGCTTCAAGGTTTTAATCACATTAACAGCATGTATATTATTCAAAAAAAATTTGCTAAAACAGAGCTGGGAAAAGAAAGAGTTTCATTACAAACACAACCCCTGGTAAACATGTTGAATTACTCTGGTTAGTTACTTCTGCTGGGACCTGTGTTATAGAATAGAATTGCTAAAGAATTATGGTCCTTTATATATGCATGAAATATAAACCAGGAAAATGGTTTTGTAAATTGAAAAGATCTGTTTTGATGTTCATAAAAATGTTTTCTTTGCATTTTATAAATTTCTGTATATAAATAAAATGTTAGCAGAGTAAATTATAGTTTGAAACCAGGGCAGCTGCAGTCCCCAGAACCTGGTATTGCTGACCACAAAAGGATTTGAAAGATTCTTTTAATCTTAAGAGATTTTTAATTGAGCTAAAATGGTTATTTCAGCGCCAGAACATGTTATGGCAGCCTCCATTTTCTAATACACACATAAGTTTCCCAGAGAAAGATACCATTGCATAGCCAGATTTTTCTTAGGAAGAAGGGCAATTCATTTCTCTTTGCTTCTTTCACCCCTGGGACGACCTCTCACAATAAGAATTGTCAGTGCCTTATTTATAATGGCAGATCTCAGGTTTGATTCTGGCAGCTTTTGATCTCTTGATGGCCCAAAAGCTTTCAAATAGAGAAGAATCTGATGCTTTTTTGGCATCCTGCAGTGTGCCTAAACCTCAAAAGCAAGTTTTAGTCCCAGAAGTGAATTACTGAAGCAGTGTAAACAAAACACAAACGTCACAAAATGATGAATATCTCAAACAAAATGTCTTTGTCAGACAGATGACAACCTCAGATCACTTGAAAAGCATTTGTGGAAACTCTGCAATCTGCAAACAAACTTGTTTTACAACCTAAAACTAGAAAGTACACGAAAACAATGAATTATTAAAACCGCAAATATTCTTCTTTTGGCATTCATATAAAAATTCAAATATCTCTATTCTTTTAAACATTTAGTCCCTCAAAAAAAAAAATCGCTGCACGTTTCTACACCACAGAAATGTACATAACTACCCAGTCACAACAGAGCTGTCAGGAAAAGGATACACGAGCTCCACTGAACACTGTCTTCAACAAAGCTCTCATACTTGGTTTATTGAAAAAGAACAGGATAAATGAGAGGAAAATATTTTATATCACGTGAAGAAATAACTTTTGAGGAGTATGTGACAATGAGAGCTATTTTATCCCTAGAAACCTCTTCTTGGATAGTCTGTATTTTCCGTAAGACCTCTAAGACAAATGCAGAAAACAATTGTACGTTTCAAACAAGAGAATGTCTGGCTGCTTGCTCTATTCATATGTGATTCTTTAACTCTCAGCAAAGCTTAGGGTTCTCTTTTTTCATTGTGATGATGGAAAGGGAAGGCAGAGAGGAAGGAGAGCGAGGGGACCACGCTCTGCTACAAAAGGTGTCGGGGTTGTTTGTTTGGTTTTTATTTTAGCACAAAGATGCAGTAAAAGTGGTTTGCCAATTTTCAGGTTTCTGTCCCTCGGTGCCGCTTTCAGGTTGCAGTGGATGCTGTAAAATACCAGATCTATGCCTCAGTCCATTAGACATCACGCTTTACCTTTTTTTTTAAGCAAACTGGAAACACAGATAAAATGTTGTAGACTAGCAGGCTTGATACTGTAACCTTTTTATACCAGCTCTAACTGCATTAACATAAAGGTAGCTGCTATAATATCATTACTGGGAATCAAGGCACTTTGAAAGTCTTTGCTCCTTGTGACAATTTGTGGTGGAGTTAAATTAGCAATAAAGCTCTGTATTAGTTACACAGCCATTAGGGTTTGTTTTTTTTTTAAATAGTGAGAATACATTTGGAAATCATTCAAAGAGATTGGGGAATGACAGCAGAGGATTTGCCAGACTAATGAAATTCCTTGTTCCTAACCTTTAAATACCTGCATGTACTGTACAAGGCCCCATTCTGCCTAAATCTGTGCTGTTAGGTTCACAAATAAACCTGCTAAGCCTTTTGCATTATTGATCAGGGATGGCATGCTTAGCCCACACATCCTATTTACATTCTTTTTCTTTTACACTTCTAAGATATAACGTGTCTTTTACAAAACAAGAGCTCTTTCCATTTAAACCCTGAAGTTTGTGTTCTTCATACAATTTAATGGCTGTAAGCAATTTAGAAGGTTAGTCTTTGAATAGTAGATAAAACTGGCAATATTTATTGGTAAATAAATGCCTAGTCATAATAATTTAGGAACATTTCCAATACCATGTTTTATCTAAATAAATAGCTGCAAAAATTATCTCCTTCATATAACAATAATACTTAAATAAAGACTGTATAACAACTTAGATCATTCTAAGGTTATCATGAAGAAATTTTGCACCTATTCTAAACAAAATGCAATAATTTTTTAACTTAAAAATAAGAAACAAATATGTGGAGTCGAATATAGCAAATTTAACCCCATGCTCTGCACAGAGACAAACCAAGCCTACCTTCCCAAGGCTTGTGAAAGAGGGGCTGGCACAGCACTGAAGACAAATTTAGATTAAATGAGCCAGGCCTTGAAAAATTTTGTGTTTCAGGACAATTGGGAAAAATTCTGACTCCTTATTCCTGCTTTCTGAGGGATGGAAAGATCAAACACTCTTTAACGGTAGGTGTGCTGCTCACCCACACCCTTGCTGACCAGAATCAGCTCAGAAATTCCTTAAAAGGACCCAGAAAGTTTTAAAACAGATCCTCAGGCTCCACATGTGCCCATTCGTACCACAAGGCATTTAGAGCATCAGTGTTTTTGAAGTCAGAAAAGGAAAATCATCAGCCACTTGAAGCAGGTCCTGCTTTGACATCAGAAAGTCAATTCACTCAGCTTAGCAGCATTCAATTCTCAACAACATTTTGTTCTGGGTCTCTGTCAAGTTATTCTAGGCTGTGAAATTGTCAGGAATGATGGATGACTATCAGCCTTCTGCTATCTTTTTCTTTCTCCTTAGAGATTTGAGGCTGCTGACTGCAAAGCAAATTCCACTTTTCTCTTTTTTTTTGCACAACACACCAAATGAACAACAGTAATTATGAGAAAGCCTACACTACAATTATTTTAGCACTTAACTTTGTATTGACATCTGTAAGAGACAGAGCTCTCTAGATTGATTAGCAATGATATAGCTTCCTGCCTTTTACTACTATTGCTGCAGTCATCCTTTACATGCAATTTGCTCAAAATAAAAAGCCCCGCTGTTTCTTTTCTCTTAATATTTTAAATTAAAAATTGAACTAATCACTGAAAAAATTTAATAATAATATTAATCTAGGGATTTATTATTACTATACTAGTATTTCAAACTGGGAAGTATTTGTAACATGATCAAAGCTGACTAAAGAGAATAATTTAAGGTTAAGGGGATTTTGTTGGGGAATATGCTAAAGCTACATTATTTGTCCAGGTTGAAATCCTAGCTTGAACAAATCCTGTTTGTCCAGCCATTGCAATCCTGGCATATCTAGGGGAAAAATTACTGAAAAATTACTGACAGAATTTGATGTCAAGAATTTAAACCATTAACTAAAACTAAATACAGAAAGAAACATCTGGCCTGGAAAATGAACATTTTTGAGAGAAACAAGGCAATAATGAGAGAAGATAAACTGGGGCATCCTTCAAACCCATGCCAATTATATAATCCAGTCTCCCATATTTCTACTGCATCCAAAATAACTGCAAAATTTCTCACTAGCAGTTCTCTAGCAATAACAATACATTAATTAATCTCCATTACTCTCAGTCACAAAGCTGTTCCTTTCAATTACACGTCAGATCTGCTCAGCTCACTACACAGGGCTGCACACACAGTGAAATGGAGTCTGTTCCACCCCAGAGCATGGACAATCCTGGAAAAGAGATTCAGCACCCCCAAGGAAACCATTCTCACATATCATCATCTTTGCCTTTAACATCAGATTCAAACAAAACCAAAACAATTTTCAAAAATCCTAAATAATGCAGAAAGATTTTCCCTCTAACCCCTAAATATACCCCAGCCAGGCCAAAGGCTGACACTGATCAGTTTATTTCATCATATGAAATACATGCGAGGTAGAAATAAAAGTTTGTCCCTCATAAGTTCCCAAAATGAGGCAAGAAATATTTTTGTGGTTTAGAATTTAAAAAATCTGAAAATGGATACAAACAAATGGGGTAATATTCACATAGAGATTTCCTCCTTGACCTTTTTTTACTTTAAACTCACTTTTTATGTTGAGCACTTGTGTTCTGTTTCCTTTAAAGAGCAAGTGTTGCACTCACAGACATTTAATGCAGATTTGGAGGGGTTATTAACTAATTTGCTGTTGTCTCAGTATCCTCTCATTTCCCTCAGCTTCACTAATGGAGAATCATTTTATTATGGGATAATTCTCAAGGAGTAAATCCAAAAGGAAAGATACAGACTGCAGAAAAATAGAAACTGCTACCTAGAAAAACCAAATCTGAGGAATAATGGCAAATTCCAGCTCGGTGCCTTTGCATGACATCCTCCTGGATTCACCAGGATATATTGAAGGTCCTATCATTTGTTATCTGGTTTTGTTTTTAGGTTCTCTGTACAGAAGTACTCACCAGGAAACCAGGGATGGTTTCAGCTGCTGTTAACAATAAATGACGTTCATGCTTCGGCCTGTTGTGACAGAATTCTGTCACAGCACTTACAAAGGGATTAATGAGTGTTTAAACTGCACCCTTCACTCCCACACTAAATATCACAAGGTCAGTTTAATTTTTCTGGATTTCAATATATAAAAGTTTACTTCTCCTAGGTTTTAGAGAGCCAAGCAGCTTTGACCTGTGAGCAGAACAAGCTTCTCAGCACAACACTTGCATACAGGGGTTTGACCACGTTTGTGGTGAACCAGAAGTTATATTAACTTTACAGAAAAGAATGGGCTGAAACAAAAATCAAATCAGCCTAAACTGAGGTTTCAGAACTTGTCCATAAAAGCAATTGTCTCCACCTTACTCAAAAAATTACTTTTAAACATGGGGTAAACACCAGGTCAAAGATTATCAGGATCTTTAATCTAGAAATCTGTAATATACAAAGTATATACAAATATAAAATATAAAAAGTCAAATTTTACACTGAAGGTACCTAATCACTGGGACTGTATTATCACAATTAATCCTTAATCAGATAAATTAACTCACTGGTATGTTCAAACAATTTTTCAATATTTTCCTGGAGAAAAAAAAAATGAATATAACCTCTCCTAGGAAATGTCCTAAATGTCTCCCTCAAAAAGTCATTAGCTGGAATCTGTGGTATATGGTAACTTAATGTCAGAAAAAGAGGTAACAGACGTTAACAGTCCCTTAATGAGATGAAATGCAATTTAAACTGTAATCTCATTACCTAAAAATAAATAAACCTCTTCTGCTTTACCTTTTGGACTTAGCTTAGGCCTATTTGTTTTATCTCCATTTAGGTTTCAACTTTAATCATATCTCAGAAGCTTTTACACAGAAGAACTGCAGTAGCAACTGAGTTTGTCTACAGTATTTGCTTGCTTGTAGCTGTTTACTCTGAAATTTCTCATTTGCTGCCAAGTAGAAGGCAATGTCCAAAGCCATAGAGCAGAGATAAGAGTTTAAACCTCACTATCAAGAGAATCACCTTCTCAACAGAAAAGTTGGAACCATATTAAATTAAATATTACTTTACTTCCAATGCATTCGTTTATTTTTCTTGTACCAAGAGTATCCAGATGTGTGTATAAATAAATGTGCTGTGAAGCCTTTTTTATCATTTTATAACATGATTCTAATATTGTTATCTTCCAGCTTGTAAGAATGCAGAATTTTTATTGGTATCTGTGTGAAAAAATATGTTATGTATGGATATCTGCCCATATTATATAAAAAAAGTAAGAGGGAATGAGAGAGTAAAAGAAGAAGTATATTCTTTTTCATGCATGTAATCTATTAAATACTGATAATTAATATCTGCAGCAAGAATGAGTTTAAAAGGAATTTCCAAAAAAGAAAGCAAACCCCTTACCACTCCACAAGACATTTATACACAAAATACTGTATGAACAGTCTTTCAAGGAAATCATATGAAACTCAAAGCCAAATTAATTTCCATTTCCCCAGAATTTCAAGTACAGCATATTTTCCCTCTAATCCATTAAAATCCAGCCAGGCAAAAGGCTCACATTTACCAATTTTCTTTGATTATATTCTGTGTAACATACATACCCCATGTATTAAGCAGAAATTAAAATGCTTCTTCCTCACAAGTTTATGAACCAGAAATCATTTGACACTTGCTGTATCCTCAGATTTGCAAGATGAGAGTGGGTGCCTTTGGCAAAGGTCATCTTTTCTCTGTCATCCTCCACCCCTCTCCAAATTCTTGTTTATATCAGAAAGTGAACATTTTCTCTGTTAAATAACCCTTAGCACCCCAAAATAAATTACAGCACCCTGGAAGCTGAGCTGTTCTCCTGCAGCACTCCAGCAGGGTTTCTCTGGCCCCAGTTTGGCACAGGCTGACTCAGGTTCATACAAACAAACAAGGAGTGACAACCAAAACCATGAGGACAGCTGGAACCCCAGTTTGTGCAGGGCAATGCCACAAAGGGAGCTCACAGTCTGGGCTACACAGAACTGGTGAGGTCTCTAGGTAAGGAGAGGCAGGAGACCTCACCCTCTTGGGTGAGACACAAGAAGAAAACTTTGCAATCCCAGTTCAGGTAAACAGCATTTTACTTGGCACATCATGTTTTTCTCCAAGATGTGCAATTCTGCTGTTACCAGGTGTCAGATTTACTTATTTGAAGGCTGAATATGTTACTTAGATCAGATTTATGAGAATTTCTTAAACTCTCAGATCCATCTTTCCTTTAATAAACACATAAAGCCCTTTTTGTACATTCCTCAATAAACTGTCTTTTCTCTTGATGTATTTGAAAATGAAAATGGATAAAAAACCTGCAAAATCTAACTAATGGAGAAGAAAAGGATTTCAACATTGGCAATTTCCTAGCTGAAGACTCCAGAAGTATGCATGGAGATCTATAGGCTGTGGTAGTTCTCAGAAATGAAATACATTTTATTGAATAAATCTTTTTGCTTCCTTTCAGTTCTGTCATGATTTGTTTTCAGGAGAGCTGCATTTTTGAGAGAACTTGTTTAAAATATAATGGTGTAACCTATCCATTAATTAAGGAATTATTTCAAAGCTGAGGAATGATCAGATTTTAGACAGGATAAGAAACAGGAAAAGTTTTGAAGTGCTGTGACAGAAACCAAAGTAACATTCAACCAACTCTAAGTCATGCCCATCTTTTTTATTCTCACAGAATTATAAGATTAAAACTGAGGAATCTTCACTTGATATTCAACTAAAAAAAGTTTTGTAGATAGAACATTTTTTAGACCTTTACTTCTACAGGATATAAAAATGTTTATCTCACGGCCACATCTCACCCTTTTCATGTTTCAAAGGCTGATCAACTGAGGTATCAATAATATTTAAAGAAGAAATGATCAGGACTCCTCTTACACGCCTACAAGTAACAATTATATTGCTGTATTGTGCATAATAGGGGCAATAACTAAAATCAAATATTTATTCACATTTTCCATGAGTCTGCAGCCAGTCTAGTGTCTCTGCAAGTGAACAGTGGCATCATCAGCTGCAAAGGTAACATGGTCTCAAAGTCCAAAATGTTTGGTCACACTCCACCTTTTATATTACCTGATATTTCTCAGACACTTTCACTTCCTTCTTCAAAGTAATCAAATAGACATATAGGGTTAAAAAGCATTTAAAAAATCTTAATATGGTAGTTTTGAAATCTCAGGGGCCATGGAGAAGAATATACCTTTTCAAGCTTTTAATGGTTTTTTTTTCCCCAGGTGGAGAAAGGAGCTAACAAAGTTTATCCTGCAGTATCCCCACACATCTCACAATCATTTCAAATATACTGACACTCCCAACAATGAAAGCCCCCCATGTCCCCTCTGCCATATCCCCTGGAAAAACCTTACCACCCATGCCAGCCCTCCCAGGGGCAGCAAAATTCAATTTTGCCTACGCAGCTGACAAGGCTTAAGCTGCCTCTGATATGAATAATAAGCAATGATCCCATTGGACTCAGCATTGCACAGAGACAGAACAATGAGTTGGTCCCTGCCACAAAAGCTTACAAGCTAATTAATGAAAAAACAGGTTTAGTCCTATCTGTAAAACCATGCAAAGATGTAAACAGGAGAACCAGGGTGGGTGGTCCAGTGCTGCAGGAGGGGCTGCAAAACTTGCAGCTCCAAAAGGCAGGACTTGAGCACATTTCTAAGTTACCCTAAAATTCCTCTCCTAAAGCCATGCAGAAAGAAGTAGGGAGAAGGGAAAAGTTAAAGGACGAGGTTGCAGGTAAAGCTGTCTCTGTGCTGTTGTCCAGTTAAACCCAATTATCTCAGTCTGTTGTTTTTTCCTGAATTTTGGTATTTAAGCACATTATGATTCTTTCACTTTACTAAAAACGGAATGATCACATTAAAGTATTCCTCCTCTGTGACTTTTAACACCTTAACAATAAGAGAATATAACCCAACACAGTGTTAAATCCTACAAACAGGTAGAGGTGATAACTCTAAACTCTGTGAACTGCATTTTTATCTCTCTGATGTTACTATTATTAACTGTTTCACTGGGGATAATTTTAGCACAAACATACAGCAATTCTACCTTACAGTCAAAAAAACAACATCACATTTCTTCAAGCCATGAAGAATCCAGCTTCCACAATGCTTCCTCAACCCCAGCAACTTTTTAAATACTTTTTAAACGAACTCTTTGGCAAATCTGCCGCAGCAGGAAAACAAACGATTAAATTCAATGAAATATAAATAGCTCGAGGTGCTACTAAGAAAAAGGATGCACAATAACACTTTAAACAGTGGCTTCCAGCCTGGGTGAAAATACCAGTTCCAGTGTTATTCCCACTGGAAAGGGGTTTTAAGTGCAGTGGCACAAAGCCTGTAGGATTCATTTGCAGAAGCCTCCACAAGTGTTTTCTCCAGGGTTTACACCTACCTGCCTGTGTGCTTTAGAGTGTGGGCAATTCCCAGGGCCATACCTACTGTCTCATTCCCTTTATCACAGGTTCTGTATGGCTGCAGGCTCCAGAGTATCATTGCTCTAAGTACCAGGAGGTTTGAGGAAAAGCTCCTTGAATAAACCCAGGTAAAACTCTGTCTGGACAAGAGAAGTGAGGCAGTTTGAGCCACAGAATGTTGGGGTTCAAGAGCTGGGGAAGAAGAACCCCACTGTGCATGGAGTGTTCTGCCTTGCACAAGAAAGCTCTGACAGGGGATTCTTTGTTAATTCTTATTAAACCTTACTTTAGCCATCCTGCTGCCCCTGGGACAGTGTCTTTTTCTTCATACATACTTTAAAACAGGACTAAAATTTCAGGCAAACTGGCCTCCTGGAGAGCACATTAAAAATAATCAGACAATGAAAATAACTTGCAATTGACATGGGGTTTTATTAGAACAGTTTTGAACCGTGCTCTTCACAATGCAAACTGCATGAAGTGACCACAACTACTCACAGAAAAGGCTGTATGCAATATATCTAAATGCTTAACATTAATTATGCCAGTCTGTTATTTCTATCCATTAGGGAAATGTTGGGTTTAATTTTTTATCTTCTTTAATTAGAAAGACAAATATAAAATATAAATAAATTAAAGAAGAGGATGTTACTTGGGACAAGAAACCCCTCAGTAAACTAGAAAATTTATTGCACATTGCCCAGTCTTTTTTTTTTAATTCCCTAAACATTTGACAAATCAAAACTTTTAAAGAATCTGACAGGAATAAATCAAAATAATTTGGGGTTTCTAAATGTAACAGAAAATTACAGAAAAATAAACACTAAATAACTTTGCAGTTGCAAGGAGAAATGAGAAAAAAATCACAGTATCCAACATAACAGAATCCTTTGTTAGTTATTTGCTGCAGTTGGTCTAGCAGATACACAGCAAACACCATACTCCTAAGTGTTTCTGAAATCAGACAGAATGGATCTCTGAATTTAGTGTCTGTGTCACAGACATCTGCCTTAAAAATGGCAGGCACTGTACTCTGACTTCTATTTCTGACATTTCTATTTATCCTCTGAGAGCATATTTTTAGGTTATTCAGAAACTCACAGATGAGATTATTCTTATTTGACTCTTCCACTTGTCCTATATAAAAGTTGAGAGAAATTTCAGCAAAATGCATCATTTACTATAAATTTATCTAGAAAAGTATTCAGCAATATTTGAGGAAAGTGTCCTTTTAAACCTCTGAAAATTCCTACTGCTCCTGTAGGTTTAGAGCCCTCGGAATTTGCTTTTTCTTCTCAGAACACTTTTGATTACCAGGACTGAATTGTTCAAAATTACTGTTGTGGTGAAGAAGAGTTTCTATGTTTCCAAATACTTTTATCTCCTGTTTGTTTTCCAAAACATTCAGGTTCTGTTCTATTAATTTTTCTCTGCCTGGATGCACAGCTAACTGCAACATAAATCATCTAAAGACACGGATTTATCACATCTGGAAGATTCTCTTCAGCACTGTCTGCAAGGTTAAACCCTTACTTTTTAATCCACCTACCTTTCTAATTTCCCCATTTCATCTGGCACATTTAAACGAGATGCAAAATATACTTTTTGCTTACTGACAAAAAAACTGTGCCAGGATAGAACAGCTGTGGGAAATGGAGAAGACACCTTCAAAAGGTTCACAAAAAGGGATACCAGGGCTCTGGGACACTGCTCCCACATGTAAGGCCGAGCAGGAATCAATTAATCAGGATACTATGGCAGGGAAAAGGTTTTGTCAAACCTGAAGCTTTTCACAGGAGCGCTGCCTGATCCCATCTCACAGCCCTGAGTCTGACACTGCAACGTTTGTAACCTCGAGGTAAATCATAAAACCCCTGTGGATCCCATTTTTCCATTACCACACCTAAAATGGCAGCACTAACCTGTCTTCCCTTAGTTCATTAGTCTTAACTAATTAATATCTGAAAGCTGCAACAGCAAAGGAAACACAATTTACAAAGACACTCACTTGCACACCCCTGATAATGGACAAACAAGAAAGACAAAGAGAGGAAAGAGAACCTTGACTGCCAAAGCACCAGATTCTCCTGTAGCTATCCTATCTCATCAGTCCTTCCTGCTCCAAACACTCCAATTTTCAGCTTTTCCACCAGTGGGAAAAAAACCTGTACCTCCTTCATGAGGCTGGAAGTATATTTGCAAATGAAGTGGCACAGGCGACTGTGCAATGATCGAGGGGGAAGCTCCCAAGCACTACCAAGTGCCAAGGTGAAAGAGCATCCGACCACAGGCAGTGCAACAGGATTTCATCCCTAATAATATTGCAGCCAGACCAAAAAGATGAGCTTAGATCCAAAATCCTGCCAGGCTTTCTCAGCCTGGGACTTCAGCACTAGCAGCATCCCAGCAGAAGCTGCTCTGGTTTGTACCTGACTGCCTCGTTTCAAAGAGTATCTCACACCAAGTAGAAAAAGTTGAAATGTGTGTTAAATATCAGGAAGTATAAAGACTGACATTTATCTGAAAGTATTTTTAATAATGGTTCCGCTTTTTCACAAAAAAAAACCTATTCTCAATAACACCTGCCTCCTTCTGTTATCTGGAGGAGGCATTTCTATGACTCTAGTGTGAAATAGGAAAAAAGGAAATAGAAAATTGGAGCAAGCCTACATGTGCTGCTAAACAAAATGGTTTCTGAATTAAAACGAATCTGACATGCATTTTTAAAGCTTGCTGTGCCTAGATAGGTTTAAAAAATAAGCAGCTTTGCCAGTAAATAAGCAAGTAAACAGCAGAGGAGGGCATGATAAGGGAAGGACCAAGTCAACACTCTGCCTGGAAAATGAGAGCCTACAATTAAGAAATAAGATAACACCAGGAGGCTTATCTCCATTTCAGTCGCAGATGTGCCCATATGATTTATATGTGAAAAACAATATCAAAACAAACCAAATCAAAACAGTCTTCACATTTATGGGGCTGTGAGTTTGTACTTCTCTTCAGTTACACGGTGATAATTAAGAGGAGACATTTGAAACACCCACTTCAAAAACCGAACATACTTAATATAGGGTAAGATAACACAGAACTTAGTAAAGATGTCAGCTCAGTCTAAAATCATAATTACTGTGTACAACTTGCTCCTGAGAGGTTTTCCCAGAAGAAATAATTGCATTACTTCAAGTTGCTTTTATTAAAAAAAAAAAAAATATAGATAGGCATAACATGTAATTTTGCAAACAAAAAATACTGTTTTCCTTTTATTTCCAGGTTTTATATTTCCCTGGCAAAATGCTGCAGACTGCAGGGAAAACAGTAACATTCAGCTTGGAGTAAACTTTAACACTTAGAATCAGATTATATTTAAATTAAACAGCTGCACAATTAATGATAGAATAAGCAAACTTCCTAATTACCCGAAGTATAACTTTAATTTTTATGATCTTGTTATCTGTTACCCACCAGCTGGACTACTGCATTCCTTTCTGGCCCTCATCCTACCCAAAAGAATATTTTGGTTGTTCTGAAGAAAAAACCAGTTACAGAAGGGTGATATATTGAGATTGTGAACACAAGTAGTAGCTTTGCTTTTGCATTTTAAATTATTGCCCAGCCCCCACAGTGCATATATCACCACCCCATAACACTCATCAAACTGCAAATTTTTGATGGAATAATGTATTTCTAGAAATGATATCAGGCTGATTAAAGATTTTAAATGATGGACAAGTCCATTATTTCCTAAGTTGTTTGAAAACATTGAATGTCCCCCACTGGTGCAAATGAGTGGTGCCTTTCCATGGGCTGGATTTGTTCCCACTGACTGGATAATCCCACACCTTTGGAGACAGGGAGTGTGAGCTGTCCCTACCCCGGGTCTGAGCAGTGTGGGCACGATGGTCTGAGGTCCTTGAGTGCTACAACAACAAAAGAATATCACAGGAAGCAAGTAAAAACAGCATTTATGGTGTTTATAGTAGCCACATGCTGAAAACACTGGTTCTTTCAGTCAGTCTCCTCAACTCTCTGTATCCCCCACTTGCCTTACATTTGGCTCCATTTAAAATGAAGGGAACAGAACCCCCAGCACTTCAATCTATTAGTTCCATTAGAAGGAGGTTTCCTTTTATTGGCACAATCCGGTCTTGTGGTTGAAAGTACTTAGTTATAGAGACGTGTTACATCTATGAAATTGTGCAACATATTAATACCTGATCGAGATAGAAAAAATCATTTTCTTGTGTATCTGTTTCCCACAGAGGCTCTTATCAATTGCTGCAAAAGCAACCTCAGTCTTTATAGATATTTCCCAAAATGGACAGACTATCACTTACAAATCAGCCTTGATCAGCTAGGGGGTGGGGGGAGAACAAAAAAAGCACCCTTTACTTTAAAGTCTCCATGTCCAGTTTTTCCCTCACATTTGAAGTGAAGGAGAAAAGATTATTTTCTTTTACTTTTAAATGAATCAGCATTTACTCACAACCTGGTAACTGACCACAGTCACATTTCTCTCCAGTAAGTTTTAAGCCCTTGAGCCTGCAAAAGAGACTTTCTTTACCCCTTCTTTTTAAAGTGACAAGGCTGAAAGTGGAGTAGAAATGCAGCAAAAGTATTTAGTGCATGTTTTAATTTCCAAGCAATTAAAAAAAACAAACAAAAAACCAAAAACCCAAACCTCTCTGTGTTTTTGCATGATAATACACCAAGATACAATCATAGAGTGATGCTTAAATTCATGGCTCTGAGTGCATCCATCAGAAATTTAGTGTGAAGCAAGCAGCAGCTGGAGTGCCCTTGTTTTCTCCAGTGTGATAGGATGTGATATTGCCAATCACCACGAAACCAGCTGTAAAACAGAATTTCAAAGGGAACCTCACCTCAGCACCTCAGTCTCAAACACCCCTAAGCTTAGAAAGAAAAAGTTCATCTTGGAGGTTCAATCTGATTGCTACAAGAGAGCTGAACATGAGGAATGATCCAAAGGGAGGATCATTAGATGTGGGAGGAGTTCACTTTTGGGTTTGAACTCTGTGCCTGTCTTCATGTATTTCCCAAATCAGCTGTGAAAACAATTCCATTCACAGTGTGAAGATTTCTGAGCTATTCTATAACTCATTAAGTGTGTGTTAAAAGTCAAATCAATTATTTCCTCATAGACACCAAACAAGTTCTGGCTACATAATAAATAGAAGAAACCCTATTTATTAAGTAACAAGTGTAATTATTTCCTGAGCAATCACATTCTCTTCCCCTTAGAAATAATCATTTCCTTTGTTCTCCCAGCCTTCGGCTTCTTCCCCACTCATTTTCATCTTCCATACAAATTTCCTTGTGGATTGCTGCCTTGTCTGGATGTAGAAAGGGAATAAGTAAGAAAGGAGGAGTTTCTCCCAAAGAGCTTTTCTAAGAGAGAGTATTCACACCCACATTTCAGAGCTGGGGAAAACTGGCTAGCTCTTCATGTTTCATTTCCTCCCCAGGACATGGCAGAGTCCCCCTCACTGGAAGTTCTTGAGATACAACTGGTCAAGGTGCTAAATAGTCCCATCTAAACTCATTGCTCACAAAATGGTTCCCACCAAGCTCCCTTCCAAACTGGGCTATTCCCTGATTTTGTACTTTGAACAAAGAGAATTTTTCTCCCTCAGAGCAGCAAATCCCATGGATACAAAAATGCTTGGCAGCTCTGAAAGAGAATGGAAACAGCCAGAACAACTGAAATAGTGACAGGGAAGGACATGTTATCTCTGGGTGACCTCTGTGCACCAAGGCCACCGAACCTTTGTGCAGCCTTACCACTGCTCAGTAGAAGTTATTTGATAAAATGATGATGACAACTTTCTTTATCACAATCTTCCCCTCCTAGTCCATCTTCATTTCAAATTTGAGAATTCAGCACTATATTTTATTAAGCATAACTTGATTACGTGAAGACACTGTGATGGTATTACTATTGACTAGGATATTAGAATAACCTTGAAAAACAGAATTCTTTCAGAACATTAAATGATCCTATTAATATTTTCGACCTCTGCTCCCTGCTATCACTACCCTCTATGGACTCTGTAGTACAAAAGTAGAAATTAAAGGAGAGTGATAATGTGCCCTCTCTATTTTCTCTATATTTTTATATATGTACATATCATGTTCACCTACAACTAAATGCACAAAGCTCTGCTCTTCAGCCCTGAAGGTCAACCCCCACATGAAGGTTGACCATTTAAAGGTCAGCAAATTCCAGACATCAAGCATCAGGTGGTCATAAATGTTGGTCACATCCGAAGAACAGGCTGAACAGAAGAAAAGAGAGTTTTCCTCATAGGTGGCAAACAAAATTTTATGCTGCCCTGCCTCCCCCATTCTGCATTCAACAGCCTCTGTGTGAGGTAAATTTCTCGCCAGGGAGAGAGGAGCAGCATCACCTGAGACAGTGCTCCAGCCTTGACATGGTGGACTCTCACTTCTGCCTGTCAGCAGTGGATTCCCTCCAGCAGGTCCAGCTGAGAGGTGCCCAAGCACACCCCACCCCACACAGGCACAGTCCAGCCCTAACCCTTTCCCCCAGAGCCACTGCACACACCTGGAAAACAAACTGCAGTGGGGAAGGCCGATTGAGTCGGCAGGAAGAAATAGAAGACATAATTTGTGCAACAGAGATGTGAAAGTAACTGATTTCCCAGCAGGACAGCTGAACAAAAATGTTATCAGCTTAATCGGGTTAGCAGGTCTGATGTTTTCAAAGTAGTTTTCTTTAGCCTTAAGAAAGTAACCAACTGAAATCCATTAGAATTTTGTCCTAGAACCTGGGAAATCTCAGGAAAATCTCCACTGGATATGGCCACTGCCTTGTAGTCAACCAGGGAACGGACTCCAATTTTCCTTCTGCCACTGAGCAGAGTGTTTCAGCTTCTAGGTTTAAGGATTTCTGCAGATTTGAATCCTCTCAACATTATTTTCCAGTTCTAATGTTACAACATCCCTTATCAGGTCATTTCTGAATGTTTGTGTCCTTGCTTAGATCAGAGCTGTTCAAGAAACTGCTGCAAAAAGTTTATTCTCCCAAGTCAGTTGCTTTGACCATATTAGTCTTTATATCCCTGTACACATTTTTTTCACAGCTATATCCAAGTTATTCACCTTCATTTGCAAAACTCTTTAGAGGCTTGGGTTAAAACATGCATTTCAGTAATTTTGTTTCTCTCCTTAAGCCCTCACACAAATCCAGCATACTGTATATCCAAATTTGATGAGCTGTAATGAGAACAAAATTGTAAATTATCATGTTCCTAACCATCATATTAAAATGATGCAGTGGCTGAGGAGTTATGTACTGAACAGAGCAGAGCACTGCTCTGCTACACCAGTGTAAATCTATAGTAACTCCAGAGAACTCACTGAGATTTACATGGATGTTCCTGGGGACAACATCTGACCCACAGACCTTTGGGAAGTATATTAGGCCTGTGAGGTTTTGTAAGTAGGGCATAGCGAGGATTACATCATATTTTAATAGAAAGCCTGTTCTTAGAAGTGAAGGGCTTTGCACTTGTTGGAAGGTGCTTGTCAAATGAGAAATAGGAGAGCAGGAGGAACTGAAGAATAGCAGCCTTATGTCATGGGTGGTGGTATGAAAGGCAGCCTTGAATAGAGTGCACCATAAAGAAAGAATATTGTTATGTTTTCTGACAAGGATCTGGTTTGCTAAGTGATTCTTGAACTCCACAGGGGGACTTGTCTCTTCACCTTGATTTAAAAGAACGTACAAACAATACCACTCTAAAATATGCTCAGGCTGCCTTCTGATTTCACTGAAAGCATCTCAGAACAAGGCAAAACAGATGGTACTGAAGCCCTTTCCTTCAGCTAATACTGGCTGTACTTATAAGTCTGGGAAGAGCGAGAAGTTTAAGAGGAAAAACAGACCTTATGTTTTCTTTTCTTTTTTTTTTTTTAATTGTCAGGGCTTATAAATAAAGAGAAAGTTATTAATCCAATTATTTCCAGTGAAGTATTGATTCACTGCAGAATGATCCAAGCTAACTGATACTGTGAGTTGCCTTTTCATCAACAGCAGAAAAGAGCTTAGTACTTTGGATCCCTTCTCCATAATAAAAAATGGACTCGAGTTTATTTATCATTTTGCATGAAGTAATTCCCTGCAGATCTGCAGTTTCTTCTGTAAGAAACAGAATTCTTTGATGCAGTTTTAGGTATTCTACTTGTTATACATAACTCTCTCATCGCCGTTCTTTTCTAAAAGGACAATGTTCATTTTACCATTCCTTGCACTTTTAATCATATTCCCAAGGAGAAAAACAAAAACCATGCTTCACCACAAAAGACCAATCCTCTGTAAGCATGGAGGAGAGCTTATAGTGACAAGATGCCTGGATTATTACAGAAAATTTATAAATTGTAATAGAAATTAAAACAAACTGTCACAAATGTTTTTTATTATCTATCCTTCCAGAGGATAAAAAGGCAGAAAAGAGCACCAAGAAGTCTGAGATTGAAGAGAGCCTTTGTTACCATAGATACTGGGCAGGTGTGTCATTTTCAACTATAAGCACACATATGATAAGAGTCTTCTGACTGCAAATGCACCTGAATAAAATAAGGAGGAGCTGTAACCAAAAAAGAAAAGGAGGTAGAGACACTGAGCTGCTTCACACCTCTAGCTTATCTCGTAGTTGATGTGTTATCAAGTCTCTGAAACTTCCATCTAAACAAAGAGCAAGCAGATTTTTAGAATTTGCTGGGTTGTGAGCTTTCAAATCTGTTCACCCTGCATTCCATCACTTCCATGTAGATTTTAATACCAAATAGTCATGAGATGAGTGGTATTTCTAGATAGACAAGTCTGTCTTTCAGACCTTTCTGTCTTCACTGTCTTCATGCACAAGTTGAAAATATTAATTTTTTTTTCTTGGAGATCTGTGAGAAAAGCATGGGAGAAAAAAATAGCTGATGGCAACAATTGTTGTTTAGAAAAGAGATAAAATGTTTAAAAATTCTGTTTCTCAAAACTTCTAAACGCCTATTAGAGATGCACTTGCTAACACCTAGCAGCAGTAGCAACCTACACAAAATGATAGAAAATTCTTTCAAATTGCCAGTCCCAACATTGTATTCTTGAAATGTAAAGAAAAAATGGTCATGTAATGTTAAAGGTAGAAATCAACCTTCTTTGGATGCACATGTAATTATCTTTGGAACACTATTAAAGCTGCTTTCCTTAAATGACTTCCACTATTCACCTACAGGACAATTGATACCTTGTATCAACTATGTACACATCAAAGGGAAAAAAGATTGAAAGAAGCAACAAACACTGAGCCAATTTTTTTTTTAATTATTCTTTTTCTATCACCCTAACTGAGATATAGGAATTTCCTTTCCCTTGCAGTCAAATTCACTGGGGAT
Source organism: Nicator chloris (assembly GCA_013400495.1). NCBI lineage: Eukaryota > Metazoa > Chordata > Aves > Passeriformes > Pycnonotidae > Nicator > Nicator chloris. The sequence goes on from WAAE01015427.1 coordinate 120,088, forward strand.
AATGGCTTGGAATATGAGTTGTTAAACAAAAAGTCAATTCTCCCACTTAATCTACATATTGGCTTATTTGTGGGATAATTCCCTACAAATCTTATTGATTTCTTCCCAACAGGCCAGAGAGTGCCTTTTACAACATTTTGCTAGAGGTAAAAAATAGAGGAAAAAATACAATAAAACTCTGACTTAAACCTTTCTAACATGAAAAAAAAGTTTCATTTCAGTTGTGGATAGTGATTTTATCTGAATGATCTGTGTACCTGCTCATCTCACTTCTGTTACAGCAACTTCATGTGCATTGTATCAACATCACCAGATCTTTATTTCCTGAGAGATGTACAAGCAGAGTTTCATTGAGAAGGCAGAAAACCCTGTGTGAGCCAAAGCTTGGCAGGTATTTCATCAAAGAAGGTGTAGGCCTCTGGGAATATAAAGCATTAGTCATTACAGGGAAATTAACGATGATCTTTATCTTAAATATCTTCTCCATGTCTGTGAATAATAACAACTTGCTGGATCTAACTATGGTTCTATCTCAACCACAACTGTAGGCAGAAATTACTTCCAGTATTTCAACAATAAAATCCCATTTCTGAGGAACTATTAGAACACTGGCTGCTGCTCTTCTCCAGCTGGCAATCCCCTGGTCTGGAAGAGCTTCTGTTCCTCCTTGAATTGAAGAACCACCTCGTGACCCAGAAGGAAACTGAGTTTCCCAGGAGGTCACTGTGGACAAGGTGCCATCACCACATGCCCATACCTCACATGTGACTTTCGGAAAAAAAAGATGTCTTCATGCCCAGGTTTTGAAAATGCCGTCTTTAACACAACAAAGTGAGTCCTGACCACAGGATGTCACTGAAGCTCATACTTCACAGGAGCATGGGACTTTACACTGCCATCCTAGTCAAAATGCAATACCCAATTCTTCACATTAGCTTTAATTAGATCCAGTCATCTTCTTTAACTTGATGATAGTATAGACTTCTATGACTAATTATTCTCAGTAATCACGGTGTTAATAAAAATCTTTGTATAGCAGAAATCATCCATTAATTGAACGTGAATCTCATGAGGCCATTTACCCATTTATCCATTTATGTGTTTTCACTAAAAGCAAACGGCACACACACCATTTTTCAAAGAAGCAGAAGCACAAACTATTTTTCTGATATTATCTTGAGGCTATATCCCAGATGAAGCAATTCATTCTCCACCTCCAGCCACCAAGTGTCACACCAAAGAGCTCTTCAAACTCTGAGATGTATCATCAGCCTATCCACAGACAGCAGTACTGCCCAGATCCAAGCGCCAAGAAAATCCTGCCTACCTGCTTCCATGATCATTTACCTTTGGAATCCTTATTAACACACAAGCCATGTCCCTCTACCTGCCAGGAAACTAATTGATTTTGTTTCAAGAATTCAACAGGTTTTCATCAAAAAATAGAAATGATTGTCCAATTCTCAGCCATTTCATCTCTGTTTCTCCAGCTGGTAAAAGAGATGCAGGAGTGACAAATCCTCCCTTGGCCCAATTTGACATTTTCTTTCTTCTTCAAGAGTGCAATAGGTTGTCTAATAGTGAATTCTCTTTCAGCTTCCTTACCTACCTTGATAAAACAAAGTCAATTACCATCCAACTCTAAGCTTTGTTTTCTGAGGGCATTCACAAAGAAATATATCAAAGGCTGCCTCAAAGATTGATTGAGTGGAACGTCTTCCATTAGCACAATGTGGATTGCAGCAAGCATTAGGAATAGAGGTTAACAACAACATTGTTCAGTTTTTTGTTGATGGGGGGCATTTCTTTACCTTTTTTTTGCCCTGGACCACAGCAGCATGCAACAGATTTTATCATCAGAATTTTCTGATTTACCACAGGAAGGGATGTCTACTAAAATTCCTTCAGAGACCCCATGTCTTGCATGGAGGGACACATGCACAGGGCAGATATGAAGCACTACAAAAGCTCTCCCCATTTCAGTTGCAGAAACTTTTTTTTTCATCCAGATTGGCTCTGTGTTAAGCCAAGATCATCAGGTCATCAGCCATCAGTGAACTGCTGAAACTAAACTGAGGAACAGTACTGGTGAGAGCCTCTGAGAGCAGGTGATATTTTGAGGCATTGCCATTGCAGTGCAGGCTTTTTTGGAAGTTCCCAGCTGGGAATGTCTGAGCCATTCTTCAGTCTGATGATTCTCAGACTCCACCTCATTGCAGAATCTGTGAACTGCCTGGCAATTTGACTGGAAAATTGTACCATGTTTAATGTGATGGCCTGGTTTCATTGATGCCTGCTGCTGCAGTCTGCTGCCACTTATTTCCCTCATCCCACCCTCTCCCACAGGCCATCGAGTTCTTCAAACTCCCATCTGCAGAACACACCAGCAGCAGACACCATAAGGTTCAGGGATACTTCCTTTACTTTGGTGCCCTCTTTTCCTACAGCTCCTCCTGACAGAGAAACCATTCAGAGGAAAATTTAAACAGCGAAACACACAGCAGTGCATCTCCTCAGTTACTAAGGTTCTCAAGAACAGTTTTGAATTCTACTCTCTGCATCAGCTTCTCCTAAGCTGAAATAATTCTCTCCTCCAAGTGATCTATGTGCCCATCCCAGGGCAAAAACCTCCATGAAAAGGATTCTGTGATCACAGTTCTACTTCTGACACAGAAGCTGGGTACAGCTCAATCATGTAACAGATGAAATTTTTTAATGAGCTGCTTTGGAGCCTGGGATAATTTATGCCACAGTCTATGTCATTCCAAGTACAAACACTCATTTGACCTGTTGTCTGATAACAAAACCCTAACATAATTTTAAAAACAAATGGAGGGGGAGGGGGTTACATTACATGATTGCCCTACAGGAGGGCAGGACAGAGTTATCACTCAGGATGAATCATGGGACTGTGGCAATGGCTTAATGGAAATATATGCTGTTCCTTCTAATCCAGGATTGTGCTTTTTGTCATGTTTCAGGCAAATAAATGGAAAGGAACCTCAGTTAGCTGGGCTGCAGTAACACTCAAAGAGGACATTTGGTTCTGCCCATGCTAATTTCTAGCATCCTTGTATTTTCCTATAACTTCAGGGTTTTATTTAATGAAGTATAGTTCATTTATGAAAGCTGTCATGGAACAGATACAAAATCCTCTCAGACTTAGCTTAAATGAAAACTAAGCATTAACTAGTGCAGAGGAAGGAAAGGACTACTGTATCTTTTTTGTTGTTCTGTGGGGTTTTTTTCCTGGGAATTTAAAACCTGCATTTAACAGTGGTAATGGTTGAGAGATAATCCCTGGAACCACTTAAGACACAGAACTTTGTTACTGCTTGCCCTTATCTGGATAATCAAATAATAAAGTCCAACTGGCTACCAAAGCAGAGCTTTCAACTTAACTCTGAAATACTTTAAATGTAATTTGTTCAGTAAACTGCAGTACATTAAATTTCTATATTAAGTAAATTATAAGGAAGAGTGCACTTTGCAAAATTAAAAAGTGCTCCGTTAACTTATCTATTACTCCTCTGGGAAAGTTTCCAAAGTGTGTCTAGTACAATTAGATACTTTCTTTATGGACAGTCTATAGCCAGGAAAGAATTCTTGCAGCTCAGCAAATGTGTTTCCAGTATTGTTGTAGGCTCCTTTTTATTTTCCAAGGTGAAACTCCCTGATCACAAACGCTATTTTTCTAGGTTGTATGGGCAGAATGAAGAGTTTTAGATAAAAATAACTACCTAAATCAGTATCTGGCAGTTAGAATCAAAGAAATATTGATCACATGCTTTTAAGTGACTTTTTCAAAAAGTACTCTTTGGAAATGCATTTAGAATAAAAGTAAGTGGGATCCAAGATACAGTGGATTTACTTCAATAAAGTCCCACCACACAGCAACTACAAACTGCCTTCATCACATGCTATAGGATAAAAAGGAGATATTACACTCAAGATGTCATTTTTATAAGAAAAGATACCAATGCTTCTCAGGGATATGAAAAACAACTGGCCCCAAACAAAAAAAAAAAAAATCCAGGTTTTTTCTGTAAAGCCTTTAATTCTAAACAGATTTTTTTACTGTTTGGATCCTGAAGTCTGAGTGTGTAGGAGTCTCAGTCCCCTATCACTGTGATGAGCCAATTGATCAATGCTTTTTAGTTACAATCTCTTCTCAATTACAATCTCTTCTCATGCAAAAATCTCATTTGCATGATATGCCTCCCTTTGGACCTTGCCAGACAAAGTCCAAGAGGGAAGAAAAAAGGGAGGGGGACCCCTTCCTGTGCAATAAATGGCTGCAAAAAGCCCCAGGAAGATAACATTCCTGAAAGGACTGTTGTATTTTGTTAGTGTGTGTCAGCCAGAAAAATAAATAAGCTGAAACTGCATCAGTGGAGGCTGATAGAAGTATCAAAAATTAAGGTCACAGCATAGCCAGGCTTTCAAATCAACCACATGGAGAGTTCTGCAAAAGCTGGAGGACCCTGGATGTTAGATACAACAGGCACCATCAGAAACCTCCTCTCCCAAAGAAAAAACTGCACCAGCTGAGAAACCACAAATACCTACAGTGGAAGGTGTGAACTCCAGGTCAGTGACGTGCTTGCTAGAACTCCAATATCACCCTTCCCACAGAAAATATTCCCACAACTTCTTCTGATTTTAAATGCCAAGATCCCAGAAAAGGTTTCCCATGAACAGTAGTCACGCTGAAAGCAGAAAGGAACTCCCAGCAATGTGTGTGCTCTTTCAGCACCACAACTTGTGCTCTCTTCTCCTACTGTGCCAGGCCTGGGTTGTGCACGCCCAGGCCTTCAGCAGCTGGCACACAGCTGGCCATGGCTTCCTGGACATGTTAAAATAATGAGCATTTGCCAGATGAGAGAATTGTTTGTGGCTGTCAGGGAGGAGCTTGTCAGTGCTCTGCTGTTGCTGTAGGCGCCTGCTGACTCCAGTGTGATTAGAGAGGTTCTACACAGCTTTTGCCTCTGTATGAACGATGCATTGCTTAAACAAGATCCTTCCAAAGAGCCATCTTACTGAAATACCTCTCCAGGATTAAGACAGGTTTATTACCAGTTGAATACTCAGCAACTATAAATATACTGTTTTATTCCAAACTGCCTTTTCATGAGCTGGCTCTGCCAGGGCACAGGCACAAGGTGAACCACACGCTGCACACAGAAAAGCCTGTAGAAGAATAAACAATCATGATTGCTCTCTGGCTGGAGACAGCTGGTGCTGACTCAGGTACAGTGGAGCCTGGCACACACTGTCATTCACATCCTCGAGCCCTTTGAGGAGTTAGTTTGAAAAACAAGCTCTAGAGATGTGTGCATGTGTGTCATCATGCCAGCTGTCAGGGCTCTGACAGTCCCACCTCAGCATGTGAGTACTGGATCAAGGCAACGAGGCCAAAAAAAGGGAAGTGTTATCTTGTCTTTCTGAGCAGTTTAACAGTGTGGTGTCAGAAAAGGCACCATGTAGAATGAGTTCTGATTCCTTAGCTCAGGCACTTCTCTGCCAGTTCTCGATTTCCCCAAGACAATGCCAGAACTGTCACGCACAGTCAAGCCGAGCAACATCAGGGGAAAATCCCAGGCACCCAAGAAGCAATAATAAAGACCAGAGATTACCATCGAGCCCACCTGGAAGCTGCAAACGTAATGAGCTGTTTGGAAAAGATCATGACAACCTCAAACTCAAGTGACTCTCGTTTCTGCCAAACCTGAACCAGTTCTGTGCCTCGCTGAGCTCACTACACGCAGAGCCAGGTCTTGCTGAGTGGTGGAAGTCTAACACCAGCTCACTTCCACATCTTGCAAACCTGGCTTTGTCTTCGCTTGGAGCTCTTCCCAGCATCATTCTTTCTGAGAGGCTCTTCAGCTACACTGAGGATGTTACATCTAAAAACAGATGCCAGCTCCTGCCAGCAAATGCAAAATGGCTCGTCGCCTTGCAGTGTAATCTGCCCACGCTCGGATCTTGTAGCAGTGGCTATTTGCAATTTTTTACCAGGTTTTATGGGATATTTGTGCACATTATGGACCTAATTTTTACAGGAAATTTCTGGTAGTTATTATCACGTAAGCTAAAGTGCTCATCATATATTCCTTGTTTTAATTTTTAAGTAGATCTACAAGTACCGAAAACCAAGCAGCAATTTGCTTTCCTCCCCAGGATTCTTTTCCCTTCCATTCCTCAAGTCTATGAAACATTTGTCACAGGTAGCATATATAAAATGCATTGAGAGACATTTGCCTTCCCACTCTTCCTTACAGAACAATCTTCAAACCTTTTGGGATGCATGCTGCAAATAGGATTTTAATTTTCAGTATTTTTACATTTAATGCATAGCAGATGACTTAACTCCTACTCTTATTTGCTTGGAGTCTTTTATTGTGGATAACTTTGGAGGATTGCTGTGGAAAGTGTGTGCTGGGGGGAAATTCTACTATTTCATATGCTGTTCTAAAGTCACAGGACTGTATTTAAGGTTAAGAGGGGAAGAAAATACCTCCTATTTAGAGGAAGTAGTAAATGACAACCAGGTCATCATCATCTCTAAATGTAAGCATTTGACTTAGGGGATCTGGACCACTTTCTGGCAAAACTCACCTCTTCCAATACTTACAGTGCCACTATTTATATCCATAGGCTTTACAGGAAATTATGTCCTTACAAAGGTGTCTGACCTGTAGTCTAGTTAGATATCTACAATAATCTCAAGTCATGAATGGCCATTAATGCAAACTTTCCCAAACAAAACAGTTTGCTCAGAAGAACATTTCACAAAATCCCCCTTCTCTCTTCTTTTCACTTTCAGGAGGTGCAGCCTGCTGACACACCTTCCCATCCTTTCCTCATGTCTTTCATTCCCACAGCTCAGCACCAGGATGCAGCCTGACTTGTCCTACTCAGCCTGAAACCCAAAGTCAAGGAGGGACCATCAAAAGAATTTTTTTCTCCAAACTGGGAGTTTAATTCCCAATCTTCCAGCTTTAAACCAGCACCTACATTGCTTTTGGTGCCCAGAATGTGAATGAAAACTGCTTTTGTGGACAGAAGGGTCCTGAGTGATCAAACTGGCAAGAAATATCTGGTTCTCCCCACATTCCCTGCCATGTCCAGAAGTCAGGGAGCTGACTTGTTTGAATGCTGCATCTTATTGCAACTGGCACAGCTTTATCAGGTCTCTGTTGAGCTGTTCCACGGGAGCACATCCTGGCTTCTCTACAGACCTGACAGAATACAAGAAGCCTTCTCACTCATCATCAGATTGTTAGTAAACAAGGCACATTAAGCAGTGTTTCTGTTCAACGAAGACCCTGCTGGGCAATTTTGGATCATTTACCCCCAGTTAACCATTAATTGCTACATAAAATTTTAATCTCCATTTAAACAGACTAAAGCTCTGTGTCTGTTTCTGTGTCAGCCTCAAGACAGCAGTAACTTTGCAGCTGTGGAATCCTGACTGTTCGTGTTTCCTAAACAGAAAGGCAACATCGTGCACAACCCAAATGTTAAATGAGGAACTAAAAAAAAAAAAAAAGATAAAACTTGCCATTGTGAAGAAGAAAGATCAAGAAGAGGTTTGAAAGGGAAAGAGCAAGAAGGCCAAAAAGTTATTGAAAGGTAAGTTAGAAAAGCAAAGTTTTATTTTTGATAATAGGATAAACATTGCCTTTAAAGGAACTGAGTTATTTAACACTTTGAGGGAGTTAACCGACACAAATGATTTTTTTTAAAGAATTGCAAATACAATGAATTAACCAAAACCTAACAAGTTTTGCCCCCATACCCCTTTCCTCTGTGACTTTTGCACAGAGTGACCACCACGGGCTCCCTGAATGGGTGGTTTCTGCTGGGCTCTGCCTCTTGGCAGAACAAGCTGTAGTTTGGTGTCTGGTGTTAAAAAGGATATATTGATTCAGAACACCACATCCTTAACAAAACCCCAAATACAAATAGCACATTTAGCAACATCTTCCCTTGACACAGTCACAAAGGATAGAAGGAAAAATCACCATTTCTCACACACACACCCACACACAGGGGAAGCTCCAAACTTCTAGCCAGGCAAGGACTGATCTCTGCCTCCTGAAGGGAAAAGCAGATGTCCCATGGGCAAAGTCAAATGTAAAGCAAATAGCTCCTTGGAGCCTGAGTTCTAAAGAAAGAGAGAAATAAAGAAGATCTACAGCTTCCCTCAGCCAGAGAGTGAAATCCTGGCTCCACTGATGTCAGTGGGAGCTTGTTCCTGTCTTCAATCAGGCTGGAATATCAACCAGCATGTTTAAACATAAAGAAAGGGGGCTGCTTTTAACAAATTTTACCACCTCCTTTTATCCTGAATGTTAGGGAAGTTACTCCCAATTTCATATTCATGCCTATATAAAACCCCTTTTTTCAGTTTTCCCTCTTCTTGGACTTTGCAAGCTCTAAGTGTAATCCTAGGCAGTATTTAATCCTCATTTGTAGCCTGAATTAAATGAGGCACTATTGAAATGTTGAGCTTTGTGCAGCCCTCTAACTAGAAAAGAATTTCCTGCTGACTTTGGGATATTTTGACACGATCCTGCTCCTCAGTTCTTGGCATCATGAGTCTTTTCAGCTAAAGCATGCACCTGGTTTAGAAACAGCTTGACATATTAAGGACTTCTACATCCAGATCCATCACTGAAAATAAATAGAGAAAAACCAACAACAATGCATTTTACTAATATGCTTCTCTTCAGTGTTATGAAATTGCCAAAAGGCATTCACAGGAAAAAGTTACAAGAATTGGTGGTTCCTACATTGTTAGTTATACAAAAATAATTTCCTTTATCACAAAATTATTATTTTTTTATTTTAATGCTATTTGTATAAAAGAAAAAGAGTAAATCTTCAGGCTAAGACATATTTATGGCATATTTAAACAGACCCAGGAAGGCAGACATCCACATTTTAATTAATAGGCCTTCAAAGGCAGATCCTGGTAAACTATCTATCTGGACACAAATCTGTTCCCTGCTCCTCAGAAAAAAAAAAAGACAAGATGTCTCATGGATTAAATATATGTTCAAATGAGGGAGAAAATTTGTTTCTTTTTCTGAATAAAAGTATGAAAAAAAAGTTACTGTTCTTTGTTAACTGATTTCTGTGTTGAGGTTAAAATAATGATGGCCATGGGAACTATAAGACTTTCTTACCCATATATACAACAAGCATCTGTGGATAAGGATTTTATTTTATTTTTCTATCACATGAGGCAATAGTGGAAATAAATGAATTTTTATGAGCCATATGAATATTTTCCAGACAAAATGATGCCAAGGGAGTCTGCCAGAAAAATTTGGGCTTTTTCTGATTGATCACCATTATTACTAAAATCCTGGACAACACACAGCAAATACAGTCTTGGAATTTCAGCTATGACTTCCACAGTAAATACACCCACTCCCCTACCACCGAAAGACTGAGAATTCCAGGAAAGGAAATCTTGAATATGTGTTTAATTCAGGAAGGAACTGTTAGTGAGGCACTTTTCTTAGACATGTATTTGCTTTTGATTTTAAAACACCTTTGGTTGGAGTCAATTCAGTGTTGGTAAGATTAAATCCACAGCACATCCCCGAAGATTCCATCAAAATTCTGAGACTTTAGGGAAAACTTCCATAGAAGTAGCTGTCTTCAGCCCCAAAAAATGCTTTTCAACATAGTCTGAAAAAGGAAAGTGTTGCTCCTTTGTGTGTATAATGGTAGGAAAAAAGTGCATCAGTCAATTGCTGCTGTGTATGAAGAGAGCTCAGGTAACACTAAAATCCTTGCTCCCTGTACATTTTGAAGGGCATGTACTGAAATGTCTGAGTAGAAGGTTTGTAAGACAGTACCTGTGTATTCAGCTAAGCTGACAATTCATGTCAATTTGGGACACTGATTCAGACACCAGTCTGGTCATTCCTCACCTATGATTTGGGTTTATTAATGTTCCTATAATTAACTAAATTAACTAAAATGGAAATTAAAACCATATTAGGTGATGGCCTTCAGAAAAACTCCTTAAATACAGAAGATGTTCCTCACCAGACAGGCAGCAAAGTCACAAAATAAAATCGCAAATTAATTCATAATTCTGGATTATTGATAATTCGAAGTTTTCCCACAGATTGCTCTGACAAAGCACAAGCAACAAGACCAAAGTGAAAGGGTTGTCAGCTGCCCTGCAGCCCCAAAAAGCCATCAGTGAACAAGCTGCAGAGCCTGGCTGAGAAGTTTGACTCAGGGGTATTGTTTAATGCAAACCTTGGGGCTCAGGTTCCCATCCCAGCTTGGGAAGTGTCATCACTGACCTGCACCCAATTTCCATCAGGAATTCGCTGGATGGGATTCAGCTCTGTGCTGCCTGGCATTTCTGCTCCCATACCAGCACAGGGAAGAACCCAGAGTTCGTGTCCCTCCTCTCCACGAGCCCAAAGGGTGGAATACACAGTGCTGTCAGCTTTGCCAAGTCCTGAGTTGTAGGTAGCTTTTGGCAACCCTTGGCAGTGACTAATTTTTGTTTAATCTCACAGTTTAATCTCCGTGGACAGAAATGCAATGTTGGTGGCTAATTAAACTGAAGTGAACTGTGCAATCCAGACAAAGGATCCCTGCCTCTGCCGTGCCCCAAAGATCCTCTACATTTAATAACTCTTCCTGTACTGCATTTCTACTTTATTATAAAGCACCCATTCAGATTTGGGACAATTCCAAGCAGCAGCCACCTGTAATTTCCAATAACTTGAACTGAAATAATAAAAATGCTATTTCCTGTTCTTGCTGACTTGCCATCTCCCCTAACATCAAGACTTTATGTGAGGAAGAAGTCACCTGTTACATCTTTTCCTTTCTGGCTCAGTATGAGTACAAATTCCTCCCCTAAGTCCCATGAGGTGTTAAGGTGCTTTCTCAGAAAAGCTTCTACACCACAAGCATTACTCTGATTTCATGGAGAGATTGTGACAGGACCAGAAAGAATAGTAAGGCAAGAAAAAGTATAAAATAGACTTTGGATAGGGCTGGAAAAAGATAAAATTCCAATGTTTGTTTTTCAAAACAGAATTAAAGATACATGACATTGATGGTTGACAATCATTCATGGACCTTGACTGATTGACTACAAATTAATTTAAACTTACCATTATTTCAGAACAGTTTAGAATCTGAGCTGAATATTTTCCAAGGCCTAATAGTAGGAATTTGATAACATTATGCAAAGTAGTATATCCAGCATAATACTGAACCACCATAGAATAAAACAGAAACAGCAATCACTGCCATAATATGTAGGAGTTGAAGGCGTGAAGCAAACACAAGCCATTGATAAAAGTCAACATTTGCCAGGCATTCCCATCCAGTTCCTGCAGACACCTCCCATTCCGAGTGGAGAAAAAGCCCCAGTGAATCGTTATACACTACTATGAAATAACTGATGGCATGTTTATGACCTTTTCAGATCAAAAGCAAATTATAGCTTATAATGAGAATATTTACACAATAATGTGAATTCAGTGTGCTGCATATCAAATTTAACCACAAATCAGGAATTGGAACGGTAAAATGCCACACAGTACTTCATTATGATTCAGGATAGCCAGGTGATAATTCTAGTGCTTTGCTGATTATAATTTCTTTAGCACACAATGTAATGAAAGAAAAAATGGGAGCAGTGGAAACATTTTGGCATGATTAAATGGCCACTGTGTTCAAACAAAAGTTCTGATCTAAATCTATTCTGAATTAAAGAGCTGCCAGAAAGAGTATTAATCTAACGCCTGGGCAGTGGAATGGGACTTGTGATTTGGCTTCTTTTTCCAGCCCCATGGGACACTGCACCAAGCCACTGTTTTTTTGGAGTTTTCATGTCCATTTTACAGCTGGATATCACCATGCATTTTACAGCCAATGTGCTGAGGTATTAACACACTCAGGAAACAGACAGGAGTGCATCTACCTTTTTCCAAGAACAAGCCCAGCACAGAGGGTCCAAATGTAATTGAATGTGGACAGCATGATGTATGAATTAAAATCAAACCCAAGTAAAATAGGTATTTGGCACACAAAGACATTTTTTATGTATTTTAACTGTCGGTATGATTTAGTTAAATTTTATTACGCTTTCTGTTCCACATCTTTACAACTATGATATAAACAAAACTTTGTACTGTCAAAACACTGGTTCTAAATTGTGTTGTTTTATTTCTTCTATAATAAATACAGCAGATATGGCTCTCCTGGAAATGCATGGCAATATTTTGTAAATGGAGCAGCCCAGACCTGGGGGATCAGTCAAGATGTCCGAGGGCAGGGCTGCCACTCAGGCTGGAGAAAAGGGCAGGCAGGAACCTTACAGAACTCAGCAAGGAGAAATGCAAAGTCCTGCAACCCCTTGCCAGGACAGGGGGCTGGGAATTGCCTGGCTGGGGGGAGAACAAGTTTCACACGAGCCAACCATGAGCCCTAGCAGGGAAGAAGGGCAGCAGCACCCTTGGACATATGAACAGGAGAATGAACAGGAGTATGGCCAGGGGATGTAACAAAGCAAGTACTCAGCCCCTGGCTAGTTTTGCCCTTCAATACAAGAGAGGCATTGATCATCTGGAGCAAGCTCAGCAGAGGGCCACGAGGGTGGCTGTGGGGGCAGCACTTGCTCTGGGGCTGGAGGGGCAGGGCAGGCTCTCCACAGTGCTGCACCCCAGCAGGATGAGCAGCAACTGACACAAATTGAAATCAGAGCAGATCTGATGGCATAGAAGGAGAAACTTGTTTCCCATGAGGACAGCACACAGAGGTTGTGCTACTGCTATCCTTGGAGGTTTTCATGATCTGACTGGGTAAAGCTCTGAGCAACTTGGTCTGATTTCACAGCTGGCTCTGCTCTGAGAAGGAGGCTGGACTAGAGATCTCCTGAGGTCCTTTCCAACCTCAATTATTCTGTGATTCCACGATTCTGTAATTAACTGAGCATGAAACCTAAGCTGGAAAGAAATTAAATTGCTTTCTTCTTACCCCAACCCTCTGTCAAACTATTTTTCATTTAATTATTTCTGAGTACTGACATGGAGAGCTAGCTTTCAGTATTCTCCAGTAAATAAAGCGATGTAGCTTGACTGACTGCACAAAATTTGACATATTAGAACTTGGTGCAGTGAAGAAGGCATGTGGATTTTTAGCCTGATGTGTATATTTTTATATTGAAACTGCCTGTGACTCAGAACAACTTAAGAAAGAAACTATTGCACAGCTGGATTCATAATCAAGGATCAGTTAACTGATTTTAATTTCTTGCATATTTACTGGAGCGTTGCCTTGTGCACATTTCTCTTGCACGTCCCACTCTTAAAGGCAATAGAAACTTCAAAGGAAACAGTGAAGGTCAATAATTATAATCTTAGCCTTATTAGCATTACACATTTTTAGACAGACCTTTAATGATTTGCATATAAGCAGGTCTGTGGAATCTCATGACCAGAAAACAACAAATAGTGGGCAAGGGCTTGGATTTGGAGGCAGAACCCTCCTACATGGATTCTGTCAGATGTGGAGGCCAGATGACCTGCTTCTTTGGAGGCTTTAGAAAATGAAATGGAAATGATTCTGTGAAGAACAGAGGCCATGATCTCTTCATATCCTACTCATATTCCCTTGCCCTTCCTGCCTGTTTCTCTGGGATTATCTGCTTTGACTTCACACAGAGAAGTTTAAGCATACAAAACCCATGGACCTTTTACCTACCCCAGATGTAAGCTCATGTTTCTCCAGTGGCTGAATATGAACACTGTGCTCTGTGCTCTTGTCCCACCAGGGAGTTTGGATCATGTTTAAATCTGTTCTTAGTTTCTCAAGATCAAATGAGTGAATAAGCATGATCAGCCAAACACAGAGAAACATTTAAGAGAGTCATGGCTAAGTTGTAGCTGGTTTTCCTCTCCTCAGTGTGCATCCTCCTGAAGGCAGCCAGGGTGGCTTATTGTCTCTCCAATCCTGGATATTGACAGAATGAGGTAGACGTTGATGGCTGAATGCAGCAACAGGCCTCGTAGCTAAAAAAGCAAAATAAGCACATTGCACACAGCTCTATTTTTTATTAAATACAGTTTAAAGCCTGGCATTAAGGGTGTTGTTTTTTGTTTTTCTAAAAACCCCAGATCGTTTGAGGACAGGCTGCCAAGTTCATCCATCAACTCAGCCACTGAAATATTGGTGTCCTAAAAAATTTATACAGCATGCGTTCTCCACAACCTGCAACTGTGGAGACTTTTGTTTTTAAATTGTAGTCTTTCACTTCATTTCAATCCTTTTTCTTAAAAGGCGAGGCCTCTGTTTTTGAAAAACAGGTTTGCCTTCTGTGAGCTACGTGGTCTTGAGAAGAACAGGTATTTTCTGCAGGATGCAGGTCCCAGAGGCTGGAGGATGGGAATTTTAAGCATGTATTTATTTGTGTCCATGTTAGAGTTCCAGTTTTCTTCTGGGAAACCTCATTTTCTGTTACCATGGGTCAGAATGTTCTACAATGAACTCTGACTTCTCAAAAAACAGAATTTTAGGCAATGAAACATCTCTTTCTACAATAAACACACACCTTCAACTGTTGTTTTTATAGAATTTGAATAATTCAGGTCAGAAGCAACCTTGGGAGGTTATCTCAGCCAAGCTCCTGCTCAAAGCAAGTTTTATATTCCACAAGAAAATATAGACTATGTGTAATGATTATGCTGGAACTTAATTAGCCTCGAAAAGATAACATCCTAACCTCTGTCCATCTCTCTTTCATGCAGAGGGATGACATACAGGCAGAAGGGTACAAGAATAAAGCCTGCATTGTGAAACAAAAATAGATCTGACACAAATGTCATAAGGCATAAAACAGTCCAGGGAAGTTGTAAAGGTAAAGCTGAAGTCTGCACATGAAACAATGCAAACCAAATCTCCCTTCATGACAAGTTTCCCTTTTCAAAATAATTCAACTTTTTTAAGAACAGCAAAAGGGAGAAGAAAGTGATTGTCATTGTTTTATTAAGGAAAAATCCATCAAAATGCCTTTCAAATGCATTAAAGTCTGTGTATCTACACAAATTCCTGATTTTATTTATTTATGACTAAAAAGAGAATAAAGACACAGAAATTCCTGAATTTCAGGGGTTTTGGTGCAGTGGCCCTTAATGTCTGGTGTGAAATGCACACAAATACAATTCCACCAGGCTGCCACTGCAGCATTGCAGGGGGCTCACAGCCAGCCCTGGCTGCAATCTCAGCAGCGGCAAATTCCAACCAGAAACTTTGGAAAACAACACATTAAATGCAAAAATCTGCCTGTGCTGGCTCCCAGAAGAGTGTGTCCAGCCTTCTAACATGTCCCACATAGGGACAGCATTCCCAGGGTAGCAACAGCTCATGAGATTCTCTGCAGTGTTTAGTTTTTACCTACAATGGCTTTAGAGAGGGAAACGTGTGGCCCTCCTTCAGCCACATCCACCTGGCCATTATAACTTGCATTACAAGCCCTGCAAGCAGAAGACCTTCCCTGTGCCTGGGAACAAGGCTGGACTCGTTCATTAGTTGGATACCAACAGCCCTGCCCCTCGTGCCATTCCAGCCACACTACTCTGTTGCTGTTAAAACAGTTCCAGCCATGAAAACCTAGATGGATTCCTTCACCTTATGGATGTCCAAGCTGAGTAACATTTGACTGACATGGAGCCTGCAGAAGATAAGGGTCATGTCTCATTATCATCGCAAAGATGCCAAACAGAGCAGTGGCTCCTCTTCAAATTCAGTTAATTTTCTTCATTAAAACATGAGACAAAAGTGCTCACTGACCCTAAAACTCTCTGCAAATCCCAGTGCAAGGTGTCTGGTAGAAGGCAATAAAATGCAACCCGTAGCCAATACTTTATTTGATATTGATAAGAATGTAAAGCTGTTCCTGCAATAGAAAAACCACCAGTTTCACTAAAGTATAACAGAATTGTTCCTAACATGTGGTGGCAAACCCATTAGTTCTGCATGACGGTGTAACTTTGCAAAGTAAGCCATATGTGGAAGTTTAATTGTTGTTTGTTTATTAAGCTAGTTGCAAACTGTTAATTATGTACTAATACAATGCTAAAAATTGTCCAGTAATTAGCTAAACATGTTGGTTGTTTTCTGTGATGAACCAACCTCACACATTCTAAGCAAATATTCACATATCCTGCTCTAAGGTCAGATTTTAGCACTGTTCAGCCTCTCCGAGACTAAGGACGGAGTCAATGGCAGCATGGATATACATAATCACCACAGGTAATTTAAACATTCCAAAAGAACTTTTGGCAGCAAAAGATCTCTAAATGCTGAAATACAGACTCATGGAACAGAAAAATAATGTAATTACTTCAGAGAGTGTGCAAAGTGTGATCAAACTCAGCTGACATAGATTGAACCAACAGCAAGCCTTTTATTTAGCTACAGAATTTCTCTGGAGCTGATGCCCAGAAAATGATACATGGCTAAAGATATTTATACAGTTATCCTTGGAAAGGTAAAAGGTATAAAGGGTTGGTCAAAAGAAAAAGAAAGGAGAAAAAAAACCAAACAAGCTGAAAATTCCTATTAAAAAATAAATATAAACAGCTTTCATTTTCCTCTATTCTATTTTTAAGGGGAGCTCTCTTTAACCAGCCAAGAGATTAATCCTTTTTTTTTCCCCTTTTTTTACAATATCACACAAACACAACCAAAACACACAAATAAAACTTTGAATACCCTGAACTGCACATACAACTGTTACTGGCTCAGGCAACACTTAGTGACAAAGCTTATGGCTTTCCATCTGTCACCCAGAACGCCGGCAGTAACGCGGCACAGCCCCGGAGCCGGGCTCGGTGACCTGCTGCACGGGGTGAGGATTCACTCCTCATCTGGCTGCTGCACAGCTCAGCCTGGAGAAGGGCTGCCCGGGACAGCTGGGCACACAAAAGAGGGGACAACTCCTCCCAGCTGGGGAAACTGCCCACGTCACTCTGGGAGCATTTCTTGATACAATCGGGGAATCGGAAACGGGCACGGCGAACTCCGAGAGAAAGAGGAGATGGTGGAAGTTCAGGAGGACCATTCTCTGGTTTGCTGGGAGGCCCTAAAAGTAGGTTATGTTCAGTCCAATTTCTCCAGCCCTCATGAAATGAAGTTCCTCTCAACACAGGCAAAATGCACCATCTTGTGCAAGTAAAGAGTTTCCTACGCCAAAATCAAAATTTATATTGATGTGAATCCTAGCTCTTCCCAAGAGACAGGTCTTTCAAGGTGAAAAAGCAAGAAAAAGGCAACAATTTAATAAAAATATCTAGATTAGGTCTTTCCTATTCCTGTCTGTGATATTGTAGGGAAAAATACGTGCAGTCCTTGTACAATAAGTGCATTGTACTGATAGGCAATCAGAGAAACTGCTAGTTTCCAGAGAAAGTGAACTGGGGACATGCAAAAATCTCTGAAAAATCTCCAAAGTCTTCAGCTTGCGCTCACAGGAGATTTTCTGATTTTAAAAGATGACACAACTAGAGGAAGCCCATATATATAATTGCAGTGGCAAAGAATAATTTTCATGAACAGACAAAAGTTGTAATTAGTTTAAACCCTCCTTGTCTGTTTGTATAATATTTTTGAGCAGATGGCTTTGGCAAAGAGCTGGGATTTGCACACCCACTTGCATTTTGCAGTGATAAAATAGAGATGAAAGACATATCTTAGGTCATCCAGTCCATTGCCCTATCAGTGAAGGATTGATCCCTGCAACATGTAAACCAGCAGTCAGCTATTTGCCATCTGATGCACACAGTTATCCAAACAGAAGGGATCTATAGGGAAGATCACCAGGCATAGAGAGAGGGGGGTGAGATGCATAAGAAATCAGGAACGTTTACATTGGTAAAGGAAAAAATATTTACTGCAGAATTAGCTTCATGGAGAGTCAATAGTCACGAGAGAGCAAGGCTTCCGCTACAAAAGCAAAATGTTTTGTAAGATAGGGATTTAAAACACAGCAAATCGTTGGTCTTACTACCCATGTAGAAGAGGCATCTCTGCTGCCTCCAAAGCTTGTGAAGAAATGGCCAAGGAATTGGAGTCATCCTTGCAATGTTAGACATTTTGCAAGCACAGATAACTGTGTGGCTTTCAGGCAGCCTTCCCAGTCCTGAAACATGGGAAGCTGGGAATGCTTTCACATGGATTCTGACATACACATGACGATGACTTCTCCAGGTATTTCTAGAATATGTCTCGTTTTACTTCCTACTTACCATTTATTCAGTGTTATAGTTATAGTCCCCCCTATTTTTCGGACTAAGTTTCCTTTCTTTTCTGCTGTTTCTTTCGAAAAAGTTCTTCTGACAATTGTCTATGATCAAAACCAGGTTGAAGCAATGATTTAGACTGTCCATACTAAGAGAATTTAGACTGTGCCTTTTTCTTTTTGCATTTAAATACAGAGCCATTCTGCAGGTCTTTTACCAATTCTACTCCTACATAACCCATATTTAGCAGTTTCATTTACTATAAAAAGCATGCAGTACTTCCTGTAAAGAACAGCTCTGCAAAACAAAGGCAAAATACACATAACTCAACATTGTGTGTCAATCCACACAAGTGAAGGTCTATATTATATTCTATTTATATATACATTAAAAAGCCCCAATCCTTTCCATTTGATTTTTCTCCCTCAGATATGTACTTAGCATCTAAATATTCTAATTACTATTTGAATGATGGTAAATGAAAAGGCCCAGTAGCCTATTGACGAGTGCTTATCACATCTCCAATTCTCATCTGAGCACTTCTAAAGCCCCTTTTGAGCTTGTATTTCAGCATTTCCCAAAAATAATGGGAGCTATAATTAGAGCCATGCAGTAACAAGACTTAACAAACAACAATCAAAAGACAGCCACCAACAGCTAAAATACAGAAGAGGAGGAACATCAAGGCCGTATATCAGTGAGAACTCTCTATAAATCAGAGCAGCACAAACAGTGCTCAGACCTCTGGTAAATGTCTGCATCAGAATTGCACAGGCTAGATTGGCAGATTAGATAAATAAATCCATTTCTTTCTGTCTGAGAGGGAAAAGATACAATGCCAGGTACTCAGATGACAATAGAAGCTTTTGCATTATTACTCAAAAGGCGAATAAGTGGAGACCTTTTCTTGAACAAAAAAGAAGATGGAAAGTGGTTCTTTATATGCCTTCCATGGATTTTCTCACCCTGCAAGGCTACTGCCATTGATGACACTGAGCTCAGACTTGGCCACACCTCAAAAAAAGAAAAGAAAAAAAAAAATAGAAAAAAACTTAAGAAAGACAAGAAAAAGATAGCTTTCCTTCAGGAGAGGTGGCATTTTAAAACTATAGATGTGTAATAGACTTAACCACTTCACACACAGACATGGAAACAAATCTAATAACTGCACTTCTGGCTAGATAACAGAGGTGAGTACAGTCCAGAAGGCTTACTTTTGCTTTACTTTCAGTTTCTTATCTATTTTTAGATTTAACTGGATGGAGACTCTGAATTAAGGGAAAAAGAAATCAGATATGATGAAAAAATTCCTTGTGCACAAAGAAATAGCACAGAAAAGATTGTGGGCTTTATAATTTTTTCTTGGAAACAAAACACTGTTTTGTACATCCTATTGTAGGACTTCAGTGTCTTCCATCATTACAAAATATACCTACAAAACACCCTTTGGGAGGGGGGACACTCAGGATCTTGCAGAAGACTCTTCAAACACCAGCTGCAAACTTGAGGGCAGATCTCAGAATTGATGTCCTTCAACTTTGTGCTCTTTCACCACAAATATTTCCCCCCCACTGCTGACAGCAGGGAAATCTCAAGCTACCAAAGCAAATTTTGATTTTGAAGCAATCAAGCTATTTCCTGGATCAAAATGTCTGCTGAAAAACCCTGCCTGGCTCAGTAACCAAACTTGTACAGTATTGCAAAGCTGATTCTGTAAAGCAGCACAAAGACTGCCAAAGGAAAGGGATGACAGTAACAGGATCTTCTTGCTCTGCCTCCTCCAGTTCATGAAATAGCCTTTGATGCCAGTAGCAACAACAAAAAAATTAACAATTCAAAATATAATAAGGGAATTTCTCCAATAAGGATAAAGTTACAAAAATTATGTCACACATCAGTATACAGAGCCTCCTGTTTCTTTCTGGGTATCCCAAAGAGGGTAGTGCTCTGCATCATTCCATCAATTTACTGCTCCAAAATGGAATAGATGTAAAATTGAGTGCACTGCAAGAAGTCTAGAGATCACACCCTTCCCTTTCAAAAACTACCTAGGAGTATGTTTATTAAAGTGTATTTTGATGCTTTAGAGACTCTAATTCCAAGCACTGTGCCTCTGAGTTTCCATTACAAGAGCAGCTTGCTTTACACCATGAAAACTACTCCTTTCATTGGCATTTCTTAACAATGGAAATACATTGTCCCATAGTTTTGGAAGAAATAAAAAGATTGTTACAACAAAACCTGCCTATTATCCCAACTTAGGAGAATGTTTTTGTCAGAGCAGTGCTAAAAAAACCTTATTCCAGTTGGCTGAAGAAACCCAGGACAAAAGGAAACCAAACAGACACAAAATTATCTCAGTGTAACAGATTGATCTCATTGTAAGATCATGAGAATCACAACTGAAAACTTGGCACGGCCGGAAAGCCCTCCCCAAAAAACCTGACTTGAAGCTGAGTCACTTCTCTCGGGCTGCTCAGGGAGAGTCCACTGGGGGATGGTGCAGGGCACTGGCAGTGCAGGGTGAGCAGCTTTCCTGCCCTGTGCCCAAGCAGGCAGAGAAAACAAGGGCACTGCTTTCCTGGAGTGCAATTCTCCCACTCTTCAGAGCCATAAACAAGGCTTCCTGCTCGTGAGTATTGGAAAAAAAAAAAAAAAAAGAAATTATTCCAGGCAGATAATAGTGAAAATTATGATTAAAGAACAATTATTCGGTGGAAAGCAGGCCCTGGGGAGTGGAATGCAAGCCTGCCTTGGTGTGCTCAAGGGAAATGCAAGGTCTTTTAGCCTAAAAGACCATCACTTCTGTTTCCTAGAGACTAAAGTTTCCCATAGACTCTTTGTGAACATAAATGTTGTAAGGGTTAGACAATAGTCCTTAAACACCTTTCAAATGCTTCATTTAAACTTGAATGCAATAATACAGACGCTGAGAAAAGAACCAGCTGATTAGCCAGTCTGATTTAGCCCATGTGTTTAATAAAGACGAAAAACCACCTTTTTCTGCTTCCCAACAAGTAAATGCCTTATCTATCGACTTAAATTTCTCCAATGTTTTATTCTTTGAAATGAAAAAATATTAAAACAGGACTCAATCAGCACAAATTTGCTGCGAGAGAAAAAGGAAACAAACCTTTTTTACACTTTCATTGCTATTTGCATGCCAAATATAAACCTGAAGCAAAGTGACCTTGGTTATAAAAAATAAGAAAGCAATGTCAGAATTCATAGGACCTACCATTAGTATTTCATTCTGACAGGTAGGAAATAGGCATGTCAGCAGTGAATGTTACGGACTGAGCTGTGGCCCTGATCGCAGTCAAAGCGGTAAATTTCTGCCTACAAAAGTAATTTCCATCAAAACAAAAAGTGCTTAAATAATACAACTATCTCGAGATGAAAATAACTTTCCATGGCTGAGCTCAAAGGCAAACAAATGAAAAGGCAACAAATAGCTTTTGTATTGTGTAAATGCCAGAAAAGTAACGTTAGGTGCCATTAAATTGTACAATGGTTAAATATTCAGTGAGCTTCCTAGTTCCTAGAAACTTTTTCCATAGGAAAACTCTACTGAGAGGAATGGTTACACAAAGGCTTCATATATGGACTGATTATTCTGTTCAGAAAATCTGAATTATAACACTGAACTTAAGCAAGCAACATCTGCACCTATTCAACCACTCGTGTTGTGAAGTGATCAAAGGATCACTCAAATGTTCAATAATTAATAGGTTATTGAACTTCACATGAACCAAAGTTTCCATTACTAATATAATCAGTAATGAGACTTACTACCTTTATTTTTAAAAAAATAGGTAAAAAGACTAAATTAAATACCAATTAAACCAATTTTTTACAATCAAGGCAAGTCGATGAGTAATGCAACAAAGTTCTAATAACTTTACTTTTATTTTGATACATGAAGCTCAAAGGGCATTCCTGCCTTCATTTTCAAACTGCATTACCAATTCTAATATTTTATCTCCCTGGAGAATCTAATGGAATTTTACATTGTAGACTACCACCTACACTACCAAGGAAAGAAAAAAAATCTTCGTAATCAGAAAGATCTGACATACTTTACAGGAGTGGTAAAAAATTAGTAAATTACAAACCTAATAACACAGTTCTTTAATAAGAGAGGATAAATCCACAATTTATTCTCTTCTTGAAGACAAGGTTTATATCTGGTGTCACAGTTTGCAATCAGATTCATACACCATCAGATTCCTAAATGCTACACCATTTCACATTTGGGCTTTCCTCATGCTAATCCAAACATCCACCAGCTAAAAATTCAATAAAAGTCACACAGAGAGAAGACAGGAGTGCCCTGGAAGGTAATATTCCACTCTTTTCCTGAAATAAAAGAAACTATGGACTATCTCACTCTCACACTCTAATAGGGCAATCTTCCAGTTAGGCAAAAATAAATTTTCTTACTTAACCAGCTATGTTGACACATCACGTGGTGATGCCTGTGGTTCTGATGTGTGAAAGGATCCAGTGACAGGATTCTCCAGACACCACTGGATGGGCTGGTCTAACAATAACTGTAAACCAAACATTTAAAACCCATCACTGCTCCAGGCTGAGCTGGTTCTCCCTCCTGTTCTTGTCAACATAGAGATGGGCAGTTCCAGAGGCGCTCCACACCTTACCCTGGTCATGGTCCTGATGAAATCCTGTGCCCAGGAATCTGGTTGCCTTGTGTGACTCTGGAAAATGAGCTTTGACTCTGGAAGTGACTGTTCCTTTCCACTGACTCCACTGATGAAGATACACTTAGGCAAGACACCTACTTTTAAAGCAGTGCAAGACAAGACCCACCCCAGATGGACTAATAATGAAGAGATCAGTCAGAAAATAACTTTGAATTATAAATAATTGGTTCTTTTGATTGTTTTTCTCTTTTTTTTTTTTTTTTTTTTTTTTTTTGCCAGACTGTTGCTTTTATTATACCAAAAAGTATCAGGAAAGATGCAAAAACAAACTGGAGTGGTCTGGGGGAAGAAGAGGATCAGGTAGGATTTCCACCACATTATGCTACTCCCATCAGTGAACTTGCTGACTGTTCTCAGCAGGTTCTGCACAGAGCTCATTCATGCCCTCTTTCATTTAAGTGGAAATTGGACATTGAAAGTAAAAGGGGATGGAACTGGGGAAATAGGGAATAATTGATACAAGTTTTACAAGCACTGCTAAAGGGAATGTCAGTTCCCCTTGGCTCCTGACCAAGATTTACCCATATTCATCAGTAAGACACACATTCATCCTTCTACCTACATAAACAGTGTTCTAAAATATTATCCACTGTACAAATATACAGCCTTATACTTCAGGGAATAAAATTTGAGCATTGTTTTAATGTGAAAAAATTTAACTGCAGCAACATTGCTTCAATTTGGTCTCCTTTTCATCACGCCTTTGACAAAAGCTAGAAGAAGGACTATTCCCTGAAGGATTAAAAAAATAGGTCATAGATAATTCCAAAGCAAAACCATTTAAATAAAGATTTGATAAAATAAAAGACTTTGTGAACATCTAGTAGAAATAATGTACAGAAAAGCATCTAAGATAGGAGCCAATGGTTCAGAGGCATTTTCCTTTACTTAGCCTTTATTTTAGGAATGCACTGCATAAGGGATTTATCATGACACAGTGGGAAGAAAAACACCCAAGTCTGTCTGACCTCACTTACCTGCTGCTGTTGGCACCTTTGAAACCTTCCCTTCCCCCCCAGTGGACTCTAACACCTCTGATCTCATTCCCTTCTTATAATTGCTGAGCACACACACAGTTTAATATACGAACTTGTACCTTTCATATTGTCAGCAGAACTATCAGAACACTTACACTAAATCCTTGTACGTTTTGCCTTATTTTACCAAAGGATTACGTATCTCTCCCATTCACATATAAAACATGGCTTTTAATGATGTACTTCTAGAAAAGTCTAATTAAAATTCAATGCATAAAAGCGTGCAAGGGTTGATAACCCACAGAACTCAGCAGACCCTAGTTAACATTCTAATGCATCCTCCATTTGGAGAGAGACAGTAAGACTTTTCCACCTCGGTGGCAGACACTAATGATACTTGCAAATATGACTAATGTCTTCATTGGTGAAAAATTAATGCACCACAATAATTTTTCTACCTGGGGTTAATGAACATGTCAGATGCTGAAAATGAGTTGTTTGAAAGTAAATTACTATAATCTATATTTAGAAGACGCTGCTCTTGGAAAAAAAAAAAAATCCATCGTGTGTTTGATGTCCCCTGCTTATTTTTGTCATGAATTTTGCTGTCCACCCGGTGAGACTACACCATGCTGACTTTTCTGTTGGTACAAGGGAATGTTTTCTTTTTCCTAGAATGCCCCTTTGTTAGTGAGAGAAGTCCAGTTTGACTCTACTTGCCACAAACATTCTTTCAGCTATGCAAGCAGCAGGAGCAAGCTGACATCCATGAAAACCAGCTTATCTTCACTAAGGTTAGACCCAAAGCAGCATCTCACTAAGCATTTTGCAAAATCCAGATACTCGCTTTACAGCTTCTCCTTCATCTGCAGAGGAGGGAATAATTTCTCAATTCTAATTGCTTCCTCTCCCCCAACTCCCCTTTTTCCTTTACCAAAGCTAAGTGAATGCTCTAGGAAGCTGTGTGAATAGAAAACAGCTTCAAGAAATAGCCATAGCAGAGAGAAAGGAGTTGTCCTGGCAGTGAAGGGGGAGTTCAAGTCACTATAGATAAGTCAAAATTTTTAGAGCCATGCTCCTTCCAGAGCACTTGGGGTTTCAGCTGTCCAGTGGGAACTGGTATGATCTGGTTACTGGGAATTAGCAGCAATTTTGAAATATGGGGCTTATTCCTCCTGTTGGAATCATCCTTTGCTTTCAACTGTGATCACTTCTTCAGAAAATATGCAAATGCATTCATCTTCTAAATGCCATTCTAACAGAGCACAGAACTCCAACTCCACATTTAGCACTGCAAGTGTAACTCCACAACATTTCTTTCAAAATGTGCAAGCAGAGAAAAAAAGGGTACAGAAAAGTATGCCTGGCCTTTATTCAGGTTTCAGCAGTAGCTCATGGTGAGTTTAGGGAGTTAGAAAGATTCTGAATCAAAATTTAAAGGCTTCAAGTAATGACAGATTGAATACATTCCTTCACAACCCATCCCAAAGGCTAAGTATTCCTTCCTAGTGTCAAAACATATGTACTTTATTTACTTCTGATAACTTGCTTACTTTAATTCTGGCCATAAGACATTCTCAGCTAGTTTTAAAAGCTTTCCAGTATTAGATGCCTTTACCTACATGAGCAGTTACACACCATGACTTGGCAACTTCTTGATTATGTGCTCAAACAGTAGAGAAACAGAACTTCTGTAAATGGCAACGATTCAGTGCTTGAGGTTGCATAAATATTCCATGTGTCTGAATTTCCTGGTCACATATGGGTGTCTGGCAAATCTGAGCCAGCACTGTGGAACCACAGTCAGTTCTCAGAATTAATCCCGTTCCAGGGAACACCTGGAACTGAGTGATTAATCCAGGCCACTTCCAGCAGAGTGAAGACTTTTTCTGAGAATTATCAATTCGCTATAGCACATGAAATCTGCTCCAGTTTGGGTCTCACAGGGTACTGAAATAATCACTTCTCAGATGACAGCATGTTTACTATTGCTCCAGATTCCTGTGAGTAAAACATTAAGACTTTTGCTGTTAACCAGTTTTTTCCCGATTTTATTTCAACTTTCTGAGCAACAACTGCTTTCCCTCATTTCTTGTTTTCCACAGTACTTTGAGTTAGGATAGCAAACACACAATAGAACTTTACTATTCTTAAGTGAGCTGTCTACCCACAAAAATTTTGTCACTCCATTCTGACAGATCAAGTAATAATTTTATCTACCATGGGAGAGTATAAACTGTACCAGTACAGGAATCATAGTGGGCGTATAAGCTGTAACCATCATAAATGACACTTTTTATTCCCTTTGAAAATCCTCCTGATTTATTACATTTACTTAGAGACTGTCACAGCTTATTTTTACTAGACACATTTTTTTTTTTAACATTCCATCAAGTGAGCTCCTATGTGATGCAGAGCAAACTGATAGAAAATGGTGACACTCTCACCCAAGCTGTCATTATTCAAAATGATTTCTTCTGCTCAGGTTGTTTTCATTTAGTAAAATAATTTGATTTTTCTATGTCTGCCCACATTCTATTCACAGGAGGAAAAGGAAGCTCAAAACAATGTCTTCTGCATTTAATATGCAAGGAGAATGCTTAATAGAATCATTTGCAGGATAATTAAAAGTCTGCTGATACATCTTAAGAAAGTGTGAAACAAAGTACAAAGCGAATAGAGGCAAATGGCAATTGCTTATTTCTGTAGAATAAGTGCTAAGTCAAAGAGGTCATAATTGCTGTTTTGCATAAGGAAAACAGTTAACAGGGTTTTATAGATATATTTTCTGCAGTAAAGCTAAAGCTGATTGTTTCCATACAGAAGTTAGTTGAATATCACAAATGAATAGGTTACAGGCTAGTGCTGCTAGCTCTGCCTGTGATGTCAAGGAAAAAAGTCCACAAATTCAAATACAGCTAAGGAATGGCTTCAGTTGAAGTCAATTCCTGCTCACATTTATTAAATGGCACATTCAGCTTCGATACAACTCCTCTGAAACAAACCTGACATTTTCTAGCAAACCAAAAGAAATCTACCCGATTCATCTACACGACACCTATCAAAATGCTAATGTTGTATAGTTAATAAATGGTTGCACTGTGTTCCCTAAGCCCTGCCCCCACACTCTGTAAGTTTCTGTGTTTCAAATCTAAAAGAAATTTTCTTAAGTATCCACCTTCTGAGGCAGACACATAAGTCCTATTATGAATTATGGGAATTGTGTGTGCTCACTGAGGACAGACTATGGCCACCAGCTGTGCCAGTTATCCTGATTATATTCATTTCTCATGAAGTGGATAGCCCCTTATCTGGCTTTTTTATGACTACAAATTAGTTCTTAATTACAGTCAGTCATTGTAATTTCAGAGCAACTGCTAGCTCAAGCATTGACCCATTTTAGTGAATTATAAGCAAAGTAGATAGCATAGATTCCTTTATTCCCCAAACACTGAAAAAAAGAGAAAATTCTTAAAATTTGGCATTCCTGTTCCACTCCTGCCTACTGCTTAGACATTATCACAACTGTTCCCTACATCTGCTGATGTTCACCTCCAAATAACAGTTGCCACGAGACTGTCCAATTTAAGTAAAAAAACCCCCAAAACTAAAACCCTAAGGAGTAATCTAAAGACCCTGCCACCCAAATTAATGCAAGCCAAGGATCTCACTGTAGGCACAATGCATTCTTTGAGCTCTCTGAGACAGTAACCAATTGCTGAAGTGACTTAACTTGTGACTGCTTTTAGGTCGAGGGAGAAGAGAATTATGCCACAGCCTCTAATTATCTGTATTTAGAGAGTGTAAGCAGTGTGGTGATCTCTATTCAGAGACAGAAAAACTTATGCCTGGCTTGAACTGTTAATGCTATTGTTGTGATTTCAGCAGCATGGAGGAAGTTACAAACCCAGGTGGCATTTGCAGTGGGAATCTTACACACGGCATTGTTCTGATGTCACATTTCATGCCTGTGCAGCTCTTTGGCACCACCACAGAGTCGCTCATGCTGTGGTGACTCCAATTTGAAAGCCAGTTAAACCCAGCAAAACACAATGGAAAGAGTGAAATCAGCATTTCATTTTCTTGGATCCAATTGTTAATAGAGCAAAAACTTCCACAGCACATTGTAAAGTGGTGACTTTCCTTGATTCCAGTGCTCTTTTGTGCTAGACTGTGCATGGGTGTTCAAGCCTTTGTGCTTTCAACTTACATGCATTTTGCATTCCACGTCTTTCCACAAGGGTCTGTTTTCTCACATCACAGCCCTAAAGCTCAGCAAGCACCTGTGTCAGGTGCCAGGTCCGAGTTCAGCACTCCTGGGGGAGGTGTCAGTGCCGTGCTGGGCTGATTCCCCCCTCAGGTCTTTAGAACCGTGCCCTGGCTGACGTCTCTGGAAAGGGTGCAGCCTGCTCCCCTAGTTCCACCAACTCCAGCAAGCTGACACAAAGGTCAAGGGGCAGAGGCAGAGGCGAGGGCATGGCCTGCTGCCATGGCCACCTGCCCCAGGGAGCAGCAGCAGAGCTGCCTCTGCACTGCTGGGAAGTGCCAAGGCAGAGGAAGCTCCTCGCGTCCTTACCAAAGAGTGTGCTTGTCACAGAGAGCCCCGAGCAAGTATTAGAATGCAGCTGCCAGAACTAGAAAGACCAAGACACAGCCACAGTCCCAATGTCTGTCATGTTGGGAAGTGAGAAAAATGTAACACATCCACTTGGAGCATTGACAGATACTGAATCGGAGCTGATGCTTTTCCTGCCTAAGAGGTAGCACAGAGATCAAAAAAATTCATGCACTTGTCTTACACATCTTGCACTAACTTGAGACTAATGCCATGTCCCACAGAGCAAATAATACATTAATTTCTTTAGCAAACATGTAGAGATCCATTTTGTTTACTTTAAAGCAAAAACACTGCAAGGCCTTCCCCAGTGAAGACGGAACGAACAAGCCTAACTATGACATGCCAGGAACCTTTCCACCATCAGTTTTCAAGGCGTTCTTCCTTACTCTTCTGCTTCTGGGCTAATTAATTATGCACTAAACATACTGCTAGTGTGATACAAATAATTAATTAAACATGGTCACAGGCTAGAACATTAATTGTGACAATATATTACGCTCAGTGCTGCCTGTCTCTTTTAGCTAATGTGAACTTAGCAACATGCAGGGATTCCAGCCTGGCAAATATGTCTGCATATTTACTGTCATAAAAACCCACACAGAACAGTATTTATTGTTTCTGTGGGACAATGTCTGGACAGTAGAAAGGAAATCTGCCCTTCTTTACACCATGACAGGAGGTCAACACTTCCTTGTGTTCACTCAGATCTCTCTCAAAAAAAAAAAAAAATCACTAATTTTGTCTGGTATTTTTTTCACCGGGAGTTCTCTGAAGAAGCAGAGTCTGAGCTGGGGAAAAGGGCAGGAAAAAGAAGGGCTGGGCAGAGAAAGAACAAACTTCAGCAAACACAATATTAAGCTGATTTTAGGGGTTCCAGGGCTGGCAAGCACATAGGTATTATTCTCAGCAAGACCACGAAGATTTCTTAAAGAGATTAGTAACATTTACCTTGAGCACAGGAAATGTTCTGAGAATTCATCACTTGATGCCTACAGTGCTGAAAACACAGCATGTTGCAGCAGCATTAAGTATTATTAGTGTGCTTACCTGCAGCTCCTATATCCTACCAGATGGCACCCAGAGTTTACTTTGCTTTCTCTTTTGAAATTACCAGGAAAAAAAAAAATCACGTTATTCATAAGAAGGTGTTATAGCACTTTTTGGTGCATAAAACATGAAAATGACCATTTTTAAGACAATAGTGCTGCTGGATGCTTTTATCCTTGCACTGGGAGGGGTCAGACGTGGCATATACACGGCACACTGCAAGAGAATAATTCATAGCACGCACTTAAATGAACAAGACCTTTGAGGCAGATTAAACTACATACGCATAAGAGAGAGAGAACCAAGAGCTAAAATACCTTGCCAAAGGTTGTGGGCTTTTCGAGCTTTTTAGAAAATTGTCCCATGGATACATAACCATTTAATAGATAAAACATTTAAATGATTTGCACTGTAACTTTTATGTGTAGTGTGTGCGGATAAAGCGGTTTTAAAAAACGATGGTTAATTTTTCAGTTGTTCTATCATTTCTCTTTGGCTGGAAAAAGAAGAGTTTTATGACACCCTTTTTGGCAAGTGGATTTAGCACCTTCAAGTACTGAAGTTCATTCATTAGCATAAGCTTTTATTATAAGCCATAAACTCTTCTTTATCTCAACTGCCAGGGGTGAGGACATCAAGGCACCGTCTCCCATCAGTGGTAGATGGAAACACCTCCCATTTGATTTCTGTACACAAAGCACATGTTTGAACATGCAATGCAAGCATCCACATATTTTAAAGGCTACCATTAACAAACAAGCATGTAAAAGTCATGTCAAATATATTAAAAAAAAAAACCAAAAAACTAAAACATCAAAACACGGAAACAAAAGAAAAATGTAAGTGCAATACTTTATTTCTATCACTTATTCCACCTCATTTATGAAGAGGGATTTTTTTTAAACTATGCCTTCTAAAATTCTGATTATTTTTACTACCAGTATCTGTGCTGTAGTCCTGCCACTGACCCTGAACCATGGGCCAGGATATTATGCTAAACAATTACAATCATTAAATAAAATCTTTGTGGATAGATTTTTTAATATAAGAGCTATAAATAAATATAAGAGCTAAAATACTTTTTTATCTAGGCATTCCAATTTACCTTTTTTTTCCTTTTCAGAAATAAAAACTGTAATGACTTTAAATATCATTAAAATTATCTCTTCCATCTTTTATGGTGTTTTGTAGATTTTTTTCCATATCAGTCTGGTATAATTTGACTTTTATTAACACCTACCATCAGCAGAATAATGCAAGCAATTGTTTTTATGAAAATAAGATACAAACAAGAGAGACTAGTATAAAGACTTCATAGCAGTCTTGCATTTCAAGAGAAAACAATCAAAGACATAATTTTAGTTTATATTATGTTGCTTCCTAAAGACAATGAACTAACTAGAAAAACATTCCTTTTATTTTAATGTTCATTCAAAGAGAGGAAAAAAAGACTCATCAGAATAAACCTGTAAAGATCATAAATTTTGCCTGGGGGACAAAAGTACAGTGTTATTGTTTAATATTCTTGTTTGTTGTCAGGTGTTTGGAAAACAGAAAACACTGCTTTGCTTTACTCTACAGAAATATTTCACAGCTTCGTATACAAAGTCAATCAGAATCTCTGATTACAAGGATTGCAATCAATAGGATGAAGATGAAGGGACACAATATCAAGTTCAGTTTGTCATGCCAGTATGAGGAACCACAGTGTTTTACACCATAGCACTCATATCTCTGGGATTTTAAGCATTAATTTCAAAATTCTCTTCCTACCAAAATAAAAAAGGAAGTCACATCTTCCTTCACACCTCTGTGAAACTCTCGCTAACAGTAATCAGAAATGAGTACTGTGCTTTTCTCAAAAAACCCCTTTGTTCTCTGATAAAAATAAAGATTACAGGATAATTCTTTCCATTTTCCAAAGAAGGAATAATTTAGGAAGCTTTCTAGGATTTTCTTTGAACTACATTTATATTCCTCTGTGCTGATAGCAAGCACAAGGAAATGTTCTTTCCTATATTTCAGCACTTAAGCCCCACTCATAAAAATTAGGTGCTTAGGAACCAATTAAATAGCTTTGCCTTAGTGAGCAGAGTGTTACAAGTGAGGGAGAATAGTCACCTGTGGTCCCAGTTTGGACTCATATTTCCCATTAAGAGTTGTTTCTTATTAACAGTTGTCAGGAACAGAAAAAGAAAATATTTTAGAAATTTAATCAGGCCGTCACTTTCAGGATAACTCACAGGTAATTACATATGAAGAAGTACAAATTATTTTGCTTTGTATGCAAAGTTTGAACAAAAAAGAAACCACTGGGGACTAGTAACTTAGAAGTAACAGATATTTTCTGATTTCCTGATTTGTTGGTTTGATGTCGTTTGAACAAGCTGTTCTTGGTAGATTTTATACTGAGTATTCATCAGTGGCAGAGAAGAAGGAGGAAAGGGTATGAATAGATTTATTCAAGGTATCCATGTGTTGTCCTCTTTGGGGACAATTTCACCCATTTTTTGTCAGATGTTCATTACCTCCCATAAAGCAAAATGAGTACTTCGGATTTTTACTTCAGAGCCTTTTGGCCCTCAGCATCCCCAGAGATGATGTCCTACCCAGAGGGGTAAAACCCCAGAGCAGTTGAAAGCCCACAGCAGCCCTACCTGCCTACCACGTCTTTATTACTGCAACCTCCTGATGACAAAGCATTCTGCTCGAGCACGGAACAAAAGATCATCAAGTGCATTTTTATAGCAGAGCCAAAATTCCTGTGCTAATAAAAATTTATTTTCTTTTTCTCTTTGAAGGCTACTGCATAGGCAATCCATTATTAGTGGCTCAGAGCCAGCAACTGGCTGTGAATTGAGCTGGTGAATTAATCAGCCTACGTAGAAAAAGACCCAGAATTCTGGGAATGTGAGTGCACAAAAGAGGCCCCCAAAAATGACAATTTTTCTGTTTCTCTATTGGTTTAATGATGGATAACCCCATTCCTCTAATGTCCATTTGGGTGCCTCACATAACAACTTGAATATTCACTTGAACTTAATTCCTTTCACCATCAGTTTGGGAACTGATGAAAACACTGCTTCCTCCTATAATCCCAAAATAGCAATGCATCTTCCAGAGAGTTGAAATATGAGATATACATTCCTAAATCTGCTGCTTTCATAGCTGAGCTGCTTCTTCACAATGGGGAGAGTGACTCTGCATATTCTTTCTTTCCTTTATAAATCTGGCACCTAGTGCTGCTTGTTACCACTGGATTCATCTATCTTCAAGCCAACTGTGAAGTTACACAAATATTTGAGCTCTGACCTTAGGTATATTCCCAGGTTTCTCCAAGTCTTTTACCTGATTATGATCCAAAAACATTTCTTAGTGCTTAATGATGGATGGATCCCTTCAGCATTGCTTGGCAGAGGATTAGAGGAAAAGAGACATCTCCATATGTAGCTGAGATCCTTCCATAAATCTAATAAAATTTAACCTCCTTATTTTGAAGGATAGATAAAAACAGGAGGATCCCAAGAACTCCAGATCAAGGGTCATCTTGAACAGAACCTACTCTTTCAATTCCAAAAAACCTTGTCTTCTCCAGATCTCTGTCTCCAGCCATAGAGATACTGTGGGAAAAATACTGATAGGTAAGTATAGCCCAGAAATAAAGATAACAATCTTATTGACACATTATTTCCAGTTTCTTTGACTCTGAAAATTTGTGAACAGTTTGTAACCAAGAGGGGAATGGTATAGATCATTCATATTAATCATAACACAGCTTTTAAATGAATCTTCCCAGACACAAAATAGTTACACTTCCATTTTGGAATTTCCGCAGTTCACTGAAGGAAAATCAGAGCATGAGTGTAATGTCTTTTCTCATTTTTTAAGTTCAAGGGCAAAAATATAAGCCCTACAGGAAAAAAACAATAGCCTATGAGTTCTTCAGCAGCCCCTTGTGACAACTGAGGTTCCCACAAACCAACAACAAAATCCAGAGCAGTCTGCAGTGACACCTAAAACCTAAATACCTCCATAGACTAATATTAAAAATCCCCTCTGCTCTCCTATTAGTGTGAATTGTTGAGGTCCAGTCATTCCTTGTAGTTTAAATCTCCTCATGGAGTTTTCTTTGTCTCTACACATGAAGGGACAGCATAAAAGGCTCCCTGAGAAGTCAGGGAAATGCTCACAGCACACTGGTACCTCCATATGTCACACATGTGCCCCCTGCACTCATGGCAGTGGCTTTAATCTGCCATTTCTGTAGTGCAGTGTCACTCCTGCTTTCAAGTTTAGGGGCATGAAGAGATTGTCCTTGGTTATAGCTCCCAACAGAGAGGACAGCAACTCCACAAATCAAAAATTCCCCTTCTACACACCTTTATCAAGGTTCACTGCTCTTGCTCTGTACCTGCAAAGGTTTTTGTCAGGTTTCTCCAAAGCATGCCCAAAATATCCCAGATGTGTAAGAAGACTGGAGAGGTACAATGTAAGACAACAAACTGCCAGAGCAGCAGAATTCGCTGGGAGGTTTCAATGTTGTCTTGTCAGCTCCCTGTTTTAACTTCATGTGCTTTTCTCCAGACCAAGGCTAGAACAGAACTACTGCCTCACTGTGCTGATGGCAGACCAAGGAACCTGGCACCACGACCCAACCAGTCACATATTCCATGTTCCCAAGCGTGGGTGCCACTGACAATCCATGCACACATCACACTGACTGCAGTCACCAGTGATGAAAGGACTGCAGGACAGCAAAATTCCTGGCCTTCATGTGTGCAGAGATGAAACTGCTCTCTGCAGTCTCTAAAGGCATCATCAACACTTACAGCACAGAGGCTGTTACATGAGAGTGATAAAACGTTGTGGTGTTTGCCATTTGGACAGTCAAAATTCCTTGACATTCCATCTTGGCCAAAATTTTGCTACCAGTCCACTGGGAAATGAGAAAAACAAACCAACAAACAGACAACCAGCATTCCTGTATCTGTCTTGATAGTGCAATTGTGCAGAAAACTCCTGAAATTAATTTTATGAAACTAAAATGCATCCATTGCATTCATTTTAAGGAATATTTGATTGCAAAAAAAGCACTCAGGGCTGTACCTCACCAAGATCAAAAGCTAATTCAATTGGAAATTCCGTAAACTCAACAACTTCAATGACTGACATTGCTTAGGAAAGAATTTTGTCCAGCAACTAAAGAAAAAGATATTTCTATGACTAACACAGCACAGACGATCTTTTTCATTTGTTTCCAGAGGCAGATGTTTTCTCTGGGTATTCAAACGCTTTAGAAATGTGGTGGAGGACAGAATCACAAACACACAAATATAAATATCCTCAGCTCCAGCCAGATTTGCAGAGCATGGGAGAGTAGGGCCATGAGCATGGGTATTCTCTGAAGTCTTCTGTGCCCCAGGAGCAAAAAGTATCTGAAACAACTGCTATATTCCTTTAGAGACTAAGTATAATCCTGCCCCTTGGAAAACATCCTTCTGAACAGAAAGCCTTCATGACCACCATCCATGCTGCCACCTCTTTGTTATAATTACTGTCAAAGTAAACAGAATACTCATGCAAGAATCCAGGATAATGACAGAAAAGCAAGAACACTTGCCATAGTCCAGGAGGATATTGGATTTTGGTGCTGTATAGAATAAAACAGCAGGCTTAGTTGTGTGCCCACCCTGACAGCATTTTTCAGGTAACTGTGCTTATTGAAAACTCCTAATTTGTACAAACACGTTATCCACGTTTTCTGCTTGGTCAATATGTCTTTCTTTGTCTCCTTCCATGTAGGAATTAAGATTAATTCCCAAATCATTACAATATAAATGAGTCTATAATATATAATGAGTATATACGAATATATATAATCACTATGTATTATATATGTAAATGAGTATATAATGAATATATAATGATTATACAATTTCTGCCACAATTTTTTTTTTTTTTTTCCCAAAATGCAGAAGTTTCTTGTCTTTGTAGAATGTTGAAATAAAAGTACATCTGCATTAAAAACTAGATTCTGGGGCCATGGCCACAGCCATCATCTTTTGGGTTATTTTTAGCCAAACACCCATAATCCAGTTTTTCTTAGCAATAGTTGATTTTGTGCAAGTGACATGAAACTGAGTAGAAGTGTGTTGTTGACATTTCAGTCTACACAAACTAGCGGAGAAAAGACCCAGTGTGGAGGTGACATATGATATTTACAGTATAGAAGGATCTTGTAACAACCTTTCCCTGCTCCATGAGGGACCTCTCCCTGAGGCAAGCCTGTAGTTTTCTGCAGTCAAAAATGGCACACCTTGCTAGGAACGGCCTCTTGCTTCAGGACTCTCCTGTCTGCTCCTGCTACCTCTATCTTGTAGCAATTCTTTAAAGGTTATTCATTGTTATTACACCTCTGATTCTTCCCCCTTGCTCCTACAGCTCCCAGTGAAACTTCAAACGGCATTAACACCTCCCAGCAGCACTGTTGTGTTCCTGCTCCTCACTGCCTACTGGACTTCAAGGTAATTTTTTTCCCAAAGCCTTTTCAGAACGGCCTCGTCCTCTGCTATTCCCAAGCTGTACATGGATCACAAGGGTGGGCAAATGCAGCACATGATGTATACAGCAACATCATCCTTACAATACCAAGTGAACTCTCAGATGAGAGATATTTCTCGTCTGGACCATTGCCATTATCAGTGTATTTCATTAATTTATCGCTTTTATTTCTTCCTCTGGTATCTCTTCATGAATATTTTCTTTCCGTGCTAAAATTATCTTTTAAATTTATGCTGAGGAGTACGACAATGTGTTTACCGTAAATAATTCAGCAATGTAAAATATTTGAAAAAACTCTGGGGGACACTGGTTATTTACATAACTAAAGTTCCTCACTGATATGAAGTTGACAATTTTACTTGCTTCATCATCATAAAACTTCACAGTTTTGTCATTGACCAGGACTCCGTTGTGCCAAGTGCTGTTCCCTAAATGCTGCGTAAGCAGAGAACAAAACCCCAGCTCCTGCCCTAGACAGCTCACCATCTGCAAGACAAGGGGAAGGTGGACAGATGGAGAGGGATGGAAGGTGACAAGAAGCTTGTGATCACTGCTGTAGGCAGGAGTCAGAGCAGAACACCACTGTTGTCCAGTTTTAAACAGGCATCACAGAAAAGAAGGGTTTTTGGGAGATACAACACTCCTAAACCACTGGAATAGATCCATGATTTGCCATTTATTTTTACTTTTTTATTTGAACTCTCTTTTTCCTCTCTTCAGACTCTCAGGTTCTCTCTGAATAAAAACTTGTGGTAAAAATCAAAAACAGTACAACCACTACCTTCGCTTGGAGAAGCTCCACTTGCTGCTAAATTCACCTAATGTCATTTAAACACCCCCTTGGAGCTTTATAAATATGTTAGCATATTTTATAATGTATGCAAGGGTATGCACTTGCTTGAATGCAAGATTTATACCTATTTTACTGTTGTTAACAAAGACATGGCTTGAAATTCAGACCTAAACCACTCTGTCAGAGGAAAAAAAATTGGTGAAATGACCAAATAAAATTGATGAGGATGATGTAAGCAGTAAGGTTTCATCTACTGCAATGTAAGCCAACACATCAGGCTAAATTTCACCTCAGTCTGCACAGAACTCCTGCTGGAGACTCTGAGCAGAGCAGTAACAGGGACGCTACACACAGGCAAAATGGAGTTTATAATTTTTACAAAAGGAAATAAGAGTGATTATAGCTCCAACAAATCGATATGGATAGGAGGGAGAGAAATACACTCCCCCATCTCTTCAGATTATCTACTTTCTGCTAGATTTGATAACTTGTCTTTTATAGTGAAAAGTAAAACATACATCCTTTAAAAACTTACACTGTCTGATATAGCAGGTTTTAAACAATTAAAGCCTAACTCCTCTCTAAGTGGATGCAATTTTAGGATGGAAACAAAGCAGAATAACTATTTCAATTAGCACTGACATTTCCACTCTGAGAAGCATTTTAAAAAAAATAATTATCACAGGTCCGAGCCATGGGTGTACACTTCACAGATGCAAACATAAACTGTGGCTGCAGGGAGGAATCTACGTGTACAAATCTTCGTTTTTAGTCACAATGGATTTGCTGAACAATTAACATATTTACAAACCAAGTAAAAACCACAAACAAAATTACATACATTCATATTTCTTCTATTAGACCAGGCTCCTCATCTTGTCTCAGAATGAAGCGATATCAGCACAAATCATCCTGCTGACATAAATACCATCACTGAAGCCATACTGAAGGGTAGAACTGAACTTCAAGTAGGTGAACAATTTCACTTTACTATTTGGCACCCTTTCCCCAAATTCCTGTGCCTTATTCCTGTCTAAAACTTCTTTATGCAGCCATGTGTCACGGATGACTTGGACAAGGCAAAGACAAAGCAAAGACCCTCCACAGGTCAGTAAATGTTTACAATTCAAAGCAATGCACCATGGTGTCCAAGCCCAGCTGTGGCCTCAGGTACTGCAGCTACACACATTTTACCCCAGTAAGCTGTAAGACATAATTCCCATGTTATGTTTTTCCCTACCAGAAACATGCAGCTGCTACAGCCACTCTCACTTTATTCCTCCTCATCACTACCCTGGTTTATTTAACTGCGGTAATATCTCAAACTTGTAAAAACACCTTGCTGATGCCACAAGCTGCAGCACTGTATAAATTGCTTTCCAGTGCTTTTGCACAGACCAGGCTTAACAGAAAAAGGAAATGCCTCCATCCATGTGTCAGCAATATGATAAATAGCAGTGATGGAAGGCAGGGAGGGGGCCTGTGTGTAAAACTTGCGTGAAACTTCCCCCCTCCGCTCTGGTACATCAAAGAGGGTTTGGTCCTCTGAAGATGAGGCAGGTGGTGCTGGGAGCTGTGGCAGCCAGAGGGCTGCTCTCTGCACACACTGCACGGAACACTCAGCCAGAAACACCCTGTGTCCGAGGGGCTGCTCGGGAGGAGAAGCGATACATAATTTACACACGTCCAGAATGGAATGAGACACGTGTAGATGGATCAATCTGAAGGTGTCCTGAACTTTTCAGAAAGGCTTAAATATAATTGCAAGATGGCTGGTCAGAAGTGTTTGGAAAAGCAAAAAGGTTTCAATAAAAATAGAAAATAATAAACAATACATAAATAAAACCAAAAGCCATGCAAAGAGATTCTTTGCTCCAGTTAGGACACTCTGAAAAGCCCTGACAAGCTTTGTGCTCTCCTATAAGTACTGAACAATTTACATGGGATTCTTGGTAAACAGCCCAATAGAGGATAACAATTTGTCTGAGGAACAGGTAAAGAGATCTATCAGTATTTTTGTCTTGGCCTTGACCCAATTACTGCCAGGAGAGTAAAGAAATTCCTAAAAAACTAAAAAGGTTTTTTCCTTTTTATTTCTAAGGTGAAACTGACACCTTTTTCCTTAAATAGAAACATTTGTTTGGGTGTGGAAATGCACTCTTTCAGGGAAGGAAGACAGAGTTTGGACGAGGGAGAGCAGGAGCGTGACAGCAGACAGAAGATGCAGAAGTTAAATAGGCAGTAGGTTAAGCTGGCATGACACATACAGCCAGAGAAAAGGTACAACCTCTTCCTCAACAGCACTGAGCTTCAGGAATGAAATGGAGAATAAAAAAAAAATGATTGAGGGGCGGAAAGAACCCCCCAAAAAATGAAAAACAATAGAGGAGAACACAAGAGAAAAGAAAGCAAAGCTGACTGAGATATGAAGTGATCCTAGAAACAAAACAAAAATCTCCCGACAGCACAAATGCAAAACGGGGACAAACTGTGAATAAAAATGGTTAAAGGCAGGCCTCAGTTTACTGCTGGCATAGTTAATATGCTGCACCAGGTTGGAGGGAGATAACAGCTGCTGCTGCTCTGCTGCAACACCCACCTAGAACAGCGCTCGGTCACCGCGCAGTGTGCGCTCGCCTACAGCCACCGCCACTGCTCAGCCGGCGGCTTACACATTCCAGGAGACATCAAAACATGGCAGCAAATCACAATGTGTACCAGCAGAAGACAATCAGCCACCAATGCCATATTGTACCAGCAGCCAAAGGCAAGAAAAGAATAAAAAAATATCAGTATTCTTCAAAGGGAGAAGTCTTTAATGTTTTGCAGATACAGGAAAAAGAGATGTATTGCACCTGTAGCAAACGACGTGAATGAAAGGAATTGTATTAGTAGGAGCTAAATAAATATTTGCTAAATAATACATAATATGCATTTTTATTTTTGAGTTTTCAACCATTCTTTTCAAACACCTCTAATGATTCAGTAGCTGAATTAACTAACTGGGAGGGGAAGAAAAAGCTCCAGTCTCTAGAAAGCAGCTTAGATGTGGAAGGACGAATATTCTGAATTAAGATATCTTGGTCACCAATCTCAGGGTTTAATTTACTCAGTTTGCCTCCAAGAATTGAACAAACCTGGGTGGGCAATTTGAAGACTATTTAATCTCATCCCTAAGCTATATACTAATAACAAATGTAGTGATTCTCAAGAAGCTGTTAACTGAACAAACAGAAAGAGAATCAACTGTCTGCCATATGTTTCTTGTTTATTTAATCAAAACTATCCATTCTGTGTTCAATCCAGTGTCCATCCAAGTCAATGGAACGACTCTTACTAGTTTGAACAAGTCCTGGAATAAAGTTTATGTGGTTTTCCATTTGGAATCTTTTTGTATGTTAGCACTAAAGCAGTCCCAAACTTCAGCAGCTGAAAAACTGAACAAAACCTCTAAAGATGTGCTTAGTTGGTGTGTGTTGATGTGTTAAAACTTTGGGCTCCAGGAATTCAACACAGCAGCTGGTTTCTTAAACTCACTTCACAAGTTCAAGTAAGTGCTCAAGGGTGCACTCAGCTCCCTGCTTTGTTGATGAAAAAATTCCATTTGAGCATAAAATACCCATTGCTTTGGGTACACAAAGGTAAACCTTTTCTCATTTCAAGATGTCTTCCTATTTGCATTCATTCCAGACGGAAGACTTTGAGAAATAAGAAATTAGTTTCTTGTGGGCTAAATAGGTTCCCTAAAGTTTGAGATAAAACCTGGTTTCAGCAAATAAAGGTATTATTTAACTACGTTAAATACTTGGATTTCAATTTATTCAAATATCTTAATTATTTGAATTTAAATACAGTATTTAAATATTTAAATACAGTGTTTAAATAGATATTAATTAAAGATAGGGGGAAGCATTACTTTGGAATAAAATGTGGAGCAGCCCTCAAGAAGTTATATTAGCCTTAGTTTTGGAACAATATCTTTGCTTCTGGTCCTCCTCACAAAAAAATGGAGGATCAGTCTAATTATATCTAATTCAGATGATCTGTTCCCTATCTGCTCTCAAGTGGCTCAAGTCATGCACAGAGACTTCATAAACCAAGCTTTCCCTCATGCAAATCTTAAGTATCACCATGCAAAGTTCCCACTGTCACCACATCCTGCAAACCTAAAAGAGGTGACATTTACCCCATGAAACCATATTTTTCCCTTTACAAAATGTTGGTTTTTGACAACACTAACAAGTTCCTTTTTTTTTTCTGTTAAATATTGACATCTTGCATCTTTTGCTTCATCCAAAGCAGATATTTTTAAAAACAAACAAACAAACCACAACACCACAAAAACAAGAGGAAAGATCTCTTTGATACTTGTACCTGACCTCCAAAGAGTCATTACATAGCTACTGGGCCCAGAACATTTTAAGAAACCAGATATTTTACCTACATGGAAGCCACAACTGGGACGTGATGGCTTAGGATGTCAGTCCACAGAGATCTGCTGCAGTAGCCAAAACAAGCAGCCTCCTCTGTCAGTGCCTAGAGGAGGAATTCTGACCCAGTCAACCGTGTTTGTGATGGGTACAGTGACAGACAGAAATAAAGTGTCTTATATTATTTGCCTGCCTGCAATTCAGGCTTTGCAGCAATCCTTGACCAAATTCCGGCAAACGAGCATACAGGAATCCAGCATAGTTCAAGCTGCAGCCTCCACAAATATTGCAAAGGTACAGCTGGAAATGTTCAGATGCATTAAGTGCCTGGAAATTTTAAAATATTAATTTGCAAGAATTCTTGTACCTCAAAGCCCAAGTCTTCAGAACAGAACTCCCCAAAAGAGGGCAGAAATGGAAGGCTTCTACCAACAGGTGGGCAGATGCAAATTGATTTTCATGTGCCCTCCAGCTTGGGTCTGTGTAACCCAATGAAATCTAGTCTCATCACTTATTAAATTAACTATTTGTACATTAGGGCAACACTGAAGACAACCATTTCCAAGTGGTTTCCATTTCCAACCATTCCAACCAATTCAAAACTTCTCCTTTTAATGAGTCCCCCGCATTCAGTCTGACATGACAACACAATAATCAGCTGACAGTGCAGTACCAGGATGGCAGGAGACACAAAAGAAGTTATATTGACTCAGCCTACATCAGGAAACCCCTCCCCAATGTGAGAGAAAATGGGGTTTGGGCAGAAGTTCCACATCACTGGGTTACCTGTGCACCCTTTGCCTCCCAAGTTACAACAGAGCTCTTTGGCTACTGCACTCGAACTTCAGCTCACCCTCACACCCACACTCCTCCTCCTCATCTTCCTCACCCTCTCCCAAATGGCTGGCACTATCAACATTTCTGTAGTGTATGATCCAGATCTGTGTGGCCTCGCCCCTCCAGTTCCCTCTTCCCTTTTGTATTGAGAAGCATGAAAAACACACATAATTTGTTTCAGTGTCAAGCAGATTTTCCTTTAAGTCAATGACAGGATTTCCATGAGCTTCAAAGGACATGGCAGTAGATCCTCTTTGTGTTAAGGTCTATTCCAATGCCAGATTAAACTGGCATTTCTTTCACAACTTTATTTTCTCATCCCAGAACACAGGCAAACAATGAATTCTATGCTTTTAAATAACTCTTGTATTTTCTGTCAAGATACTTCCGTACAACAGTAGAGGTATTACCTTTCATCAGAAAGAATTGCAAAATAATATGTGGATGAAATTTCTTACCATGAAGATGTTAGTCTAAATGTTTTGATTGCATTATGTGAAATTCATAAAATGAAATTTCTATGCTATAAAAGCATTGTTAGTAGATTACAAAACACTTAAGTAGCGGATATCACTAATTCAATAAAAGTCAATAGGAAATGGATACGATTACACTTTTTCCATTTTTACTTCCGCTTCATTTATCATTTTCTCTCAAAACACATGCCTGTATCTTCATGGAATTTCATTTATATAAGCACCATTATTCATGTTTCATGAACTTGACCAAGTTCAGAAACTAAAATTACTTGTAATCTACCTTATTGGGCTCCTACATTAAAGTTCTGACCCTGCTGGCCCCAGCTAATAGAACAAACTCTGGTGTGAGGCAGGTTTTAC
Source organism: Nicator chloris (assembly GCA_013400495.1). Lineage (NCBI taxonomy): Eukaryota > Metazoa > Chordata > Aves > Passeriformes > Pycnonotidae > Nicator > Nicator chloris. The sequence continues at coordinate 163,207 of WAAE01015427.1, forward strand.
TTAAGCTGAAATAAAGAATCTGTATTTTCCTTGTAATGCTGCAGCCACATGTCAAAGTAAATTATTTAAACGAGTAAATCTGCTAGCAAATGTATCCACGAAGTGCCAGATTGTGTACAAGAGCAGGAAGATAGCCCTGCTCCAAGGCCAGCCACAAGTGTCCCTCCTACACTCTCCTACAAGGCAGAGCAATTCACTACAGCAACCAAACTTGAAGTATGAATGCATAAAGCTGAAGTTATGAATGCATAAAGAACCATGTGGTAAAAAAAAAAAAAAATTTAAAAAAAAGCAATCTCCATAAACGGAATCCTGAAGTTTCTTATTTAATTTAAACTCAATCAAATTTCCCTTTCAATAATATTTAAATCTTGTTCACCATAGATTTCAAAGTACTTTACAAAGCAGCATAAGCCTTATTATCTCACTGAAGTTAAAAGGAGATTGTCCTGAGGAAGGAAAGAATAAGGATTTCAGGATTTGTCTCAATAAAAGGTATAAAAAACCTGCTAGAGTTGAACAGATCTATTACGTCACAGAAAAGCTAAAACTGTAATGGGTTTTTTTTTTTTGCCATTAAGTTTTCTTTATCAAGTTAGTAAAAATAGCATCACTACATCTTCTAATACATTGTAAACTAATATTAGAGCATTTACTTATTTAATTCGTGGTTGCAAGTTGGGGAACCTTTTCACGTACCAAGGAAAATTTTCAGATAGAAGTTTTATTTATCATTTACAGAAGAGATTAAAGGCCATTTACAAGGCAGCAACAGAACAATTTTACCATGTGTCCATGTAGAAAAAGGATTTTTGGAGAGTACAGAGTACAATTGCAATGGTCTTTTCTAGTTCAGTTTGGCAGCTACAAACACAAAGCACTGCTAGATGTAACCACTGTCCAGGAGTCTCTGTTGTGATGTCTGGATCACAACAGACACCTGGAAGACACCTGGAAAAGCTGGGCACACAATTTCCCCTGGAATTTAAAAGGCAATCAATGTGTGGGACCACCAAGAGTTTTCAGCCCTGTGACAAAGCTTGTCACAGCTAAGGGGCAGGACATGAACCTCATGTGCAAGAAAATTCCCTAAAACACTCTTGGGAATGGCCATGTGCTTTAGCAATTCCCAGCAGGGAGACGACCCTTGGGGAGGCCAAGTGAAACCAGGGGAGCTCAGGAACAAGAGCTGACCTTAAACACCAGCAGTATGGAAAGGACACTCCTTCCTCTAGGATCACTCCATGCAAGAGGCCAGAGCAGATACACCCTCCATTTAAAAATAAATCAAAGAATCATGGACTGAGCACTTCTCTCCAGAGCATGGGTTGTGCTTAGGGTGCCCAGGAATGGCTTTGGCAGCTCTGGCAGGCAAAGGACTGAAGACACAGAAAGAACTTTAGTGGCAAAATCTCAGGTATCTACCGGACTTCAGACATCTGATGGCTTGAAAGATTTAAAAGATCACATAAATTAAGTGAAATATAGACACCATTTGCTTTCCAGTTCCTGGAAGTACTTTTCTTTTTAAATCCCATCCTTTCTATCTGTAATAGAAGGCAATTATATATTTGGACTTGAGATCACGTAATATTTTGAAAATTTACAATATAAATATTTCTCACAGAGTTGTAATTTTCTTCAGGTGATCATAAGAGCTACAGCACATTCATCTGACTAACAATGCAGGAAGATATATACATATTTCAGGATTAATGATAGGGTGCTTAAAGCAGCTTGCAATAATACTCTGAGAAGAATAAGAGGTTGTCATTAAAAAAAAAAGGCAGAGGAAAATTTTGGGATTGCAAACTAGAATTATTCTGCTCAGGTAGTTCTACTTGTTACTTCTTTAATATGATATAACTTTGCTGATGTGAAGGAACAGAAAGGCATATTATCAGATATTGTTCTGTTTATTGTCACTTAAGTGGCTGCTGATTGCCAGAGGTATTTTCATTAACTGGGCATAAAACCATGTATTTAACATGGGTGCATTTTTTTGCCCATTTTCACAACATACTTCTGTGCTAATACACCTAGAGGAAACTGTAAAATAAAATTTTCTATTTCTACAATGACAAGGTCACCAGATCCAATTCAACATTGTTTAAAAAAATAGATTGCATTAGAGCTTGAGAAATTTATTTAACATTCCCTAGCCTGCAGTCTAAGCCCCTTGTTACAGGCAAAAATGCCAGTGGTAACATACTCTAAAAGCCTCATCTTCTACAATTGAAAGGAATACAGCATTTGTGTATCACTCACAGTGTGAGGTATTTATTTATAATGTTGCAAACTGTCAGCTCCTGTTTTATTTCCATTATATAGGAGATGTCAGGAACTGTCAAGAGGAAGAGCTTTACCAAGGGACAAGCCATGGGAAGGCAGTGGATTGGGTGGATGCTGCAGTGAACACGCACTGCCGGCCGTCGGGGAGCTCCTGTGGGGCAGCCGCAAAATTGGGCATAACCTCCTCCAGAAAATGCAGAATTAAAACCTGTACATATAAAATGTATCAGGGAAAGTGTCATTTAAGGAAGGAGAAAAAGTGTTTATACTAAAGCAAACCCCAAGCAAGAATAAGACGAAAACATCCATGATTAAATTTAGACTGAGAATTAGTTGACTATTTCTAACCATCTGAGAAGTGAAGTTGTAGGAACCTGTCCTCCTATGAGTGCTGGGTTAATAACCTAACCCATCCTAATCCATGAGGCTCAGTCTCTGAAAAAAACCTCATCTGCACATCCCCATGGAAGAGTGTCAGAGATATAAACTCACTGAGAACAACCAAGGACACGAGAAGCAGATTAGGAGCATTAGCACAGTTCTCCACCCACTGTTTGCTTTCTCGTCTGCACTGTGCTTCCTCTTTCCTCCACAGCATCACAGAGAACTTTATATAAATGACTGTTGGAATCTGTTGTTCCCTCTTCCTTCACACTTATTTTGTCTCTTTCTTCACTCTCACTATGCATTCGAAGCCCTGCCCTTGGCTTTGTCCAGTCCACCTCTTTTCCCACAAAGACTATTCTTTTTGAATGCTGCATTCCCTTTCAAAATTTAACAGTCCTTTCCTCTCCCACACATCCTGGCACCCACAATTTTTATTCCCATCTGCTGCTTTATGCCTAGGATTGAAATATTTACCAGAAACATAGTAACTAGTGAACTAAATGAAGAAATGGAGCCCGTTTTCCAGAGACAATATGTAGAGAGCAAACCAAATCATCTTGTTCATCTTCAGATAGATACTCTGATACCTCTAATCCATACTGGGAAGACAAAGAAGCAGCTTTTGGCAGGGATGAACAAAAGTATCTGAAGTGAAGACACAGCAGCTTTAAGAAGACTATTTCTTTATGACCTAGAGATACACATTTGTTGCAAGAAAGAAAACCCTGGAAATTTTATCACTGCATATGGAAATTCCTATCAGTGTGTTCTTCTCAAATGCAAACCCATGTTTTCTCACATTCAACCAATATTGTATAAAAAAATCTGAAGAGTCCTTACTCACCAGGCTTTGTGGTGAAAGAAAGAATATTTCATCTTTCCTCCCTGCTTTATCACATCACAGCACTTTGGTGCTCCCAAGATGAGATTACAGGTGACAGCAGGGCAGACTAGCAAAAGAATAATAGGCTGTGTTCAGGTGGCTGTTCTACACCAAATTCTTCCACCAATATCTCCTTCTTCTCACTGCTTTCATAAGTGGCACCTGAGTGGAAGCAGACCTGGTCTTGGAAGTTCTGTTCATCCCGTGTTTCATCCCAAGGGACTTGCTCCACGTCACTGCACCCAGGTGTAGACACGCAAATTTACTGCCTGTGTGATCAGAGAAACCCTGACAAGCCTGATATGGCTGTTACACCATGGCCCAGCCTGCTGTGGTGGGGAGGTCGTGCTTCACACGATTCACAAGCAACAAGGGAGAGCAAAACGGAAGTGGCACAGCAAAAGAGCAGGGGAGGATTCCTTCCTCACTTGTGAGCACACCTGAGCTGCAGAGCCACAAACACTGCCAGGCTGAACCTGTGGGCTTGCACAGACATTTCCTGGACAGGTCAATCCATTTGGTCAAGAGCTGCGGTAACTGTTAATTTTTTACATTTTCCTAAGGAACGTTTTCCCACTGCTTTTGTGTTTCCGTTTTCCCCCAGACCTGCATTTTCTGATGATTGTCTGCCTATTGGGAAAAAAAACACCCACTGATAGAGCTGTATAAAAAATAGGAATAATTATAACCATTATATGCTTTTCCCAAAAATAGAAACCTTAAAGTTTTAGATTTCAAGTGGTCTCTTGCATCCAGATTTGCATTATTGGTCTATTCAGTAAGGATAATGAACCTGTCATTGGCTTGACACTGGAACTGCTGTAGATACCATTAATCATCCACTTGGTTTACTTTTACTTTTTACTTTTACTTTCCACAAAATGGAGTAAAGAAGCCTCTCTGCTTTTTTACATGCTAATCACTTTCAAAACACCTGTATCCCCTTTGTCAACTGTGCATCTTTTATTAGTATTGGCGAATTGTATTTAAGAGAATTCTCACAAGTCCCAGATATGAAAGAACAATCAACATGTCAGCTCACATATTAGTAAGAGACTATCACACATCAGATCTTTTCAATGTTTGTGATTCTATTGGGATAATATGGATTGAAAAAGTATATCACAAACACAGAAAGGAAAGCCTCCAGTGACAACAGTACATCAATGATGTCAAAACACTGTCAAATAAAGCTATTATTCTTCCAGTTGATACTTTCACTTGCATAGTTTGCCTTTGTTATGTTGTAATTTCCCCTGTATTTTCATTGTTCAAAATTCAAGCAATTATTAATTTTCTACACGCACGTCAGATCAGACACTAAACACAGGAATATTTTCAGCATTTGGGAGCTGTGCTGTTCATTACAGAACTGTCTTCCCTCTTAGGAAAGTCTTTGATGCCTTACAGACTACCATAAATGCAACCTCGTTGTTTTTAAACACCACTGAACATATAGATGAAAACTGGAAAAAGCAACTAAGGAATGCACTCTGTAGTTGAAGACATTCAATTGGAACACAGTTGATTTCATAGTTTACTGTAATAGTGGGCAGAACTACTTTAATCAGGAAAAAATTTTGTAAAATTACGTCCTAAAGCCCTTTCTGAGCACAAAAAATCTTTCCTGGAAAGATTTAGCAAAGCCACCCAAAAAAAGCAAGATATAAGTGCTTTTTAAGCTTTGAAGTTATAGTACGCCTTAAAAGTAGGTTATTGCATGTTAGGGTACACAAAAATATTTTTTAAAAAGTACCTCTCTTGTAAAAAGAGTAGATAAGCAGCAATCAAGTGACACTGTTCCAAATTTACTATCCATTATTTGTGCAACTTTGAGTGAACAGAACCTCCAGCTGTAAACACAACATCTGTGGAAAGAAAGAAAATTTATATTTCCCAATGTTGTCCTAAACTATGAAATGCAGGATGGAAAGCAATTTCTTAATACAAAAATTATCAGCCCTACAACAAGACCAGTATAATTGATATGAAAGTGCTAAGCACACTCAGCAGGAACTGAAGACAAATACTGCTACCAAGCACCATGTTTAGTGTTACATCCTTCCTCCTGCCTCTCTTCTGTGCTGTTTTGTGGAAATGTTTCTCCTCTGCTGATTCTTGGGGAAAACAAAACCAAAAAATCAGTGTCTTGCACTTCTTATTTATGGAAAGAAATAACTCAGTGTCCTGTCCCACAGTACTCATATATGCAAGTCTAGGAGTAGAGCAATTAAAGACAGATAGATATCTCTTTAAGCTCCAGTCACAGCTGACATCCCTGAAGACCTAAATCCCTTCAAACACATGGATTTTTCAGGCTGAAAGACAGGATATTATAAATAGCTGCAAAGAGACAATTCAATAATTACATTACCGTTTCACCCAGTCTAAAAATATTCATAAAGTAGAGATTTTTAGTCAGTTTTCAGAGTGTAGAAATATGACTGTGGATTTATGACTATATTTCTGCTTTGAGTATGAAAGAGCCAAAAAACTTTCCTCTGCCTCTAACACATAGACACATGTAACAAAACACAAAATATAATACAGGCTTCCTGACAAAGCTTGTTGCATATATCTCTGTAATGGCAAAATGGAAATACTGATTCTTTCTCCTTTTCTCCTTTAATCTCTGTACTTCTATTTGAAGACAACATTGGGCTGATTTTTGCTTTTTTTTTTTTTCCTAAATGAAGCAAATAATACCTTTGGCACATTCTGTCAATGATTCTGTCATTTTGCAACCTGCCCACAGAAAACCTGTCTCCTTAGTCCTTCTTTCATCTATTTAGCATCACTTCTTCAGAAGAAGCAACTGCACTTGTAGCGGTACCAACACCCCAGTCTCGGGCTAAAGCCTCAGATTACAGGTAAATATGATCTGTCTGGGGAGGTGATGTTGCCCTCAGGGCTGCCTCTGGCAGCCAAAATACAATAAAACAAAGGGTTGGGACTCTCCCTAAATACTGAGAGGGCAGTTCACTTCCCAGGATCTAGTAAGCAGAACAATCATGCTGAGATCTTATGACTGTGACTAAAGAAAGCCATTATTTATTGATATGATTGTTACTATAATAGATTCCTAATAATAGCTGGCACTGGACATACACGTGGTGCTTGTTCTGAGAGTATTTTTAAATAAGCCTGAAGAGAATGTGGAGACCTGAGGTAATGCTCAAAACAGAAGTCATATTGTTACATTTGAATAACAGCTGCCTGCTTCAGCCTTTGCCCTGGGACAGCAGTGGGGGAGTCAGGACTTACCACAGGAATTCTGTGCTTCACATGACTAAATTAACCTACTTAACGATTTGGAACCATTCTGTGATTCCAACCAGGGGAGAAGGCACAAAGAACACATCCCCAGGGCTGCTCTGGTGGTGGTGTAAGAGAGATTCTGAAGAAAGAGTTGGCATCTCTTATTCAGCCAAGTGAGGTACCTGGGTGGGATACGGGCAAGTTTTTGACCCCCAAAACACATCCATGCTTAATATTTTGTTTATTCCCTCCTACACTAATTTTATCAGTATATCTGTTTAAAAAGACCCAAAAACAAAACAATAAAAAACAACAACAACACAAACAAAAAAACCCCACTACTGCTCACAATCCCTAACCTGCTTAGAAGATGGATTCTCCATGTCAAATGAGGCTTTAATAGGACCCTAACACAGCTGAATAAGGCACATCTCAAATCCTTCCCTCAATGTTTCCTCCAACTTTCATGCACTGAAAACAAACTGGTTTGAAGTTACAAAAAAATGGCCAAAAATTTTTTTCCTCCAGGATGCAGTTTCAATAAACTTGAAGTGTAAAAACTATTATTGTCCTTTGAAAACATACTTCCTATGTCTGTATCAGATAAAATCTGGTCAGATAAAACTTTCTTTTAGAGTGGAGATTTCTAAAAATTATTCACTTTTATGGCTATTTGGTTTGCATTTCAATCAGATTAATCAGAAAGGTATACTCCTGTATATTTATTTGGTTCAATCATTGCAAGCTGACTTTATTTGGGAAGTGTTATTTACATCTTGCTGAGTCTAACACATTTATATTTAATGAAAATAATTTTCACCAAGTATTTTTCCTCATATGATCACTCTCAATAGTAATTGTTCTTCTCCTCTCCTTAATCTAAATTCTGTTCAACTTGCTTAAGTAGTAATTTGTCCTTCTGTGCATGATGGTCGTGGTCTCTCATCACACTTACAATAGTTTTTCCACTATAATGGCAACTTCTTTTGTGAGAAGAAGAGCTCCTCTTGATGATGATGATGACTAAATTATCTGTGTATCAGAAAATATGGCTCAGATTAAAAATGGAGCTGAGCGAACATTTTATGCCTCTTGCCCACCAGAGCTTGGAGGGGAGACAAAAAACACTGAGAGAAGACCCAGGGAAAGACTTCTGAAAAATTCTTGTGAACTACAGCCACTCACCCAAATTACCAATGTAAATCACTTATGCTGCACTGGGAATTGTGCAGTGGGGAGAAAAGGGCAAGGCAGACCTAACACTGGGCTTGGTGTTTAATTCCATCAGTTCAGAGAACAATAGAATGTGGCTACAACCCACAGAACCAGGCTACAAAGATTAAATGTGCTGTAGAGCTGCACCCAAAGCGTTTGCCATGTTCCACACTCATCCACACAGTGCTGCAGTCCAGGAGTTCTGGTCAATCCAAAAGTAATTATTTCTTGGTAGACAAGTGTATTTCTGTAGGGTGAAGCTCCATTCAGCACTTGTCTCCAAAGCATTTAGAATCTTATTATAATCCATGTGACCTGTTTCTATTTTAAGTGGGGTAATTCACCAAACTGACACTGATAATTCCAACTACAGTTTTACAGTCAATCACAGGAAGTACTGTGGGGAGATTTCTTTCTTTCTTTCTTTCTCTTTGGGTTTTGGTTTTTTGGGGTTTGTTGTTTGTTGGGGTTTGGTTTTGTTTTTGGTTTTTTTTTTTGGTCCATCTCTGTATAACATAAAAGTAGGATTTAATCTTGAACCAATGCAGTTTTTGGAATACACTGTATGCACCCTTTAAGACACAGGCAAGGCTGGCAGCAACTGTTCAATTGCCACAGTTGATTTCTTAGATACTAGAATATGGTGTTTTGAGAAGGATGATACTCGGAGAGTACGATTTTTAAAATATTTGGTTTCTAAGCACAGGTACAAGATAAAGTCAATCTGGTACGACAGGAACTCATGCAGTAACCTGCACCAGAAGCAAAAGGCTCAACTTGTGATCTCAAGCTATTCTACCATGTATATCTGTCAGATAGTTTTAAAAATATTTTTTATAAAGAATCAACTCGTGATTTGTAACATTTTCTGTGTGACACCTAAGGGAGAGACAACACCTGCATGCTTCCCAGACTCAGTGTGTGAGATGACCTTCCAAAAACCACTTGCCATGGAATGGCTCAGCTCCCCATCTCTAATGATGGCAACAATGAACAATGTTTCTTATGACATACACAAACACCTTCAAGATCTACTCACAAGTGTTCACATTAGAACATGCCAGTTAATACTTAGGCAACAACAACAGTAGATAGCTTTAGGCAATAAACAACGTTCTTAAAAATGTGTAATTAAATGAGAAATAAACACCCCATTGTGCTCAGCACTTGTTCAGACCCATCAGCAATAAGATGTCTAGTTTTGGTCCTCCCCAGGTCATGACAGACACTGAAAACCTGCCAGTGATCCAGTAGGAGGTCACCACAATGATTAAGCTGTAAAAGAACTTAAAATACAAAGAAACATTGAGAGTCTTGGATTTGTTCAGCTCTGAGGGCTGAGAGCAGTGAGTACAAACACTGGCAGTCAAAAACTGCAGCTAACCCTGGCAAGAGCCATGCCTTGACAGATCTTAACTCTGCTGAAAAGTATTCCCATAAAAGCCTACATAGTTTGCCTTGCTCTGGAGCATTACAAATGTAAGACATGCAAGAAAGACCTTATGGCATTTGAATAACCAATTCCATTGATCCAGTGCAGGCACAAAGATCAAACCCTTGACTGTCCACTCCAGACTTTGTGAGAAATGTTTGCCAATAGGACTTGCCAATGTATTTCTAAAGCAGAGGAGATGAATCACAGATATTGTTATTCTGTGGGAAAACACACCAGTTCCCCAGACAAATCACCCCTTTGCATTAAGGAGCTGATGTGACACTTCCTTGCTTGTTCATGCAAAGCACTGCTGAGCTGGTGTCTGTCATTAAATGGATGCTTTAACCAGCAATGGCCAGGAGCTTTCTCCATTGCTCTGTGACACAGCAGAGACCGAACCTCTTCTCACAGGAAACCACCCAGGGAGCATCCCCTGGGTTGGTTTGTTGGGATGGAAATTCTGCTACTGGCTAAGGGAATCTTGCGTTGTCCAGTGGCAATATAAAAAAAGAAAAATAGGTAAAAAATAGAAGTGATCCTCAAAGCTGGTAGACTAAGCAGAATTCGGATATCTGGGCAGCCCTTAACAAAATCAGCAAATGATCAGATTAATAAACAGGCAGAGGTAAACTGACCCAAGTGCAGTCACCTGTGAGCTGGAACACCCTGACTACTTCTTCCATGACTATGAAGAATTTTTATCTACATGCATAGAATGAGGATAGACATCATTAACCATGTTTGTTCCTCATAGATTGGATGGGAATATCTGGAGACTATAACAGACCACATGAACATTTGTCTGTGCAAAATCCAATGTGTTCTTGAATTTAAATACCTCCTATACAAGAGATGAGAACGAAAGGAAAATGAGCACCAATAATTGCTTACCTGAGAACTAACAATAATGCTCTCCACATATGGGTCACATGGAAATGACAATAACAAAATGATAACTAAAAACTTACATCATGCACTTCATTGGTAATGTTGTCAGAAAATCAATTCAGACAAATTTAAGCCTCATATTGAATTCATTACTTTTCAGAAATGTTTAAGATAATCCAAAATGCTTGTCCATGCCAGGAATTTACTCACAGCTGCATAACATGTTAGTGGAGACAATTTCCTTAAGTGCAGGAAAGGATATACAGGAATGAAATTGTAAAAGTAATGGGCACAGGAAAAGAAAACCTATATATGTGGAGTAGCATTAGATAGCCAGACGGATATATTTCTGCTCAATTATCCTGACTATGCACAATGCTACCAGATTTGAAATGATTTGAAACTTTATTATGTGTTTCACTGTCACATTCACTGCTGTATCCATGATGAAGTAAAAACACTAAACCTTACCAAGACGGGATCCTGGAGGCCATCCAGTAATTAATTTTACTAGGAAAACTGAGAGAAGAAACTGAATATAGATAACAAAGGTCGTGAAGCACATAACAAAACAGTGGCCACAAACATTTCTGATGTTTACTTAACAGAAGTTGAAGAAGGTGTTCTTATCAGATACGAGATAAACAAAGAGTAGCAATAATCACACTTTACTACCATGAGGCACCTCCACATCCAGAGGATTGTAGAGGTCATTTACTTATATATATTCTAATTTTGTGAGCAAAGAAAATCTATTTTTGAGATACAGGTTTTGGAAATGATCAGTCCAGGCTGTATTGCCATTTGTGAAAAGGAAAAAAAGTCAATAAAAGCAAGTTCGACATGCATTAAAGAAGAAATATCTTTCAGTATTGTCTCAGGTGAGGTGAAACATCTGCAAACTGAAATAAGACCTTAATATTTGGTTTAAACTGTGCTACATGGAAATTGAGAAAATACTTACCTACACTTAAGGCAGGACATTTAAGTCCACTGGAATGTTTGTCTTCTACCTGAACGACTGGAAAAAATGTATGGACAATCTTTCCTAGGAATGCAGTCAAATTTGCTCTACCCTTCTTGACAAGTCAAACAAAAATAGTAACCTTTCCCTTTGCATACATTTCTAGGCAAAACAGAAAAGTAACTCAGTGGAGACATGCAGCTGTGTGCCTACAAAACGCAGGGGGTTAAGGAATATTTCTGGGTTTACTCCTACATTGACATTTATACCACGGGTTATTCACATTTATCTGCTACCTGAGACTCAGGCATGATGTACAGGATGCATCCTGTACTTGCAATTTTGTATTCAAGAGGAGTTGCTGTGGTCTAGGCATCCTAGACAGCAAGCAAGCTCACATTCACAAGCTATATTTATCTATAAGCATGACACAAAACTGATTAAAAACAAAAAAAAACTGATGGGAAAAAAAAACAGAATAAAATCAGTTGATATTCAAATCAATTCCCATAAATGAAACAAGATGATTGTAACAGCAAGGGTTTAACATTCTTAAGCCTTGCTGTAAAAAGCAAAAACACAATGCTACAATTAATCAAATATACT
>WAAE01015430.1:0-19988 GCA_013400495.1 Nicator chloris
TTTACCCCCATTTCAGTGTGTTTCACCCCATTTCAGTGTATTTTACCCCCGTTTCAGTGTGTTTTACCACCATCTGAGTGTGTTTTACCCCCATTTCAGTGTATTTTACCCCCATTTCAGTGTGTTTTTCCCCCATCTGAGCACGTTTCACCTCCACCTGACTTTTACCTCCACAGTTTTCTGCTGGTCTATGCCCAGGCTGTGCATCAGCCTCAGCACCTGCTCGTTGTAGTCCCCCAGGGAGGGCTGGTTCTCCTCCCCTGCTGGGTACAGGACTGGCCTCTGGGCAGGAACCTCCACCAGCATCCACTTGTGCTCCTTGATCTGAGCGATGCTCAAACGCTTGGATGGGTCCAGCACCAACATCCTCCTGATCAGGTGCTCACACTCTGGTGGGGAGGGGGGAATAAAAAAAACAGTTACAGACTTGCTCAGTGACCTCCTGTGGGAGTTTTCTCTCCAAGGGCAGGATGAATCACACACCAGAAGTGAAGTCTCTGAGTTCTCCATTGGTTTATTTATGATTTCTTATCAACTTCCAGAATTACAGGGTGTAAGTCCCAACTAACAAGCACAGAAAGTCCACTCTCTCATTCTTACTGAGGTTTTTTAAGCACTAATTAGCCAATAACAAGGTGACACCTCTATTATTTATACTTTTAACCCCATGACCCATCACCTTTGATCTGCACTGTGGATCTTTTCCACCCAATCACAGAAAACCACCCAAATCCGTGGAGAAGAAGGTGCAAAAAGACAAGTGACCCACGACCAAAAGTCTCTGTCTTGGCTCCCATATATTGCTATATACTAAAACCTTAAATCTCAGTTTTTCACCCCGTGAGATCACACAATATTATTCAAACCACACAACCTCTGTGCCATCCCACAATCTCAGGAGCCTTTTCCAAGGCCTCAAGTCAAAGGTGGTGCTTGCTTGAGGGTCAGCACCCCCCAGCTCAGAAAAGCCCAAATTTTCAGCCTCCAGGGTTCCAACAACCCAGCAGCCCAGAGCTGCAGCACTGCTGCTAAGACATCTCCCCACACAAGACCAAAAATCCCATGAAAGCAGAGAAAAGCCCCAATCCTTCACTGCCACCGGTGCCATTCCCCCTGCCCACCTCCTGATCGTCCCAGAATTTATTCCAACCATGCCACTTTTACCTTCTGACATGAAATAAGGGATCCTGAACCTTCCCTCCAGCACCCTCTGCCTCAGGATGGGCAGGGTGGGTCCATCGAAGGGCAGAGCTCCACACACCAGCACGTAGAGCACCACCCCCATGCTCTGTGGGGGAAAAAAAGGGAATTTTCAGCTCAGCTCCAAGCTCCCAGCAGTGCCCCTGAGGCTGCAAGGCAAGCCCTGCCACAGAAATAATGATTTTCTGCAGGAAAAGGGAATTCAGATGAAAAGCAGGGAGGTGCACACGGGGTGGTACCTGAGAAGTGAACCCCAACTTCAGCTGAGGGTTTGGGATATTTTATGAATCTCAGCATTGCCCAAACAAAAGCAACCCTCACTCCAAGTGAAAACCTGTAATATTTTACATTTAAAGCCTGCAAACGCCTGTGGGGAGGAGTTTGTATGAACAGTCAGTTTAGGGGATGATTTCAGGTGAGCAGAAGGGGAAGTGGTGGGCAAGAGCTCAGCTCCAACTGCTCATTCCTGGAAGGATGCAGTGCATTGGCACTGCCAGCAGGAATGTTCTTGCCAAAAACATCACAGTGCCACACTCCCTGAGAGAACCACACCAGCCTGGCACACCACTGGGTCTCTCAAGGGGGAAAAAGCAGGTGGTGACCTCAAAGTTTGGTAGAAACACGGAGATTTTACAGTTAAATACAGATTTTTTTAAAAGAAAACCCTGCCAGAAACTGAACTGGGGATTGCTGCAAGCTGAGCACCTTCACACAAGCCTTAACTCAGAAGTGAAGATGGTTTTGTTTTAAATAGCAACACCTCCTCTGTGGGCAGGCAGGTCCTGCTCATGATTTAGGAGCTTTTATACTGAAGGGATATAAAAGTTCAGGGATTCCCTTCTGACGTGCAGAGTGTCACCTGGCTGACGTGACACCTGTCTGCCAACCCCCAAAGGTCCAGGAAGGCTGGAGCCTTTTTAAAACCAGGCTTTATCAGGAGCTTATGTGCACAGAGCCAGCACAGGGCCAGATAAATGCGTGTAAAAGCCCATTTTTTATTTATTTTCTTAAAAACTTCGCAAAGCTTTTGTTTGGATTTGGATGAATTTCAATGAACTGGGCAGCCCAAAGGTGGCTTTGCAGGAGCTGCCCTGGCCAAAAAAGTCAGTGCCAGGGTGATGCTGTGTGCAGTGCTCTGAGGCTGCCAAACCACCCTTAAATGTGAACCAAAAAAATTAAAATGCAATCAGAAAATTAAAATAAACCCCTCCTAAACCCTGAAAAGCAGGCTCTGGAGGGTGCACAGAATTCCTGCAGCTCTTTTCAGTCCCTTTCCCACTGCAGGAATCAGAGCAGGGATTGTGCTCTCTCCCCCCTCCTCAACTGGAATAATCCACACAGGATTTGGGGGCAGCACTGGAGGGTTTGGGGGCACAAAGGAGCTCATTCCCAGCTCCCAGACCAAAGCAGAGCAGCTCCTCTCTCCTGGGTTTCTCTGCTCCAGAGCCCCTTGAACCTCACCAAGGTTCCATTCCCACTTAGCCCAGAAAACACTGAAAGGCACCGAAAAAAAAAGCAAATTTCACTCATGCAGCCAGGGAGCTTTCTGGAGGAGTTTGTTCCCCTCCAAGATCCACCTGCACCTGCTGAGCACATTTAGCTCCCACCTGCACAGGTCACCCCAATTCCATGCCGTGTTCGAGGGTTTTGTGGCACTCAAGAAATAAACCTGAAGAGGAACAACTTGCCTGCAGCTAAAAGGAAAATCAAATATTCCAGATCTATCTGCAGGTTAAGAAAAAATCAAATACTCCAGATCTGCAGCTTGAAAAAAATTTAAATATTCCAGACCTGCAGGTTCAGAAAAATCAAAGATTTCAATCTGCAGCTTAAAGACAATCAAAGATTCCAAATCTGCAGCTATAAGGAAAATCAAATATTCCAGATCTGCAGGTTGAGAAAAATCAAATACTCCAAATCTACAGGTTCAGAAAAATCAAAGATTTCAATCTGCAGTTTAAGGACAATCAAAGATTCCAAATCTGCAGCTATAAGGAAAATCAAATATTCCAGATCTGCAGGTTAAGAAAAATCAAATACTCCAAATCTGCAGGTTCAGAAAAATCAAAGATTTCAATCTGCAGCTTAAGAACAATCAAATATTCCAAATCTGCAGCTTAAGAACAACCAAATATTCCAGATCTGCAGGTTAAAAGAAAATCAAATACTCCAGATCTGCAGGTTAAGAACAATCAAATATTCCAAATCTGCAGGTTAAGAACAATCAAATATTCCAGATCTGCAGCTTAAAAGAAAACCAAATATTCCAGATCTGCAGCTTCAGAAAAATCAAATATTCCAAATCTGCAGCTATAAGGAAATCAGATTACAGACTACAGTATTATTACAGATCTGCAGCTTAAAAGCAAATCAAATATTCCAGATCTGCAGCTTAAGAACAACCAAATCTTTCCGATCTGCAGCTTCAGAACAATGAAATCCTTGTTGCAGCTTCCCAGAAGCTGACTGGGATGCAGGTGAAATGAAGGATGGTGGTACCCAAATGTCCAGCTGGGGTCCCTCGTACTGCTGGCCTTCGAAGACTTCTGGGGCTGCATAGGGGGGGCTCCCACACCACGTTGTCAGAGGCTCCCCGCTCTTATAGAAATTCCCAAAGCCAAAATCTGGGGGAAAAAATGAAGGGAAAAGTCACTCCGAGCTCCCAGTGCACCACAAAGAATAACAACATGCATGGCCCACTGTGATTCCACCCCAAATCCTTCTGTGGGGCTCCCACTGACAATATTGGGGTGCTGCATCTGCCCTGCTGCTCTTTCCATGTTGGGGAATTATTCAAACACTGCCAAACCTTCCCAGCCTGCAGGAGCTTTGAGTAAACTCGTCAACAGGCATCATTAAAATTCAACAACCTGACAGTCAGAGCAGATAAATGGGATTATTGACTTGCCAAGAGATCATCTGAGATTTCCTGGGTTTTCCTTAGGTGTTTTCCAGCCTTGAACACACAACAGATTTGGAGCTTTGGAGCTGGGAAGGAAGGAGCTGTGCCAAGAGCAGCAGGCGTGGGAAACCACGGGGACTTCTGCTGGGAGGGACAGTGCCACTGGGGCTGTCTGCAGCCCCTGCACTCACCAGCCCACAAATAAAACAACGCCTTGAAATGTTGCTTTTTATGGCTTCCTACAGGCCGTGGTCTGGTATTCATCAGAGTTTTTACAATTCAGGGGTGAGAAGCAAAAGCAGCGTGCGTGGAGACACAGGGTGGGGCTTCTGCCCTGCAGCTGGGCAGCTCCTGGTGCTGCTGTGACAGTGACAGCAGGGCTCAGGCTGCTGAGCAGGGATGCTGTGAGGTGACAACCAGGGCTCAGGCTGTAGATCCAGGGATGCTGTGAGGTGACAACCAGGGCTCAGGCTGCTGATGCAGCCCTGAATTGTCCCAGGGATGCTGGGAGTGACAAACTGGGCTCAGGCTGCTGATCCAGCCCTGAATTGCCCCAGGGATGCTGTGAGGTGACAAACAGGGCTCAGGCTGCTGATCAGGGATGCTGAGAGTGACAACCAGGGCTCAGGCTGCTGATCCAGCCCTGAATTGTCCCAGGGATGCTGGGAGTGACAACCAGGGCTCAGGCTGCTGATCCAGGGATGCTGGGAGTGACAAACTGGGCTCAGGCTGTAGATCCAGGGATGCTGTGAGGTGACAACCAGAGCTCAGGCTGCTGATGCAGCCCTGGATGCNGGATGCTGGGAGTGACAAACTGGGCTCAGGCTGCTGATCGAGCCCTGAATTGCCCCAGGGATGCTGTGAGGGGACAAACAGGGCTCAGGCTGCTGATCCAGCCCTGCGTTGCCCGAGGGATGCTGTGAGGTGACAACCAGGGCTCAGGCTGCTGATGCCGCCCTGGATGCTCCCAGGGATGCTGGAATGCTGACCAGCAGATAGCAGAGCTGATAAACGCTGTGCTGATCACAGGCTCTGCTGAACCACCCCATTCACCTTGTCTGTGCTGCCTGTGCTGCTCAGGGCAGCCAGAAAACCGTGAGAGAACCCTCAGAATCAGAGAAACAGAGAGAGATTTAACAAAGGCTCGGGGAAGAGTCACCCTGGAGTTGGTTTAGAGCAGCAGGGAGGAGCTGGAGCTGCCTGCTGCCCCCGAGCTCTGTGGCAAATAACGGGGCTTGCCTTCCCAGCAGGAGCTCCAGCAGCCCTTCCATGGAATTCTACCTGCAAGATCACCCCAAAGCGAAGCAGTTCTGGGAACACCAGGAGTGCAGAGGATTTTGGAGCCCACAATGAGCATCTCACACTCCCCTAAAAACCCTCAAACCCCTGGGACGTGCGGAGCCCCCAGTCCCCCCGAGCCCTGCCCGGGGTCAGCACACCCCAGAGCCTGCAGGGTGAACTTTGGGGCCTGGGCAGCACCCAAGGGCTGGGCTGGGTGCCAGGGCTGCTGCTGTGAAGGTCAGGCCCCAGCAGAGCCCTGCCAGGCAGGGCTGGTGACGCCACCAGGGCCCGGGGACGTCACCCAGCCCAGGGCTGCCAGCGGCCAAGGCCGGCTCACATTCCAAATCCTGCAGGAACCACGGGGTGGGACAGCCCAGAACATCCCTGCTGCCCCTCCTCCCTCACCCTCCTGCACTTCTGGAACACCTTCAGCTGCAGTAACACCGGGGGCACAACAGAATCCACCCCAAATGCCCCATCCCGCTGTGTGACCCCCATCCCTGGGTCACCTTTTCCCCTTTGGACCCCCCCATCACAGCCAGACTGCTCTTGTGAATTTTTTAAAGTCGTTTCTCTCTTTGAGAAGACTTTTCCTCACACAGAATTGGCTTGGTAACCGTGACAGTGCTTTGGGAGACACGGAGCCTTTGGCCTCTCCGTGGAGGTGTCCTTAAATCTGATTTCTCCCCTCACCTATCTCGGACTTGTCAGGTTTTCAACATCCCCTGCTGCAGATAAACATCAGGTTTTTATCTCTGAACTGCAGAGGTGCCACCCTCATAAACCTTCCTATCAGATCCACAAGTACAAGAACATTTATTTGTGAGCACAGCTGAAGAAAGCATGACCTGCTTGGGAGCAAAAGAACTTCAAATCCTAAAAAAAAGTGAAATTCTCTGCCTGTCCAGGCTGGGATTTAAAGTTACCTCTCTGAAGAAATCACCAAAAAGAAACATGAAGAAATCTGAGCAGCAAAAAGAACAGAGCCAATGTAAGAGAGGCCTCAGGGTTACGTTATTACTGAGATGATTAATTTCCTAACACATACTGGTTTGATTTCTGGTCACCAAAAGGAGCTCAGGAGCAAGGACATCCTGGAGCTGCCCTGGCCTCTGCCCCCTCTCTGAGCAAACTGCAGAACTGGCAGTGTTTAACTGGGTGGAAGAGCAGCTCTTGGCTGGCTCTGATGGTCTTGTGACAGCACAGAGATTGAGCTTTGCTGGGCAAATCCATGAATGAGAGGGCTGTGGATTGCCACCAGGAGCAGCCAGGGAGGCTCAGCCACAGCCAGGGGGAATTCCTGCCCAGTCCCTGTTGTCTGACACACCTGGAAAATGAGTTCCCCGTTCTGCCTCAGCCCTGCACTTCTAAAACATCAATTTCTTCCCTTTTTATGATCAGTGGAACACCAGAATTCTCCAGTTCTGAATTTCAGCGTGCACTGACAGCACGAAGCACTGCCAGACACCTCCTGACTGGCACTGGGCTTTTTCATGTCATGTAGGAATTAAAACCAGGGCTCTGAATGTCAGCAAGGGGCTCTCAGCTTTAACAAATCCATTCTGTTCTGTTGCTGGACAAAATCATTCCCTGGCTGGGGGAGATCAGCGTTCTTTGTTAGGGTGCACAACTTCTTGTGGTCACCCCTTTTTGTTTCCAGTGCTCTTCCCACACAAATGGCTGGGGAACAATTTGTAAGCACTCCAGCATGGAGAGCATCCATGAAAACCCTTCCAAAGGAAAAAAGTCAGGATCCAGTCAGGATCCTGGCTGCTTGGTCCATGGGGCTCCCTCCATTTTTAATGACTGCACTGTTGGTTGAGTTGTCCCACTTTTTGGAGTGGCCAGGATTCGGTGAAGCACAAAATAATCACGAGTCTCTCATTCTCCCCCTTCCACCTTGCTCCTCTTTTGCCATTGCTGATCTGCCCCAGCCATTCTGGGTGCAAAGTGGTCACTTTTAACCCAAAAATGTCTCGCTCCAGAGGAAACACCACTGATGTTCCAGGGAAGCCAGCCCTCTAAAAAAAACCAAAACAAACATATGCCAGCCACAGAATTCTAGAAGGACTGAAATTGGGCTCATTACCAGAGGACTGAGATTATATAATGGAATGATCTTCTTAACATTTCCCTGAATCTGCATGTTAAAAAAAACCATGACAAAAAAACCCCAAAAAAATCCAGGGCCATCATTTGCAGCATTGTGTTCACTTGAATAAACTCTGTGTTTGTGCAATCTGCAAATACTGGCTCTCCACAGTTGTGGTATTTGGTTTCTCAGCCTCATTACCCCCTTTGGAATACTCTTGAATTTAGGTATGATTTTTCTGAGCGCACATCACGGCACTGGAAGCTGTTTTCCTGTTAAAAATGGAAACAGACTGAGATTTCAGCCCCATTTGCAATCTGAGAAACGGGAGCTCCCTGCCAGAGCCACTGCAGCTTCTGCTGAGCATCCAGAGCCTCTCGTTTGTCCCTCCAGAACCCTCTGAGAAGGAGCTCCAGAGCTCTAATTAATCCATTCTCCTCAAATTACCAGCAGAACTCAATCTGCCTGCCTTGCAGAGAGCCACAGGGAGCTTTTGTTGGAGGAGAAATGTGAGCCTGGGAGATAATGGCCACAGAGGTGCTGATAAAGGCAAGGTAACAAACCTGACCCACTTCAGGGGCCGAGTGCTGAGCAGCCTCTCCTGACGTCAATGCACATTGCCCTGGCCAGCAGCAGCTCCAGCCTCCTTCAAAATAACAGTCTCTGCCTACCTGGGCTGCTGCAAACATCAGCAGCTCCTGCAGGCACCCAGCCTGGGCTGGGGGCACCAGGAGTTGTTTGGCTTTGGCTTTCACTGAGAGGGTTTCTGAGCTCGGGCTCAGCCAGGGCACAGGGAGCTGAAATGGCCTCAAAGGATGGCCCCAAAAAGCAGCAAATCCCAAAGGAGACCTGAGCAATCCAGCTGCTGGACTTTGGGAAGAACCAGGCAGGTTTGCCTGGCTGGTGCTAAGCACAAATTCCTCCTTACACAGAGCATGGAATTCCTCCCCTTCCCCCTTCTCCATGGACATCTCACCTCGTGAACACCTGCAGGTCTGCTGCTTGCACTAAAATTGGAGGCCTTTGCTCCCAACCACCTCGTATCTTCTAGAAAATAAACCTATCAAAGCTCTCACCTCAGGTTCTTTACTCATCCTCTGTTTGTTGTCCAGTTAGTGAGAGAAGAGCCTTTGAATTCTGCCTGTCCCCGTCCTTTTAGAGCAATATTAACACAAAACTACTGGATTTCAGTCCAGCCTCAGGCATCAGAAGTGGTAATCTCATCAACCCACAGGTTTTGGAACACTTTGGAATGTTAGTTTATTCTCCTAGTGGCTGAAATACAGAGGCAACTTTGTGCATGTTCCAGTATTTGACTAACAACTGTTGTATTCTTGAAGAGTAAAAAGCTTCAATAAAAGTCTTGGAAGCAGCAGAGTGAACCAAGAGGCCCTCTGGAATTCAAGAAGAGCGTTATCAAAATAATTCATCAGTTCTTGTGCTGGGTTTTTTTTCAATCCCTACATGAACTGGAATCAGAGGAAAATCCCAGCTATCAGAGCTGGGATCCTGGCTGCCCTCTGTCCTTCCCCAGCCTGATAAATGAGCCATGAAGAAGATGAACAACTGGAAGAGGCTGTTCCCAGGGATCTGCAGAGCCCCAGATAACTCCCCAAATCCCAGATAAGCACTGTGGAGTTCCTCACCCTTCTCCTTTCCAGTGAAAACTCCAACAACCGACTGGGCACAAATCACTACAAAGTTTCCAGCAGCCTGAACTTTCCTCCAGTTCCTTCAGCAGCCAGGCTGGACACCAGGAGCTCCTACCAACCTGGTAAAACCTGAGATCCACGGCAGGACCAGTTAATGGGCTCATTTGCATCCAGCCCACCTGTAATTAACTTTCTGCACTGCACAAGTGGAGCAGGAGAGCAGCTGAGGCAGGGCAGAGGCAGCAGCAGCCCTTGGAATCTCCTCACTCCCATTTTCAGAGTCCCTGGAGAGCTCCAGCACTGAAATTCCCGGTGACAGAACAGCTCAGGGCTCTCCTGAGGTGCTTGGGAGAGAGGGGTTTGTGGGCTCCTCTCAGGGGATTTGCATCCCTGCAGTGCTCAGGACGTGCAGGGCAGGAAAACCTCGGGATGCAGGAGCTGAGAGCCCTGAGGAGCTCTGGAAAACTCTGCCAGGCTGAACACCCACTGCACACGGATGTGGAGAGGGAGCAGAGGGCAAAGATGTGCCAGTGGAGGCTGGAAAGAAAGCACAGGTGAACAACAGCACAGAAATTCCCTTCTTGCAGCTCCTCAGAGCACGGGGGAGACTGGCAGCCCTCAGGGTGTATTTAGGATTGACTCAGGATAAACTGCCCTGTGAATAAATGATCTCTCAGCCATAATCCTCGGATTGCCAGGAGCTGCTGGAGCTGAATCCAAGGATGAAATCAGACATGAGGAAAGGAAAAACACCCCACAAATGGCAGCACTGATGAAGCCACCCGGGGAACTCCCCACGAGGCACCACAGCCCTTTCACCATCCCAGAAATGCCAGCAGGGAAATGAAAAGGTGAAATAATCCAGGAATGAGCAGAAATGCTTTATCATTTCACCTTCCTCAGCCTGAGAAAGGGAAATTCCTTCTTCCTTGACTCCTTCCAGCACTCCCCTTCCCTTCCTGCTCCCCTATGATTGAAGATTGAAGTTCAACAGTCCCCCAAATCCAGATATTCTCTATTTTACCCATTTCCAGCCTCTCTGGGTAAAGTCAGCATGGAAGGATCCCTGGAATTGTCATGAAAATGATTTCTATTGCTAGCAACATCTGCTGTGTCTAAATTTATAATTAAAGTGAAATCATGCATGCAAAAAGGACAAAAAAAATCAATAAGCTTCCATTTTGAGGCTTTTTTTTAAATGTTGAAAGAAATTATTTGATTAACTCTGTTTTAACCCGAACATCTGGCAGCTCTAAAGACACCCACAAAAATGTCTGTAACTCTGATTTTTTGTTTTTCTTTGTCCTGGAAGTTAATATTGGAGATTTGGATGCACTTTGACACCCACCATGGCAAAATCTTTGACACCCACCATGGGAAAACCTTCAGGTGGAAAAAGGAAGCTCGGGCAGCACGAGCGAATCGCTGCGGGGGGGTTTATAAAGAACAAAAATACCCAGGAATCAGGTGCTGCTGCACGGATTACCTGCTATTTTGATGTTCATGTTGTTGTCCAGCAGGAGGTTCTCAGCCTTGAGGTCCCTGTGCACGATTTTCCTGCCGTGGCAATATTCCACTGCCGACAGGATCTGCCAGAACTTGCGCCGCGCCTCGGGCTCGCTCAGCCGCCCGTGGCTGGCCAGGTAATCTGGGGAGTGAAATCAGCAAAACCCAGCAAAGCTGCTTCAAATCAGGCTGGACAGCAGGCAGCACTACTGATCTTCAGTGATTTCCCCCAAAAATGGAGCACCAGGAGAATGAAACCGGTTCCCAGCCTCTCAACCTCCCAGCCAACCCTCCAAAAAAATGAGAAAAATGAGGGAATTTTTCTCTGGTCCTTCTTTTCCAGCTACCTGGTCATTATTCTCACAGTATTTTCATAACAGAACTCATGGCAATCTGGGGAATGAAATCAGCAAAACCCAGCAAAGCTGCTTCAAATCAGGCTGGACAGCAGGCAACACTACTGATCTGCAGTGATTTCCCCCAAAAATGGAGCACCAGGAGAATCAAACTGGTTTCCAGCCTCTCAACCTCCCAGCCAACCCTCCAAAAAAAAGGAAAAAAATAGGGGCTTTGTTAGGCTGTGGTTTAGGGGATTTTAACTCAAATATAATTCAGGGGTTTTGTTAGCCTGTATGTTAGGGGGCTTTTAATTAAAATATAATTTAGGGCGCTTTGTTAGGCTGTGGTTTAGGGGATTTTAATTCAAATATAATTTAGGGGCTTTGTTAACCCGTGTTTTATGGGATTTTTGATTCAAATATCATTGAGGGGGCTTTGTTGGCCCATGATTTAGGGGATTTTTAATTCAAGTATAATTTAGGGGGCTTTGTTAGCCCATGTTTAAGGGGATTTTTGATTAAAATATCATTTAAGGGGCTTTGTTAACCTGTGTTTTAGAGGATTTTCAATTAAATATCATTTAAAGGCTTTGTTAGCCCATGTTTTAGGGGATTTTTGATTAAAATATCATTTAAGGGGCTTTGTTAACCTGTGTTTTAGGGGATTTTCAATTAAATATCACTTAAGGGCTTTGTTAACCCGTGTTTTAGGGGATTTTTGATTCAAATATCATTTAGGAGATTTTTAATCCAAACATCACTTAGGGGATTTTTAACTCAAACACCATTTAGGGGCTTTGTCACTTTGGCAATGTCCTCACTGAAAGTTTTCCCTGTGGTCCCAGCTGGGCCCTGGGAGCTCTGCAGACTCCACTCCCAGCCCTCCTCACACACTCTCAGCTGGCTCCACTTGGCAAAGCACAAGAACAAACAAAAGCCTGGCAGTAAGGGGAGATGATAATATTTGCAAGCTAAATATCATTCAGTCCCAGAGTGACTGACAAATCATGTGATAGCAAGGTGAAGTCAGATATCAAAGGCACAAACCAAATCACCCCTGAGCACCCGCCAGCTCTCTGAGCTGTTAATCCATCATTTGTCAGCAATGCAGCAAACAAGTTAATGAAGCCAAGCTGTTTGCTTTTATGGCCCTGGCCTGTCAGGACTTCATTTAGAGATTCCAAAGCCTTCAGTGTGCCCAGAGCAGGTCGTTTATTCTGGGATCACCCCTCTCCCTCCCGGAGCACCGGGGGGTTGTGCATTAACCAGAGAGCAAACAGGCACTGGGATGGGGGCACTGTGCCAGCCCCTGGGCACAGCAACCACTCTGCCAGGCAGCTGGAATTTGCTGAGGGCATCCAGGATCTGCTGGAATACCTCACCAGAGCTCTGGGGCAAAGAGGCACAGCTGGGTTTTACTGCAGAGCCAGCCCTGAGCATCCTGCAAAGGCTGAGGCAGCAAAGCCACCTCTGCCAGGAAATCCCAAAGTTCTGGGAATTTATCTCAGCCTGGTGTCACCCTCTGGCTGCACCTTTCTACAGATGGGTTTGGGGGTTTAGCTGGTGGTTCTTTTTTTCATTTTATTTTGATAAAATAGAAGCCAGAAGTGATTTGAGATTCACAGCCAAAGGAGCAGGGTTTTTGTCCCAAAGCCAGGCTCCCCCCAGCAAAAGGACAAGAGGCAGTGGAAACCAACTGAAACAGAGGAAATGGAACCTCAAACTAAAAAGTTTTTAACTCTGCAGGTGCACAGAAATATTACATCTCCAATAACAGACCCCAAAGATCCTTATCTACACAGAGACCAGGAGTGCATTAAAAAGCTGAACAGGGAAATCTCCTCCTGCTTACCGAAAATCTCCCCATTCTTGGCAAATTCTGTCACGAGGTACAGCATGCTTTTGGTCTCCATCACCTGTGGATGCACAAATCACACATGAAGGCTTGTGGGAAGAGCAAAAAAAGCCAACCAACCCCCCAGAGGATCCTTATTTTTCTGGTTCTCTCCTAAAGCTGTGACAGTTCTGCCTCGCACGCGGAGTTGTCACAATCTTCCCATGTGTGCAAACAAAATCACCAAGAGCTTCCCTGAGAGTGACAAATCCTCCACTTCCAAAAGTCATGTCAGACCTCAGGACAACAATTTCAACATATTTTGGGTTTACTTCAATAACCTCAGAGAAGCAGCTCAGCACGAGCTGAACTTGTCCGTGGGCGAGACCTCTGTGAACTTCAATTTGCATTTTATTCATTAACAGGCCTGAAAGTTCCCAGAAACTGCTCACAAATAAAAGCAAACCAGGGAGACAACTGGAAGGCTATTTTAGAAACAAACCCATTTATCAAATGCATTTTAAACCAGTGACTGAAGGAGTGAGCACTACACAACCATCACCCTCCCTTCCAGTGATCTTGGATCCCCCAGACTTCATTTAAACATTCTCAGCCTCTCCTCTGCCAATTTTGTGTGCTGTCATTCATTCAGAAAGGAACTGAGGGCAGATATTATCAAGGCAAATTTAACTCCTTAAGCTCCACCTCTACCTGGCACACTGATATTCTAAAGACCAAGTGCCCAGCTTCCTTTGCACAAAATTAATTTAAAGCTGAACTGGTCGTAACTGGGATTTTCATCTGTATTTAGCAGAAGGGAAAAGGAGGAAAAAGGAGGAAAAAGGGGGGAAAAGGGGGGAAAAAGGTGGAAAAGCCCCTCTAAGCCTACCTGGTAAAGTTTTATGATGTGTGGGTGGTCGAGCATCTTCATTATCTGCACCTCCCTGTAGATCTTCTCCAGATTCACAGCATCCAGCTGAGATTTGTCAATGATTTTTATTGCCACCTGCAGACCAACAGCAAAAATGAGGTGGAAGAACTCCCCCAGCGTGCTCCTCAGGACTTTACCCTCATTAGACAGGGAAGAATGCAGCCCCAGGTAACTGGGGGGGGTTCTGAAATACAAATCCCAGGGTGAAAAATACAGCAGGGCAGCATTAGAAGTGTCAGGGGTCCCTCTAAGGGGCTGCAGGGCTCTCACATGGGAGATGGACAGATTTTCCACGAGAAAAAGCAGGTTTTCCATGAGAAAAAGCAGGTTTTCCATGAGAAAATGCAGGTTTTCCACGAGAAAATGCAGGTTTTCCATGGAATGGAAGGTGCAGAACAGGTGAGGGAGGCCAGTGCTCCAGCTGCTCTTAGATCAGCAATTTGCAGTGACCAAAATCTTCTCTAAAAGCTCAGTGGTGCCCATTTCTGGAGTCAAGGTGACAAAGCTGAGTCCCACAAAATGATCATTTGAAGAGAAAAACTGTTGGCTCCACACAAACAAACCAAGCACAGAGGATCCACGTGGTTGCAGCTGTGACATGTTTAATTAATTCATATGCTGTTATTAAAGGGTATCTGCACTTCATCCCTTCAGAGGAAAAACTCTGCAGATAAATTGATCAGCCCAACCTTGGAAACACATCTCAATTAGCTGACAAAACACACCCTGGCCCTGCTGACCTTGTTTGGAGCCAATAAATGCCCAGGGAAGATAACTAGAGATGCTGAGGGGACTCAAAAGCTCCAACAGGAGACATTTCAAATTGAAACCAAGAAGAAAGTGAAAATACAGCCCCTGCACATGCCAAGGGTAAAAATGTTGAATATATAAATGGTGTTTGTTCACCCTGAATGGCACTTTATTAATGCTGAAGCAGGAGCAAACAATGTAAGTCCCACAAATGCTTCTAATTATAACAGAATTTCAGCAGCTATTGAACAGGGGAGAGCTGCTGCACAGCAGACAGAAATCCACGGGAGGTGAACTCATTATCTGCTCTAACACTGATTATGGGCCCACCTGAATTCACAATTAACTATTTATCGACTTCACTCTGATTTTGCCTCTTTAGAAATCCCTTGTGTTTCCCCAATGCCCAGGAAAATGAGATTCTGTTGTGAGTGAATGAACTGTAAAATTTGTGCAAATTTGGGGTTGTTTGCAAGGTGCAGGATGTGCTTTTACAGAGCTGAGTTATCCAAAACAAACAAAAAGTTGGTTTTGTTTTTGTTTTTTTTTTCAAAAGAGAGGCGTGGGACTTTTTTTTAAACATCCAAAATTCTGAGCAAAACAGCTTTATCAAAATCTAATACAAATTTCTGGTAATCCTGATATATGCAGCCATTAAAAACATCCAAAGAGGTTCACATCCTGCAGAATTTCCAGTTTTAAGAGTTATCCCACAGCCTTTTTCCTTCAGAACCTGGAGCTGAGAAGCAGAAGGGAACTGTGATGCTCAAGGCGACAAAACCTGAAAAATTCCAGGTCATTCCTTGAAAGCTTTTGTGTTTTAAATGATGAAGAGACTGCTGCAAACAATGCAAACCCAGTGTGGATCACCTGCTGCTTCTCCTCTTTGTTACCTCCTCGTTTGACTCCTGTTCCTTCTATCAAACTTTCACTTTAGCTCAAGTACAACGCTTGATCAGAAAGGATGCAAATCATCATAGATTTAATAATACAATATATTATTAATATGCTCTAATATAATAAATTACATCTATTTCTATATAGAAAATCAAATCATGAGCTGCACCATCCCTTGGGTAACCATCACCAACCCATTCATGCTGTGGAACCACAGGGACCTGAAACAATCCTGGGCACAGCTCCACCACTGATCAGGAATATCCTGAGCTACAAACTAATGGAGAAGGAGCTGGATTTCCAGTTTAAATAGATTTTTAGCTTACAAACCTCACCACATTACATCAAAGCACGCTTTGCCTGATGATGTGGAGTTTTTGGGGCTATTAAAAAGTTGCTGCCGAGCACAGAAAATAAAAACCTGCTTGAAGGAAAAACTCCCTTGCTCTTTGCAAGCCTTGCACAACTTCAAGTGTGTACTAAAGATGTATAAAATAAAATCAAATGTAATGCATAAAATGCATGTACTATAGGACAGGCAGCACAGCAGCAGCTGCCACCTCTGCTCCTCCACTCAAATGCAGATTAAATCCCTCAGCTCATTCTGCATCTTCATCCTGCCAGGACCAGGGAAGATTTTAGAGAAGAACCACTTGAAAATACTTCAAATCCAGCAAAGTCCTCCCAAGGATGTGAGGAGGAACAGGGAATTCAGCAGCTCCTTTTTGCCCAGGAGCTCAGCTGTGCCTTGATGACAGGAAAAGGGATGTAATTCTTAGAGGTGGAGAAGCTCCTTCAAGCCACGGAGCAGTTTCCTATCTGAAAAGTCTGTTTTGTTCCTAAACACGCAGCTTGCCAACAACCGCTGGCAACAGCTCGAAACAAACAACAAAAAAATTCCCAAATTTCAACAGATAATGCCAGCACATCCTTCATCTGACAAGGAAAACCAAAAGGGAATCCTCTGCCTTCCCTGATCCCCCCTGTCAGCAGGTTTTTAAGGACTTACATTCCAAGATATCTCTGCAGCTTTCATGGTTTCTCCTCATCTAAAAATACGAGGAAGTGCACTTATTTCCTTCCCTCTTTCACTGAAGGCCCAGGGAACTGGAGTTTGCTCAATCCTCCCCTGACATCTGGGAATTGCCACTGCCAAGGAGTGAGCATGAAATGCTTGTCAAGGAAAGATGAAAGTTCTTCTGCTCCTCAGCTACTCCAACTGTCATCTTTCATTGGTTTTGTTTTCTTCACTTAATTCTTGAAAGGAAAAACGAAGGCAAAAAGGAAACACCCAAACAAAAAACCCCGAAACCACAACACGACCTCCCGCTCCGAGTTCACATTCAAACAGAGCTTGGTCCCTGCAGGCCACAGAAATTCAGATTTGTTAACCCAGTACATTCTTAAAACAGATAGAATGCATGAAAATTAACAAACACAACTTCCTGCAGTCTGGAAGAAACTCCCTGTTTTGTTGGGTAGCACAGGGAGTTGCTGTCTCTGCTGGGGTTACTCACTTTGCAAATACCTGAGCACACCTCAACTGGTGCCCCAGATCAAATCAGGGGCTGCAGGGTTATTTTTCATACTTCTTTTCCCAGAGAAAAATACCAATTCCCTGTAACAGCAGCCAGGTGAAAGCACATCTGGGATCCCCAGGGACATCCCCAGGTTTTATTTTCACCTGGGGAGCAGCGAGCAGAGTTCCTCTGCAGGGGATCAATCCTTAGGGGGGATTAGCTTCAGCTTTTGGGGGTGGGTTCCCAAATTCCCTGCTTTTTCCAAGCAGCACCTTCAGTATTCCAACCCTTTTCCTTATTTCACACCTATTCCAAACCTTTTCCTCACTCCCTGTTTCACTGGAAGCAAATCTCCCATCTTCTCCGACTTCACGCTTCCAATTATTTCTGTTCTGTCCTCTCCTCCTCCCCAGGAAAATCTCTGCTCATTTCCACGCCTCATTAGCAGGAGCTGCCCTGGGATCACAGGATTTCTGGGCAGCAGGATAAAGAAAGGAGCGTGGCAGGAAAAAAGCCACGTGGCCACCACTCAAATGGCACCAAACACCCAAACAAGCCAAGCAAAGGTCGGGTTCAGCACCCCCGGGGTGGACTGGCAGTAAAAAGGGTCAAATAAAGGTAAAAAAGGTAAAAAAAGGTTAAAAAGTAATAAGGTCCATTCCTACACATCTTTATTCATCCCCTCCAGTTTTTCCCAGCTTTCACGCTGCCGTTTGGTTGTTTAGGATTTTAGGGTTGCATTAATTCAAGTGATGGTTTCTGATTCTGTTTGCACACCTGCTCCACGTTTGTTTCATTTCATTCTCACCTCTGCTAACGATTTATGGCAACACTTTTACCGTCTCATCTGCAGTTTTTCCATAAAAAGGATGGATTGTACACAATCCATAAGTGCTGCATTCAAGGTAGTAAGAGCCCATCTTTTTTTAATTTGATGGTTATTGGATAGGCAGTGTAAAAAAAAGGCAAATATTTTAAAGGTCAAAATGATATCAAACACAATTTCAAAATGCCAGTGCTAGAAAAGCCCAACAACAAACAGGTTCTGAATGTAAAGGGTTCAAATCAGGAGATTCAGGAGAAACTTGGACAAGGAGTCCTTTTAAAATGGGTTTTTCGAGCATGTCTCAGCAGCATCACAGCATCCTCCTGTAGCACAGACCTGAGGGTGCACCAGCACAGCCCTTCCAGGACCTAAAAGCTGAAAATTCTTCCACTGGAACTTAAGGAACAGCTTAGAACAAGCTTGAAAAATGAAAACCCTTCAGTCTGGAGTCATTAACAAGCAGGATTTCCACTCTGTGTGCTCAGGGATCCAACAATCAGGTGAGCTGCTCCAAACTGGAAGTGCTTATTCCAAAGAGTATTTGGCTGGAATGAATTTCCTCTGACATCACCAGAAGTGATCTTAACAGGGTTCCCCTTCCTCAAAGATTGTGTAAATACTTCCAGCAACCAACTCAGCAATTCAGTTCCAGAAAAACACTCTTGCGTCTCTCTCACTGCAGAAGTCAGAGCTGACTCAAGAAAATCTAAGACCTTGACAAAAAAACCTCCAGCACAGGCAAATTTGCTGTAAAAATCCCACAGAAGATAAAAAGGCTGCAGGCCGGACAGAAAAGCTGGTTAAAAAAACATTCAAGACTAAGAGAATTCAGCAATTCCTTAGGACACAGAGGAAAGAATCATCCAGGAATCAGGGAGCTTTTAAGCTCAGTGTTTCCTGTAGCCTTTGTTATTTTGAACATTGCTAAACAAACACGCTTTCTAAAACGACAACAAAAACAAAGATTAAAGTTTTCATCTCCATCACAAAGCCTGCCAAAGAAATGAGGACTGAGGAGCGAATGACAACCGAGTATCTTCAAGTGGAGCATTTGCAATTCTGGCACATGGCACCAAACTTGGAAGGGGAACGCTGGCACTGCTTGGCTTCAGCAAGAGCAAGGGAAGGCTCAGAAAGACTCGAGTTTATTATGAACTTGAGAAATCAGGCAAGAGGAGAACTTTCTTTCAGTCTCTGGGATGCAAAGCCCATCAATCACAGCGCTGCCAGCACCGGGGTCTGCTCTGCTGAACCGAGCCCCGGATTTCAGGGCATCTTCCCGTTCCTGCCAGGAATGATTGTCCCACGGCGGTGAGTACCTGCAGGCCTTTGCGGGCTGCACTTGGGACAGGATTTCAGTGATGTTTGTCAGGCACAGAGCAGCGCAGGAACCTCTTCTTCAGTCAACAATGCAAGCCACCAGAAGGGAGGCTTACAAAAAGCTCACCTCTAGGTGTAGCAACTAAAACTACCTAAAACAACACAGAAGAGGAAGCTGATCCTTCAGAGCCATTACTCTCATCAGATACCTCGTTTTTTTTTTTCTTTTCTTTTTTTTTTTTTTAAAGTGGCCACGACCACATTTTTACCCAGGCAGACTGACATTCATTTTTGGTTTAGGTACAGCACCAGGTATTAACAACAATCACCGGGTAATACACGGGGGCGGTTAAACAAAGAGGCTAAAAATGGTTGGATTTGGTGAACTTGCGGGATGCTGTGCTGAAGGATTCAGCACACACACACACACACACACACAAGTTCCTCTGCTGAAACAGATCACCCAGCATCGCCCAGGTCAGGAAACCCTAAAATATCCAGGGCATGACGGCAGGCACAGCACAAGGTCCGAGCCTTTCGCAGAAAGTGCTGCTCGAGCAGCACCGGAGCATCCTTGGGGTCACATCCTGGCAGCGATGCCACCACCCTTGGGGTCACATCCTGGCAGCGATGCCACTACCCTTTGGGTCACATCCCGGCAGTGAAGCCACCAACCTGGCGGTGCCATCCTGGCAGTGATGCCACCATCCCGGCAGTGATGCCACCATCCTGGCGGTGCCAGCCTGGGGGTGGCATCCTTGGGGTGCCATCCTGCGGGTGACACCCTCGGGCATCCCCTCCGCGGCCTCGGAGGCGTTCCCAGGAGGATGCGAGCAGGACAACCCCCCCACGCCAGCGGCCGGGGCTGCCGCTGTCCCCAGCACAGCCGCGTCCCCGCGGGAGGTGCCGGAAGGGACAAAAGCGGCGCGGGAGCCCCGG
>WAAE01015430.1:20438-30825 GCA_013400495.1 Nicator chloris
CCCCGGGGACAGCGCGGGGCCTGAGCGGGGACAGCGCCACCGGCCCCGGGGACAGCGCGGGGCCTGAGCGGGGACAGCGCCACTGCCCCGGGGACAGCGCCACCGGCCCCAGGAAACACCGCGGGACCCGCGCTGGGACACCGCCACCGGCCCCGGGGGACACCGCGCGACATGAGCGGGGACAGCGCCACCGGCCTCGGGGGTTCCACGCGGGGACATTGCCACCAGCCCCGGCGGTGGCAGCCGCGGGACCCGCGCTGTGTCACCATGGAAGTCACCGGAGCCACCCGTCCGCGCTGGCCTCAGCCAGCGCAGCGCCCTCGCAGAGGGAAGGTCACCTGGGGCAGGTGGCACAGCTTTGGGGTGTGTCCAAGCCCCGGGCAGCGCTGTCGCCCTCCACGGACAGGAGTTCTGGCTCATATTGGGGTGGAACTTGGTTTTTTTCCTTTATGGCCATTGCTCCTCGTCCTGTCACACCGAACAGAGCCTGGCCCCATCCTCTGACCCCTTGGAGATGTTTCTATGTCGTGGTGACATCCTCTCAGCCTTCTCTAAACTAAACACGCCCAGCTCCTTTTTGGATGAAGAGGAACGAGGCAGCCCAGGTGTCTGTCCAACCCGAGGTGTCTGTCCAACCCGAGGTGTCTGTCCAACCCCAGGTGTCTGTCCAGCCCAGGTGTCTGTCCAGCCCCAGGTGTCTGTCCAGCCCAGGTGTCTGTCCATCCCAGGTGTCTGTCCAACCCAGGTGTCTGTCCAACCCCAGGTGTCTGTCCAGCCCAGGTGTCTGTCCAACCCCAGGTGTCTGTCCAACCCCAGGTGTCTGTCCAGCCCAGGTGTCTGTCCAGCCCCACGTGTCTCCAGCCCTGACCCAGGGGCTCCACGCACAAAGACCCCCGGGTTCTGCAGCTGGATCAGACCCCACGTGTCCCAAATGCAGTTTCCTGATGGAAATCCTCCCCTCCCTGGCACTGAGCAGTGTTTCCAGTTACTCCAAGTTACTCCAGATCACAACAATGACTTTTCTGTGCCTGTCAACTCCCAAAATCCTGCTCAGCATCACACAGTCCTGAGCACTGGGTGCAGCTCTGGGCCCCAGCATTCCAGGGGGATGTGAGCGTTTAGGATGCATCCAGAGAGGGTGACACAACGGGTGACAGGGAGCACAGCTGTCCTGGGAGGGGCTGGATCCATCCAGCTCAGAGAAGAGCTGAGGAACACCCTCAGGCTCTCAGCAGCTTCCTGAGGAGGAAATGTGCAGAGGGAGTTTCTGGGCTGTTCTCCCTGGCTCCGGTGACAGGACACGTGGGGATGGCTCACAGCTGTGCCAGGGGAGGTCCACACTGGACATGAAGCATTTCTGTACCAAGAGCGTGGTCAAAGCTTCCCAGGGCGGGGGTCAGTGCCCCAAGCCTGGCAGGGTTTGAACAAGGCCCTTCAATAACTTTGGTGATGTCCTGAAGTGGCCAGGCAGATGGACAGGGTGATTTTTGCAGGTCCTTTCTCAGTCAATTATTCTTCTGGTTTATTTCCTGCACATTTGGAAAGGCAGATTTGGAAGCTCTGTTGGGCCCTTTGACCTGAAATGGTCTGAGGACCATCAGAGCTGAGAATGTGTGAAAAAATTTAAAGCCCTTTCTGCTGAATTTCCTTTTCAGTGCTAAGTCCACTGATTCTGCTTTAGGTGTGCACTTAAATTTTAAAATTCCGTGTTTGTTTCAGCAATCTTTGCTCTCCCAGTTCATGCCTGTCCCTCCCTGTTCCCTGCTCCATCTCAGGCTGGAGGACTGGTCCCCTTCTGACATTTGGGAACCAGGAATCACCCCTGGAATCTTTGCTGAGCCCCCCTGACTAACCAAGGCTCGCCCCAAAGCTGATGGCACAACAAGTGCCTGTTGAATCAGCAACAGCCACAGAGCTTTATGAACACACAGAGTGGACACAAACAGCTCAAAACAGAGCCTGGACACACACACACAAAAAAAAAAAAAGACAAAAAAAGAGTGGAAGAACGCAAGGAACAAAGTCGTGTCGTTCTTTCCCTTTATAGACAGGTTTTACACGTAAAGCTGCCTCATCCTTGTGAAAAGTTACTTTTGTTCCGTGTCAAACAGCGATGACTGTTCTGCAGAGGGAACTGAAGATCTCTCTGTGCAGAAATGAATGCTTGTCCTTCACTGCTGATGAGATTCCTCCAAGGAGTGACATTTTGGGATGACGCTGCTGGCTCGGGCTGCCATGGAGAATAAGGGAGCTGTTGCTGCTCTATTTATCCCCTGCAGAAGTTCTGGCAGTGAGTAACTGATGGCTCGGGTTAGTCAGACATCCACCCTTTCAGTGATTGATGGGTACGTGAGCGAGCCTTCCAGAATCCTCTTTGAATAGCAAATGGTGTCATCCCGAGCTGCCACTTGCCAAATTTCACTCCTCTTTCACCTTTTCTTCCCATCCAAATGCGGCGTGTGGAAAGTGACTTTTTTCCCTACAGAATGTTACCTAATACTCCTTCTCAGTCACGTCATTCTAAATGAAGTCTTTAGCCTTAAAACATTTGCTTCCTGCCCACTTTCAAGCCTCAGCCCGGTGCTAAATGAATTATCAAGTCGGATTTTGGTGCTTGGAAGAGAAAACCTCTGCAGAAACCCCACCACAAAGCCGGAAAGTTCAGGTCACAAAAAACACGGCTTAGAAACGCCGCGGGAGGAGCTGCACCCACCAGAAAACATCCTTTGCAGGGCGGCTTTCAGCGACCTTTGATGGTTTTTGCTCTGCTCCAAGGAAAGGGACTCCAACTCCTCCCAAGGCTGAGCAGCTTTTTCCAGGACGGGAACGCGGAGCGCACATGCCCTCGTGTGGTCACTGCTCCCGCACATCCTCCCGCAGCCGGGATGCCCCAAAGGAGCTGGCAAACAGCGGGATTTATAAAATTCCCTCTCCTTAATAACTCCCGGCACGCTCGGATCACTGCCGAGTCCAACGGGCAGCTCAAGAGGTCGGAGCACGCACTTGGCTGCCAAAATGTGGCTTTACACACCTAAACTCCGGCATCTGACAAGTTTTCCCCCTCATTTTCCTGTTTATCAGTGCCTGAAAGATGCTTCATAGCTGCCAAAAAGAAAAAAAATCAGACCAAGAATATGAGATTAAAAGTGGACAGACTTTTGCTTGATCTGCATTAATTACTCCATTAGAAATTCCAAATATTGTGAGTGCCCAGCCCTGACCACTGTCCTGTCTCAGGATTTTGCTTTTCAGGAGAAACTGTTGCCCACTCGATGCTGTTTTCAAAACCACTGGAAGATTATTGATTTCTTTAAGGGATTTCACCTTTCAGGGCTTTGTTTGCACCACGTCCTGGTGGAAGAACAGCCACTGTGACACTGCAGAGCCAGAGCCACAGCACCTGGGGCATTTAGGAAGTGAGAAGCAGCTGTGACAACTGAAATATTTCAGTGTTTGCAGCAGTCAGCAACAGCTCAGAGATCTAAAAACTTCTTCCTGCCTATTTGGGCAGAACAGATTCATGGCTATGCCTGCACTCAGTTCTGTTGTTGTTTCAGCCACATTTAAAACACCTTTTTGCCAAACTCTTTGTTTCCTCCCAGCTTATGAATTCATTTTTTTTTCCATTTTCCTATTTATTTATTTACATGCAACAGAGAACTGCAAACTTTTAGGCAACTAAAACACATCTTAGGTGCTTCATAGTCTTGTTCTGCAGCAGTGTTGCTCTCCTGGAGCCAGAAAATCACCTGCAGAACAAAAGGTGTGAAATATTTGTGTTCCTGCCTGGCACTCCTTGGGTGCTTGGTCATTCCCCCTCCACTGCTTGCTCTCTGTCCCTTCCAGCAAAGTGAGGGAGAGAATTGGAGGAGCAAAAATGAGAAAACTCATGGGTTGAGATAAAGAAATTTAATAGGCACGGTGAAAGTTGCACACACAAGCAAAGCCAACTGAGGGATTCATTCCCCACTTCCCACTGTCCAGCATCTCCAGGGAAGCTGGGCTCCCTCACACATTCCAGGGAACTTGTAGCACCTTTGAGCAGGAGGAGGGCTATAAATAAATAAGGATTTTGGATTGTCCTTCAGTTTCAAGGCCTATCTTTGGTACAAAAAGGAATCGAGGCTATTAACAAGCCATTCCTGGGGCAAAGGAGGTTTGGTGCAAAGCCAAATCTGTACATTCTTTCCAGTTTGGATCTTTAAAAAACCCTATTCTTTCAGAAAACAGAAGAACAAGGGGACAAGGCAAAACCAGGACAAACACCACACGTATCATTATCAAACAAGTGCATAGAGAGGGCAGGTAAACTCGTGTTGATACTCAAAATCCAGATTCCAGTGCTTGTTTTGGGTCCATTTCCTCAATATCCATAAATCTCATTGTCCACCCAGGAGGACTCCTTGCTCCTGCCCACGTGGTCCCCGCAGAGCTCGTAGATGTCGTTGGTGACAAAGCCACTCTCTGTGCTGGCCAGTGTCACCAAGCCACTGCTGCAGGTGTCCTCGGGGTCCCTGTGGGGCCTCTCCAGCCCCTCCTGGGCACGGAAGGAGGAATTCTTTGTGCCAGGCCTGGCGCCAGCCAGGTCAGCTTCGGATTGCTTGTTGATCACTCTGTAAATGTCCAGCTTGGGGCTGTCCCTCCTGGGCTGTGGCGGCCAGGCAGCGTCACCCTTCGGGGTCACATCCACCAGCTCCTGTCTCCTTCGAGGGCAGGGCAAGAGGGGAAAGCCATGAAATGCTTTGGCACAGAGGCAAACACAAACCAACAGCAGAAGTCTGACAGCGATTTGGTGATGAGCCTTGAGCAGGGCTGGCTCAGGACGTTCCTGATCCCAGCCATTCCAGGCTGCACTCCTGCAAAACCCCGTGGCAGGACCTGCTGAGGGACCCTGTGGGCTCCCAGCTCAGATGCTGGGGCAGCCAGACTCCTCCTGACACTCCCAAAATCCCAGACAGCAACCCCTCCCCGAGCTGCTGTGCACACAGGGAAAGCAAGGACAGGACCTTGGTAACCATTATGTTCTCCAAATTGTTGTCCTTTTATTTCCATTGCTGCGTTTCTCGCTTTTGAAGGGGAAATTCTGGTAATTCAAAGCTTTAATAAGAAAAGTAGAAGGGTTAACACATCAAAATCGTAATCTTGGTGACATTGTTTCCTGCCTGCCACGTCTGTGAATGCAAGGAAAGGATATAATGTGATTTACTTAGAATTTTACTTCACAATTAACTCAGCCTGGAGCATCAACACCACTTTTTCAGCATTTCTTTGGCTGCAAACCCTCCTGTCCAGAGCTTTTTCCAGGATGGTGAAATTAGCTGTGAACAGGACAAGGTGCCACTGTTAATTTAGAACACAGAAAAGCCACTCACCTCTTCATGAACAGCCAAAAGCAGGAGACGCCTGTGATTGCCATCAGGAGAAGCAGCACAGGAATGCTGGAAATAAGGATGTAGGCAAGACTCTGAACAGGTTCTGGGGGTAAAAATGGGTCAGGGTCATAGGAAGAAATGGCAAGTTTTTCACAGTTAATCACAGATATACAAAAAACCCATTCACAGTTGAGGCACTCAGAAGGGATTTAATAAAAGTGGCTTTTTCACACCCAAAATGCTTTGCACAGCTTTGGATTTTGAACATTTTTACCACCAGAACAACCTCCTTATTTTGTCCTGGGAAATACTTGAGGGAATTTATTTTTTTTTTCCCAGAGGCTGCTTTCTATATTCAGTCTTCCACATTTTGAGCCAAACACTTGAAATGAGTTTTTGAGAGCACAGCTTACCTTTGGCTCCCACAGCTGTTCCATTGGCACCTTTCCTCCGGCGTTCCTCTGGGAATTCTGCCTTCCAGGGCTCTGTTGCCACAGCTGGAAAGAAGCAGCTTCATTAATCCTGCAGATGGTTTTTTGGACGTAATAAAAAGCAAGGCTGAGAGGAGATTGAAGAGGCTGGGAGCTGCAAAGACGTGTGAGGTGCACTGGGACTCCTGTACTTCCATCCCTGCAGCATCACCAAACTCTGCATCACCAGCAGCAAGAATTTCCCTGCAGGATGGAGCATGAACAGCACAGGGAAAGTGCCAACTGCAGGGGAGCTTCTTGCTCAGGGTGTTTTTTGGGTGTCCTTGACAATGAAAGTCAGAGTATTTCCACCAAAAGTCAGCAATTATTTAAACAAAACAAAATCCCAAACAAGTGCGTCCGACTCACCTCTTCGGGAATTGTCTATTGGGGCTTTTGTTGGCTTTTCTGAAAGAAAAGAGAAATGCAGAATTTCCTTGTGAGTGAAACGCACAGTTTCCAACCTGAGCACTGTTCTTCAGTGTTCTCCCCCAGTCTGAGACCTCAAACCCTTCATAAAAACCCCCAGGGAATTCCTGTAAACCACAAGCAGCTGTACAGCTTTACAGGTTTACCACCTGTAAACCACAGGTAGGAGACACTGGGATTTTTTTCCCCATTTGTTGCACAAATTTCAAGCTCTCCCCGTCCCACCAGCAAAGCTGAGGAAGGGTTTCCCTATCAGCCACTGCACTCCTCATTCCTCCTCCTAGGCTGTGGCTGTTTTATCTTCTTTTTGCCTTATTAGAGTCGGGATTAAACGCATGAGAATGGTGTTTCTTGTTTGCACTCATGTTTATTAATTCTTATCGACGTTACAGTCACACAAGCCCTGAGTTCTATCTGACAAAGTGAAACGTGGAGCTGTGTCTCTTCCTCTACAAGGCCTTCCAAGCACAAAGTATCCACTTAAGAAGTGACACCTAAATCATTTTCATTTTTAACCCAATAATCAAGAACTCGAGGCCCGCAGTGCAGACTTTTCTGTCCAATTATAAAATCCCACCCAAACCCATGGAGAAGAAGGTGAAAAAGAAGGACTGACTTCCTCCCTAAAACCTCCATCTTGCTTTCTATATATTACTATATTCTCAACCCTTAAACTTTAAGTTTTCCA
This sequence comes from Nicator chloris, assembly GCA_013400495.1. Lineage (NCBI taxonomy): Eukaryota > Metazoa > Chordata > Aves > Passeriformes > Pycnonotidae > Nicator > Nicator chloris. Next base: position 27,398 of record WAAE01015430.1, read on the forward strand.
CTGTGTGACATTACAGACAGAATTGTGTGGAATTGCTAGAAAATTAACTCCTTTTTGCTTTCTCTTCTGTTACTGAGGATGTAAGCATAGAAAAAGAGATCAAACTCATTATAATCTGGTTATTTCCATTGGTTGAAGCAGACCCTGATAGTACAGGATATTCCAATGAAATTCAAAGCTGAATGTAACATTAATATTTCATAAGAAAGATATTCAGCATTCCTGATTTGATTTTAAGCCTTATACTCTTAGCTAAAGTGATGCAAGTGTTGTACTTAAATGAGAATTCAAACTTGTTCAATGACAATTGCAGCTTCCAAACACCAGTCTTGCACAAAGCCAGCAAAAATCCTACTCAATTTCCATCTCAGTCCTAACCAGCTGCAGCTCATCCTCTCTGTCTCTATTAAGGATGCACAAAGAAAACCAGTTCTTATCCATGCTCAGTTTAGTAAGGGATTCAAAGGAATCACATCAGAAGGCAGGAGAAAAAAATATTTACTGTTGGTGTCCTGAAGCTGTTAGAATATCTACCAAATTCTGCTACCTATGGGAAAAAAAGCTTAGCACACTTGTGGCCTTGCTTTATTGCTGACATTTCAAAACCCTTCAGCTCACTGATAATGGCACAGAGAATTTTCTGATTCTATTCCAACTACACACCCACAATCCCAGTGCCATCACTCAATTTTGGAAGCCTTCTCCACAGCCTCAGCTCCAATGCAGTGTTTTTCTTGGGGGGCAGTGCCTGTCACCATGGAAAGCCCAAAATTCCCAGTGCCCAGAGTTCCAACACCAGGGGATTGAGTTTGAAATCCCACAGAGACCCGTTACCCAGGGAATATTTGCAGATGAAGTTGTTCTTCATGTTGCATCTGTCGTCGTTCCACTGGAACATGTAGGGGCCTCCCAGTCCTGGTGGGGCAGAGGGTTGGTGGTAGAGCACCACGCACACCTCGGCCCCGCACGACGGCTCGTCCATGTACCAGTTCCTGGGGAAAGACAAAAACACAGCTCAGGGTGATCAGTTCATGGGGAAACACACCAAAAACACAGCTCAGGGTGATCAGTTCATGGGGAAAGACAAAAACACAGCTCAGAGTGATCAGTTCATGGGGAAACACAAAATACACAGCTCAGGGTGATCAGTTCATGGGGAAAGACACAAACACAGCTCAGGGTGATCAGTTCATGGGGAAACACACCAAAAACACAGCTCAGGGTGATCAGTTCATGGGGAAAGACAAAAACACAGCTCAGGGTGATCAGTTCATGGGGAAACACAAAATACACAGCTCAGGGTGATCAGTTCATGGGGAAAGACACAAACACAGCTCAGGGTGATCAGTTCATGGGGAAACACACCAAAAACACAGCTCAGGGTGATCAGTTCATGGGGAAAGACAAAAACACAGCTCAGGGGTGATCAGTTCATGGGGAAACACAAAATACACAGCTCAGGGTGCTCAGTTCATGGGGAAACACACAAACACAGCTCAGGGTGATCAGTTCACGGGGAAACACAAAAAACACAGCTCAGGGTGCTCAGTTCCTGGGGAAAGACAAAAACACAGCTCAGGGGGGATCGGTTCTTGGGGAAGCACAAAAGACACAGCGCAGGGGGCTCAGGTCATGGGGGGACACAGAAACACAGCTCAGGGTGCTCAGTTCCTGGGGAAAGACAAAAACACAGCTCAGGGGGGATCGGTTCTTGGGGAAGCACAAAAGACACAGCGCAGGGGGCTCAGGTCATGGGGGGACACAGAAACACAGCTCAGGGTGCTCAGTTCATGGGGAAACACACCAAAAACACAGCTCAGGGCACTCAGCTCCTGGGGAAACACACAAAAGTAGCTGCAATGTTAGGAATGAAGATGGAGACCATGGAATAAACTAGAAACAAGGATTCAGTTCTGGCCCCTGGGTACACCTCTAAGCATTAGAATTAGAAATGTGGTTTTAGAATTCACTATTTTCTTGTAGACAAGATTCTTTCTTGAACATTAAAGCAGCTGAAAATGAGCTGCAATTGTGTAGAGAAAGCCCAAGTTCTCCTGAGCTTGCACTGAGCCCTGCAGAGAGGTTTCTCCACACGATTTTAGACCTGTGCAAAATCATCATTTTTGCTCTCTTGGTCTCAGCACCTGCAAAATTTTAGCATCTATTTAATGAAAAAAATGAAGAATCTGAAGCAGAACCCAGCCTCCTTTGTCAGAAATGCACCAACACAGCCTTGCAGATAATTTTGTTTTGTTTTCTAAGAATAAACCTCCCCACCAGCCTTTCCCAAGCAGTGCACAGGAAGGAGGCAGCACTGTAATGTCACTGTGAGCGAGAAGATATTTTAGATAACTCAGAAAACACCTCGAAATGTCTCCTGATTTTGCCAATTGTTCAATCCCCACTGATTCTGGAACCAGCAACGTTCTGCCTGCCAAGAACTTGCAGCAAGCACAGAAATAATTCCAGATATCCCGAGGTGTTCAGCAGGGGAGAACACCCATTTCAAGCAGTGTTTTTCCAGCCATTCCAATGCTTTATTCCTCCCTCACTTCCTTCCTCCCCTGGTGTTTTCCTTGGCTCTGTCACTCAGCATCAATAACTGTGTCTCACCAATGGAAGGCAGGAAAGCTGTGCCTGTTTCTTAGCAGCAGATTCTGATCCCAGCTCCCCATTATCCACCCCCAGTGTCTCAACCATGGGAGAGACTTTAAGATATCAAATAATACTAAAACCACTTTTTATTTGTTCATTTCTGAGAGTCTGAAATGCCTTATGGGCTCCCAGAGCAAAAAGGTCACAGCTCCAAGGTGTTTTTACTTGTCTGATATGAGGATGCAAATTGGTGTCAATGTTGCTTTTATAATTTAATTAGAACAAATCCTGTGGTTCCTTGAGACAAGGAGGCAGAAATCTAAAAAGTGCTGGGAAGATTTTAGTTTTCCATGTCTGCAATAAATCTTGCAGCTCGAATATTTTGCTCTCTCACAGGAAAAAATCCTATTCCCTCAGTAAGGAAATAGTATTTTTCCTTTATCAGGACACCATATAAATATATATATATAGGATATATATATAACATATATATATATATAAAATATAGGATATATAATTTTACACAAATTCATCAGGTATAAACTTCAGGGGATCTGCAGTGCAGGAATCTTCAGGTCCCTTGTAGCTGCCCAGAGGTATTTTTAGGCCACACCACTTGTTCTTTCCTCTCCTTTTAGCCCCCCCAAATGACCAATTCAGCCTAAAGCAGACACTGACACGGAGCTACACCGGGGGGGGATTTGTGCACCAGCGTGGGATGAACACAGGAGGAACACAGACCACAGCTGGGACATCACTGCTCGGGTTCTTTGGACAAAATCCTCAATTCCTGACGGCACTGCCAGCCCCACAGTGCCACCCCCAGGCACCCA
>WAAE01015430.1:30903-59283 GCA_013400495.1 Nicator chloris
ATATAAAATATAGGATATATAATTTTACACAAATTCATCAGGTATAAACTTCAGGGGATCTGCAGTGCAGGAATCTTCAGGTCCCTCGTAGCTGCCCAGAGGTATTTTTAGGCCACACCACTTGTTCTTTCCTCTCCTTTTAGCCCCCCAAATGATCAATTCAGCCTAGAGCAGACACTGACACAGAGCTACACCAGGGGGGGATTTGTGCACCCGCATGGGATGAACACAGGAGGAACACAGACCACAGCTGGGACATCACTGCTCGGGTTCTTTGGACAAAATCCTCAATTCCTGAAGGCACTGCCAGCCCCCCAGTGCCACCCCCAGGCACCCACCGAAACTTGGCTGAGCTCCCGTCCGACCAGGAGTAGAAGTTGTGACACTCCGTGCTGTTGTCCTCCTCCTCCTTCCTCCTCCTCAGCCCTATCCAGAAGTCTCCGTCAGAAGCCAGGAGGCTCCTGATGAATGATTCAATCAGTCTCTGCTCTGCCGGGCTCTCGATGCTGACCAAGTGTCCCCCATCAGCTCTGCAGGCCAGGTGAGCTTCCTCATAGCTGGTCCTGCGGGAGGCATCGTGGAAATAAACGATCTTGTAGCAGGGTTTCTGCGTCCCACGCCTGCAAACCGTCTGCCCTGCAGGGAGGGAGAGAAAACGGATACAGGAACGGCGCTAAACAGCAGCAAAATGAAGGCTAAACCAGCAATTTGGGTGGGGTTTGTGCTGTTCGTGTGGAAAACACAACAGGGGTAAAAGCCTCTTGTGTTACTGGGCTGGCAAATGGCATCTCCAGACTTTCCTCGCTGCATCTCACAGTTTAGGTTGGTCCTTTCACGGCCTGCTCTTCTCAGCTGCCTTTTAAAAACCCCAAATTCATGGTTTTTTTCTGGGATTTGCTGGTCCTGAGAGTTCCTCCCAAAGAAACACTGTGCCAGAGCGAGCTGATACATGCAAGCTTTCAAAAAGCAAAGTTCCCTTGCAAGGGTTCAGAGAGGTTTTTTTAAAAATTATTATTTTTAAGGAGTTAAATGGTCAAAATCAGAGATTTCCTTAGAAATAGAAATTTCCTTCTTCTATAGAAGCAGAGATAGCAAGAATTCATCTTTTGGGCTGTATGCAACAGTTTAATGGATGTTGCAGGGCCATAGAATCCCGGAATATTTGGGGTTGGAAAGGACCTTAAAACCTTCTCATTCCACCCCTGCCAGGGGCACCTCCCACTATCCCAGGCTGCTCCAAGCCCAGTCCAGCCTGGCCTTGGCCACTTCCAAGGATGGGACAGCCACAACTTCTCTGGCCACGCGGGGCCTCAGCACCCTCACAGGGAAGAATTTCTTATTTACATCCAACCCCAAACTCCTTCATTTTCCAGTGTCCGTACTGAGGATCACAGGATGAGTTCCCACAGCCCGTTCTCCAGCTCTGCTCTGTGCTCTGCGAGGTTTCTGCCTGCCCAGGGAGTAAACAATGTCTGTTTTCAGGCTGTCACAAGCCAAGGGCTGTCTCATGCAGAAGCAGCAGAGCCTATTTTGGTGCCGAGGGAAGATCAAAGTGAAAAGACACATCATCCAAAATGATGCACTGGCGTGTTTTTTTCAGCAGAGCAGTCCCAATATTTAGACTGTGGAAACAAACAGTTTTGTTTTGCTCAGTAAATATTTCTTTGCAGGCACAATCTGCTAACCTACATGTTTTTAGAGAAGGAAAACATTCAGCAACATTTGTGGTGTGCTTGGAACAAATGGGATAATACAAGGACAGGTCATCATAAACCCTGCCATGGGATATTTGCTGGCTTTGCTTTCTCCTTTTATGTTGGTCACTCACTGTAGGAGTGGGAGATCAAACACCTTCCACACTGGCATTTTTCGGCAGTTAAATAGCCAGAAATGGAATTTGCTAATATTTTATACAGGGATTACAATAGGAGCAGGATTTTTACCACGACAGCACGACTAAAAAATGTATTTCCAGCATAGTCTGTGTTTTTCTCGGGAATTTGACACTCAGAGAAAAAGGCAAAGCCCCTTACCTCTTCTGAGGGAAATGTCCACTGCTGTTGGGAGAAGCAAAAGGAAAACACAGACAGCAGAGTTCATTAAAAATCTGTAACTCTCTAGAAATAGTCACAAAAACTTCACCCCGGCTCTTTGCTGACACACAACCACATCTTGTCCTCATTAGAAACAGAGCAAGAAAGTCTCTGCCTTGTCAGCCAGACTTGCCATTACTTTCAGCTAAGGAAAAACTCATTGGAGTTCATTCCTGGCTGGACGTCAGTGCTCGTTCGGGTCCCGAACTCCGTTTAGGACATTGTGCAGCTCTGAAAGGATTCCTTGTGTTCCTTATCCTGTGTGTATTCCCCTTTATCCCCTCACTCGGGATCTGCCCGCTGACTCCAGCGAGCTCCCCAGGCCAGGGCGGCGGGGAAAATCAGCTGGAAAAGTTGGAAAAGACCTCCAGAAGGATCCAACCCAACCTTCCCCCCTGCCCCACCGCAGAGCATCCCTGCCCATGTCGCGACAGCCGCCCGCGCATCCCGACGCTCCCAGCGACAGAGGCGCGGGTGGCGGGGCCGGAGGGACCTCTCCGGGATAGGGAGGATCCCCACAGCATCTCCTAGCGATCCCCAGCGATCCCCAGCGATCCCGAGCCCCTCTTACCGCTGAGCAGCCGCGCCCCCGCCGCGCAGCCCAGCGCGGCCGCGCACAGCGCTGCTGCCGCCAGCATCGCTCCGCCGGGAGCGGCTCCGCCGGCACCTCCTTCCTTCCTTCCTTCCTTCTTTCTTCCTTCCCTGCCTCGTCCCCTCCTCCTCCTCCTCCCCCTGGGGCCGGCGGGCCGGGCTCAGCCCCGGCACGGCAGCGCTGCGGGGCTGAGCGCTCTGCCCCGGCCGCTGCTGCCCGCACCGCGCTCCAAACCCCGCATCCCTCTGCCCGTGTCCCCCTCCCCAAACCCTTTTATGTCCCCGTCCCACCGCCCGCCCACCAGGAGCCACCCACGGGCGGGTCCATCCCCGCGCTGGGGATTTGGATTTTTTTATTTTTTTTTTTTGAAAGGTTCTTCCTTCGCTTCCCCAGATCGGGATTTGCTGTGAAGAAGCGGGATCAGCTTTATTGTTTCCTGCCGGTGAAGCCAAACACTGACCTATTTTACCCATCCCGATCCCAGTTTTCTAAATCTAAATGCTCTGATTTGGAACGGATCACCGGCAGTATCACCAAATCCAACTTTAAGTGAAAAAACCCCGGGATTGACTCCAAAATCTCGGCGTTTTTAGCGCACGGTGCTAAAATTCCTGGGCGAACCGCCTGGGAAGGGAAAACAGAGCACGGGAATTGTGTTTCCCAGATGGATAAAAGTGGGAAAAACAATTCCTGGCGGCCGGGAAGCTGCTCCGCACCTGTTTCCTGGAGCTCGGGCTCTCCATCCAGCCCGGGATTTTATGGCTCAGGCTCCAAGGGATTTCCCCAGGTGGCAGAGCAGCGAAGTGAATCTGTTCAGGCAGAAAACAACCGGCACCGACGCCTTAAAATAGGAGATCAATGATTTTATAGAAGGCTTCAAACCTCGAGCCACTCTTGGGAGGGCAAGGGGAGAAGCTGTTTCTGAAATTGGTATTTTAAGGGGAGGGAAAAAATCCTTTAAAATGCCGTGAGAACAGCGCACTCCGGGCCGGCAGAAGTCAGGAATTCCAGAGGGAAGTGTTGGAAAGCTGCTGGCTTTGAGCGTGTGTCACCTCTGTGAAACAGGAACAGGCTCTGATGTTTCCTGGCTTTTCCAGAAAAATAACAATACTTCTACAACCACTCTGTTCCCTGACTTTCCGAACCCCAGCCAGAATTAAAGCAAAATTAAAATCTCCTGAAAAATGGTGACGCTTCCATTTCCTTCTCTTGACCACTATTGAGAAAAAAATGGGAAATAGACAGAAAATAAAGGAGAAATGTATAGAAAAATAGCAGCAGCCTTTCAATTTCTCAATCTTGTAATAATATGTATTAGTACAGGGTAAAACTGAGTAGTTATTCCAGTAGTAGTAGTAGTAATAGTAATAATAATAATAATAATACATATCCAGGACATCTTTTTCCCCTAAATAGAATCTGAGTTTCTAGACCAAAGGAAATAAAAACCAGAATTTGGGGAAGCAGACAGACTTGGTTCAGCAATTTAATAAACTTTGAGAAGAGGAAGTGCTTAATAGCAACCAACTTAAAAGCTTAAACAAGGAGGAAGGAAAAAAGGAGGCTTTTATCCAAAATGAAGACGTCATTCCTGAAAGTACCTTTGGAAATCTTGTTTTCCAGGTTAGTCCTCCAATCACTGCACTTATCAGCTTTAATATTTCAGTGCTGCTCGGTACAATTGAGGAATTAAATTGTATTAATTCAGAAATGTGGTTCTTAAACTTCAACTCATTTCTCTCTGCTTTGTATCCTGGGAATTACAGCAGAAGGAAAGAAAAGCCTTAATAGAATCCAGACCTCTTACTCCTGGATTTTATTCTCCTGATAAACATCCGGCCAGGCCAGGCCAAACCATCATAAATCAGTAAATCTACAGTTCACTGCTGATAATAATAGAAAAAATCCCCAAATGGAATTCTTCCTTTAGTGCTCAAATCCAGTTTCTGAGAGCTTTTTAGGGAGCAGAGCAGCTGCATTGATAACTTGGTTATAAAGGGAGTTTTTGTGTTTCAGTGGATAAAAACTTGGAGACAGCGATGGAAAAAATAAAAAATAAAAAAAATAGTAATGGCCTTTCATATTAAAGTGAGAAATTTAGATTCACTGCCTCATTTCTTGTGGTTTTGAGATAGAAAATTGTCCTTAATAACCTTTTTTAGACTGCTTAAGCTTCATTTTCTTCCTGTGCCTGGCCTGGAGTTTCAGAGTTCCCCAGCCTGCAGGGTCCTCTTTGCTTAAGGAATTTGTTGCATAAACCCACATTTTCTTCCCAGATTTATACATTTCCAGGGTTTGCTCCTTTGGATTTGTTCATGTCTGAATCAAATCTGAAATCTGGATTTGAACACTAAGCAATATCTGTGACTGATGATAACCTCAACATTATTCTCATTCTATCCACTGCACTAATTTGAATTTTCTTAGATTTATTGGGATGCTTTTAGGGTGTCTTATATTTGTGTAAAGCCATTTACTCCTTGAAATGAATCTTTATGGCTGCCTGCTGGCCCAAAACTGCAAATCCTGGCTTTCATCTCTGCTTGGAAAACCCCTCCAAACCCATCAAATCCAACCTTCCACTGAAAAAAAAAAATTAAAAAAATAAAAAGCATGGGAGCCTCAGTGAAACGTTGCTGGCTGCAGGCAGAATTCAGAGCAGACTAATGGATGGTGATGGATGAGGTTCCTTTTGGGATTATTGATGGGAAAGGGGGATTGCTGACTGGCAGGAAAGGCTTGCAGAGCTCAGCACCTCCTGCAGATTGCTCTGCCTGGCCTGGCTCCCAATCCCAGCTCTCCACTAAAAATGGGGAGTGCTCTGCTAAAATTAGACCAAAAAAAAAAAAAAGGATAATTGCTGAGTCAGGCAGAAAATGCAATTTCTGTGTTGAATGGTCAGAAAATGCAATTTCTGTGTTGAATGGTTTGCCTGACTTCGCTTTATTTGTGGGAGATCTGTTGATGGTGGGGCACACTAATTAACCAGGGCAATAATTGGGGATCCAGCAGAAGTTCCCATCCTCTTTCAGGCCATTTTCACTCCAGTCCAGCTTCTCCAAGGATGGGAAAGAGCTGCCACCACAGGCCTTAATTTCATTTATTCCACAAGAATAAATGGAGGGAAATGTGAGAACAGAGCCTCGGTGAGGCTGAGACCAACCCAGCCAGGGTGGGAGTCAAAGCCTGCAAACCTGGAGAAGAAAAAACTCAAAAATCCATTTTATCCTCCCGTTTTTTAGTGGAAATGAGCTGGAAATGAGGTGGATCAGCAGGAAGTTTGGCTTGGCAGGAATGCAGCATTTGTTTTATTTCAGTGTCCTGTCTGTTGATGCTTCTGTCTGGTGTCCCCAGAATTGCTGTGGCTCTGATTCCTGCTTCCCAACTCCTGATCCTGGGATTCCAGACCTCTTTACCTGGCTGTGTGGCTAGTGATTGTTGCTTTGGGCAATCAGCTAACTACACTGCCTGGCAACCAGGCTGATGGCAGAGCCTTGCACCCCTACTTCTTCTTTTAAAAAGCCCCTCCTACAGCAAATTCTGGCATTATTCATCATCTTCTCCAATTAAAATTCTTAGTTGAGCAAAGTGGTCAGAGGAAAAAAAAAACAATTTGTAACTACAGTGAGTTTAATATTTAATCATTGCTCAGGACTCCCTTCACTTACCTTGTTCATAAAGCATGAAAAAGAAATGAAAATTATTGATATCTGGCAGATAAGCTGAAGGATGCAACCTAAAAAACCTCATAGTCCAGTCTGTGTGTATTAAAAATTAAGTGTACAGTAAATTAATCATTTAAATAACAGCCAGGATTCTTGGCCCAGGAAAATTCCTGGGGATTCTAGCACCAACTTCAAGAAATCCAGGATTTCACTTCCTATTACCAACACGTACCACACGCTGCTGTGGGCAAAAATGCTTAAATTTTAAATTCTTTAAATTTTCAAAAATTCTTAAAGGTAAAATTCTGGAAATGAGGCTGCAAAGAAAACACATTATTAATGATTTTGCAGTAGGAATTAGGAAGTTGGGAGTTCCCAGGCCGAGGTTGGAGCAGGGAATGCTGTGCCTTGTTTTGATGGCAGTGAAGTTAGTGATTGTGGGATTATGGATACAATCAGCTAACTACACTGCCTGCAAACCAAGAACTTCTCCTGGAGCCATGGAATTCCAACCTGCAATGAAAGAAAGAACTACCAATTATTGTATTCATATTCTCCATCTCCTCAAATGCTCCTAAAATAATAAGGAATTGGCAAAAATGGAAAATATTGGTCATATCGCCCTTATTCTGCTACGTTCCAAATATTTCTATTTCTATTTCTATTCCTATTTCTATTTCTATTTCGATTTCTATTTCTATTTCTATTCCTATTTCTATTTCTATTTCGATTTCTATTTCTATTTCTATTCCTATTTCTATTTCTATTTCGATTTCTATTTCTATTTCTATTTATATTTATATTTATTTATAGTGGGTATAGGTATAGGTATAGGTATAATTATATTTATTTGTAATTTTATTTATATTTCTATTCATATTTCTATTCATATTCATGTGGTTTTCATATATTTATAGATAATATTTTGTCTATATTTAGTATCTACACCACATTTTAGGAGTTCTCACTAAGAAAACTGCAGTGAGCACAGCACAAAGATCATTCCAGGAGTGCAGAGGCAAAACAATGAAACACTAAACCAGAAATGATCATGCAGCACCACAAGGGGAAAGGGAGAGAAGGAGAACTTTGGTGTGGAGTCCTTGCTGCATCCAGAGGTGGGAGTGCAAATCCAGCTGCAAATTTGGGCCAAGACAAAATATTCCATGGGGATCTTGTCGTGCCTGGCTTGCAGATTCAGGTTCCTGCTCATCCCACCTGTCCCTGCTCCCTGCTTGTCCCGTGCCCCGTGCCGTGGGTTTTGTGCCATTCCCATGTGGAGTTTTCCAGAAGGAAGTGCAGTAGGGATGGTGGAATCTCAGCATTTCCCTGAATTTTTCCAGAAGGAATTGCAGTAGGGATGGTGGAATCTCAGCATTTCCCTGAATTTCAGAGAGCTTTTTTTTCCCCCCTAAAAAGCCACAGGAGCACAGATCGTGTTGCCAGTCAGGTGTCAGAGTGCTCTGATTTTCACACTCATTTGAGGCAGCTAAAAACAATGAACAGATCTGTTCTGAGTGTGTCAGGAGTTCTCATCACTTGTGTCTCGTGCCTGATAGATGTGCATGCAAATAATAATGTGATAAAGCTCTTTTGTGTGGATTATCAAGCCAAAAGGGGAATGAGACACAATCTGCGAGCTTGCAAGGAGTTTTTCTGCAAACAGAACAATTTTGCCACTTTCCCCTCCATAAACGCCTTAAAGAACTCACCTTGAAAGAACTTAAAGAACTTAAACTTTACTTTAAACTTGAAAGAACTTAAACTTTACCTTAAAGAACTTAACTTTCAAGAGCTTGAAGACTTACCCTCAAGCAGCTTACCTTGGAATAATCCCGATAAGGACAGAGTTCAGACAAAAATGATTCCACAGGAAGGGGAAAAACGGGTGGATTCTTCCCTCTTCCCTTCCCCAGGCTGTCCGTGGAGCCTTTCCCTGGCAGAATTCCTCTGGGGATGCTCCCATCTTTTCCCCTGGGGCTCCTGGCTCGGTGTGCCCGTGGGTCAGCCCACGGCTGGGAGCTTTGTGTACTCCCTGTCACCATGGCCACCCCGCCGGGGGGACCTGGGGACAGCGCAGGTGGCCCCGGCCGTGGGAGCTCTGCGACGTTTCCATGGGCAAAGTCAACACGGGGAACACACCCCGAGCTTGGAATTTCCATCCAAACGGCTCCAGGGGGGGTGAGCCCGGCTGGGGTGGCACTGGTGGCAGTCCCAGCTGGTGTCCCTGGTGGACTTCCCAGCAGGAGTCCCCAAAAGGCAGAGAAGGGGCTCGGAGGGATGAGTGTCCTGTGCTGTGCCAGCTCATCTTCACCTCCTGCACCTCTCCCCACGGTTTGGGGGTCTGCCCTGGCTTCCTCTCTGCTTGCCCTGGATCTGTTCAGCTCTGGAAATCATGGCACACAAACGGAGACAGAAAACCCAGAAAAATTAAAGAGTTATGGCAACAGCTCTTAGACTCCATAAAATAAACCCAGGTAGCTTGGCAGTGTTTGTTATTTAATTTTAGAACGTCCTGGATCAACACCACTGAGGGGTTTTTAGGTTTGTTACTTAAATCACAAAATCTTAAGTTAAATTCCAGCAATACGGAGTACTCAAACCCTTAAATTTCTTGTGGTGATGATCAGAACCAGCTGCTGGTTCACTCCAGCCCCAAATAATTCTTTTTACAGAGACTGCATGGTTTAAGTACAGGTGTACAAGTTTGTAACCTCCAGAAACCTCCAGAGGTTTCCTCTGCCCTCTGACTTAGTGGTGCGTGGAATTGGTGCTTCTGAATGTGACCAGGACAGAGACCAAACAAATGCCAGCTGCTTTTCCCTCAGGAGATTGTCACCCACATGGAAATCACTCAGATTTCTGATTTTTATATCAATACCTACAAACTGCAGCTGCTTACCTGGAGGAGCTGCCTGCCATCCATCACCCACAAAAACCAAGAGCCTTGCAGAGGGCAGATGGCCACTGGCAAGCTGCACTTGGTTTCTTTATTTTCATGTGCTCAGGCCTTTAAAGCAGGAAAATGGCAAAAAAAGTCCTGCAGGGGTGTGTTTAGGGGAGGTGGTTGGCTCCTGGTTTGGGCTGCAGTTACTACAGAAACTGTGCCTGAGGCTGTCCCTTGGTGGCTCAAGCCTAGGCTTGCCTGCTGACCCAGGGGACACCTCCTTTAATCTGGCTAAGAATGCTCCTGCCGTGCTGGGGGCCTGATTTCAGTCCCACTGAAGGTTTTGGACACATTTCCCCAGGTCTCAGCGAGCTCTGGATCATTCCCATGCATATCCAGGCACTGGTTTTTAGTGGTTTGGCTTTTTTTCCTCGTTCCTAATGAGGATTAAAACAGCATCATTTTACAAAAGGCACAAATATCCCCTCATCTGTCTCCTGCCTCCTCGCAGTCAGAACACTTGGCTGTCCATCCTGGGTTTTGCTAAATCTGCTGGGATGAAAACAGTTCCTGTTTGGATGCAGCTGGGGATGCCATTTCATGGATCTCTCTCTCTTTGGCCTGGGCTGTGCCAGTTTTGGTTCAGACATTTTCTCCCTCAGCAGTTATGACCCAAACAGAGCACCCAGGGCTGGTTTTCCTTCCAGTCAGTGACAGCTGACAGCACTGGGAAGGATTTGAGCCCAGTGAATGTCCCAAATTAAAGGAGCCAGCTTTTCTTGCCACTGCAGTGGGGTGCCAGAATCCCCCTCTGCTGCTCTGCTTTCTGTGACATTAACAGGAAGAAATGCTTGAACTCCTGCGTGACATTAAAAATACAAATTACAAAAGTTCTCAGAACTTCTGTATCAACCACAGTTTGAATAATCAGAGCCAACTGGGTGAATTGCTGAGAACTTTGCCTGTATCTTCCCGTGTTTGCTGGTACAAATGTGTAGAACTTGACCTGCTGCCTCTCATCATCCGAGAAACACCAGCTCCCTGCACGGCTGCTCTCTCAGCTGAGGGCTTTGTTTGCTGCTCACCTGCAGTTTCTGTCTTGGCTACGGGAACCAGGAGCCCAACAGAAGGAGGTGCAGGAGGGATCCAGGCTTCCCTCTGCTGTCCCTTGTGGATTGCAGCCCTTCACTGCTTTGTCACGGAACTTCCCCTCTCCCAGGGCCTGCCTGGACCTGCTGGATTCAGCAGGAGATGCCCCCAAAGCCCATCCTGTGTCTCTGGCTGACCCAAACCGCCCTGGCTTTTGGGACAGGACGGTCCCTGGAGAATTCCTGAGGCTGAGATGTGGCAGGGTCAGAGATGATGATCCAATTCTCCACCCCAGGGCAGGGGATGGAGTCCCCACCCTGCCTGCTGCTGCTCTGCACTGGGAATGCTGCTCCAGCCTGGGTAGCTCAGGGATAAAGGGAAATCAAAGCTGAGGGGAAGAGGTCATTTCTTTTATTAGGTTACAATCTGATATTGAGGGAAAACATCATGAAATCAGAGAAATCAGACTTAATAGCCAGACTTTGGCCAGAAAGACAAAATCATCCCTAGAGGAATCCCAATCCGTGTGTCTGGGATTGCGTAGGAAACCCTGAGTGGACTAAACTTACTGAGAAGAACTCCAAAAATTAGAATTATGTGCATCACCCATCATTTTTGAGGCAGCAAGTCTTGCTCTTTGGCGTCTCCCTGGACACCAATTTTGTCAGCTCCATTAAAAACCCACAGATCTGTGGTGGTTGCCTCCAGTTTTTTGGCAACACGCCCTTCCCCTGCAGTTCAGCCACACTGCAGCAAAATCAGTGTGATCAAACCTTTAAAGTCACTCGAAAACTTTTATTTTGGGGGTTTTTTTGACATGTCACCATGGAACAAATTTTTAAAAACTCAGAAAAACTGATGTGGCTGCAGCATTTGCAAGGGAATCCACTCAGCTCAGAGAATGACATTTTTAAAGGAAGTTCCATCTGCAGAATAAAACTCAGCCCTCGGGCATGAAGAGCCAGTCTGGCTGTCCAAGAATGCTCCAGAGCTAATTCTGGATGCAGACAGAGTCAGAGTCTTCCCAGACTGCACAGACAGAGGCCAGAACATGCAGTGAGGAATTCTTCCCAGCAGCAATTTCCTGTGGTCCTGCAGCATTCCCCAAAAATCCCAGAGCAGCATTCCCCCAAAATCCCAGCCCAGGCTGTCCCTGCCTCCCGTCTCAGTGAAAAGGGAAGGATTGACTCAGGGGTTTGCAGGGAACAAACTCCTCCTGTGTCACCCCGGGAGCACAGGGGGAGCGAACCCTCGTGCTCACAGCACTGGGGGTTCTGTGTCAGAGGAAAAAAAACCTGGAAGCTTTTCCTGAGGATCCCTTCTCTGTCTCAGACTGATTTCTGGTTTGGGTGGTCACTGAAAGGGAAAGGTCCCCACTGGCTGAGGAGGTGTTTTGGTATGTGAGACAAAGGGAGAGGAGGAATATGAGGCTGTTCTGTGGTTTCTTACTCATTCCTTAAATCAGAATTTCTCCTGAAAGCATTGGGGGGGGTTTTGTTTGGTTGGTTTTGGGGTTTTTCTTTTTTTTTTTTTTTTTCCTCCCTTTTTTGGGGGCTTTGTTTGTTTTAGTTTTGGGTGTTTTGTTTGTTTGGGTATTTTATTTTAATTTTATTTTTGTGTGTGTGTGACGCAGAAAGAAATTAAAGAGCGAGGAAGGAACTGTGAGAGTGGAGAGAAATGAAATCCAGAAACAGCCCGAAATGGGAGGTTTAGGGCAGGATTGGTGCCCCCAGGCTCTGTGTTTCTCATGCCCTGCCTGGAGCAGCCCAGGCTGAGGTGTGAGCACTGGGGCTGCACCATCCCCATCCCCAGGTTTGAACACCCAGCTCCTTCTGCCTCCCTTTGCTCCTTGGTCTCGGCAGTTCCTGGGATCTGGCACTGGACACACAACTTCCTGAGGCTGCAGAAGGGGAAAAGAAAAAGGAACAATCAGCTGTTCCCTGTGCCCAGAGAGAACTGCTGGGGCTTCTGGACAATGAGCACAACTCTCACACTTGAGGAACTGAGATGTTCTGTGTTTTAAACACCTGAAAAACTAAATAAATTTATGCTGATGGTGTGAATTAGGAAGATCAGCGATGTGACAAATCCAGAATCAAGCAGTTTTCTAAACAAGGAATGCCAGATGTGAAGGTTTCAGGTGGAAAATAATCCTGCTAAGTCTACTAGAAGCAGTCCAGCACGATTCAAATCATTAATTAATAAGCCTGGTGCTGTTTTCCTCGTGGTGAATATTAAATATTCCACAGGGGTTTGTGGGGTAGACAGATGGACACAACAGAATTCAGAATGGAGTCGATTAAATCACCCTAAAAGAAGGAGCTGGTGTTGGAATAAAGCCAAGGAGATTGGGAATTCCTTTGGAACAGATATTCCCAATATCTTGGTTAATTAATATTGTTAATTAATCTAACACACACCTGCAGCTCCTGCACACCTGAATGTCCTTCCATTCCTCAGCTCCACATGATTCCTGTTCCATAAAAAGCCTGAGCAGTCCCTGCCAGGGAAAGAGGGAGGGAGCCTTGGGGTTCTCCCTGTGAAGGATCCAGGGCCTTGTGGTGGTTTTTTTTTTTTCTGTTTTCTTGGTGCTTCTTTAAGCTGTTTGTAAAGTTTATCTCAAGTTTTTACTGTCTCTGCTGTGAAAAGGTGATAATTTTGGTTGTTTTTCTTTTTTTCATTAAAATCTCTATATTCATAAAAATTTTTATTTCATAAAAATATTTGTCCAGTCTGCTGCTTGTAATATGTGTGACAAATAAGAATTATTCTATTTTAAACTTTTTTTTTTTAACATTCTCTCTGAACTTGCTTAGTTCAGGCACCTTCTAGTAATGCATTAAACTGCTTTTAATATCCCAAACTAAATTTAATCTGCTCTTTGGCACTCGGGCTTATCCAGGCTCTGTCTATCCTGGCTCGTGCAGGTTTGGCAGCATCAATTCTTGGAACCTGATAGTGGCTTAATGTTATTAAATCTCTCTGGTGTGCTGCTCCATCTCTGCTCCAGCAGCTCGAGCACCTCCTGTGCTGCAGTTGAAGATGAAAGATGAAATTGCTGCCACGGTTTTCTTCATCACCAAGCTGGCAAAGAGGGAAGACAAGCTGAGCAAGCAGAAAATGGAGAAGTTTGCAGCCAAGCTGACCACGATCCTGTTTGAAAAGTACAAAAACCACTGGTACCTGGACAATCCATCCCGAGGCCAGGCCTTCAGGTGAGAGGGGAAGAACGTGGGGCTTTGTGCTGACATTCAAGAGGCAGTTCCTGGAGGCCTTGAAGTGAAATAAAGAATGCCAAGGGAACCATCAGGATACCCCAGAGGCTTGAAGGAGCAATTATTAATTGGTGGAAATTACTTTTTCTTTGGTTTTTTTTTTAACCTGTAACTGTGTGATTAGAGAACTTAGTGAACTTAGAACCTGTAACTTAGTGATTAGAGGTGGGAATCTTTAGACAAGTGTCTCAAGTAGCCTCTGGCTCCCAGGATGCAGAATTCAAGCGGTCTTCAAGTGGCTTTTGGGGGTGGTTCTGTTTCAAACAAAGCAGCAACTTTCCTCATCAGCTGAAGATGAGGATTACAAGCCAAGCCCAGTTGGAGCTGATGGATCAGCGTGTGAGGCTGGATTGCTGCTTGGGGCTCTAAGTGAGAACTGGAAGGTTCTGAGGCAATACAGGGGGACTTGGGGCGTGCTCTGCGTGAGCAGAACCCGCGGAGCTGCCGTGACTCCCAGCTGCACTCTGCTGCTGCCCAGGTGCATCAGGATCAACCAGCACCAGGCACGGGAGCCCGTGCTGGAGCGGGCGTGCGCGGAGAGCGACGTGGACTTCGCCACGCTGGGGCTGCCCAAGGAGATGACGCTCTGGGTGGATCCCTTCCAGGTGTGCTGCAGGTGAGCTCAGAGCCCCCCAGGGGCCGCCCAGCACCCGGTGCTGCCTGTTCCACCAGCCCAAACCCGCTGCCAGCCCCACCACCCCGGGGTTTGGCGGCTTTTGGTGTGAGCTGCCTCCTCCCAGAGCAGCTCGGGTCCTACCTGAGCCCTTGCAGGTACGGCGAGAGGAGCCGGCCCTTCACCGTGGCACACTTTGATGGGCAGGAGAACCCCGAGCTGCCCCAGCAGATCAGCCTTGCCGTGGGCAGGGCAGCCCTGGACTATCACTCGGGCACCTCCTCGGACGAGGAGAGCTTCAGCAGGGAGCCCAAAGCCATCCCCACCGTCAGCAACCCCAACAGCGTCTACCAGGTGAGCCGGGGCTCTGCGGGCACCTCCTGGCTCTCCAATCCCTCAGGAGAGGTTCTGGCAGCTGGGAGCCGTGGTTCTGGTCCTCCTCCCAGTGACAGGATGGGAGGAAACGGCCTCAAGGTGCTCCAGGGGAGGTTCAGGTTTGATTTCTGCCCTGGAAGGGTATTCCAGCCCTGGAAGGGTTTTCCAGCCCTGGCACTGCCCCGTGGGACTGTGTGCAGTCTGTTTTTAAATGTCCAGCTTTTCCATGCTTTGGGAAACAAAGCTAAAAACTGTGGACCTATTACAAACCAATTCTCACCATACCACTCATTGCACTTGTTTTGACACCAGTCTGTGAACTGTTTGAAGGCCTCAACAATTGTTTCCACCGGGTGGGGACCACCCCGATGGGGCCACTGTCCCTGCGGGGGTTTAAGGATGTGGCACTTGGGGACAGGGCTTGGGGAACAGCTGGACTTGTTCTTACAAGGTTTTCCCCATCCTCAGTGGTGCTGTGAGTGGGGTGGAGCTTTGGTAGGAGGCTGCAGTGCTGGCTCAGCTCCCTCAGGAGGGAACGGGGTGGGATTGGGACGGCCTGACTGCTCCCAGAACATTTTACCACAATTTCCCTTTTTTGCTGCTCAGTTCGGTGACTTCTGCAAGGCTCCCCCCCAGGCCTGGTGGCAGTACCTGCACAGGAAGCCCCACGTGGCCGAGGGCTCCCACTTTGGCCAGCACAGGGGCTACAGGACCTACAAGCCCACGGCCGCCTTCGCTGGCCCACGCGTGGACAGGTACCACTGGATCAACACCAAGAGGTAGAGCCAGGGCTCCTCCCGCACTTTGGAGCCCTGATTTTGTGATGGGGTGAAGGCTGGCACTGCAAACCTCATAAAAACAGCACCTCCTGTCTGAGCCCTGTCTCTGACTCTGTATTTATGGATCTTCCGGGGAGGGGTGGGTTTTTATCGGAGATTTTAAACTGGTTTTAATCGATGTTAACACAAGATTGAAGATGGAATGTGAGACTCTTCTTGTGAGTTAAAAAGGAAGTGCATCAATCAATAAATCTGCTGATGTTTTTTTACCCAAGCCAGCTGCTGGTGGTGCCTTGAGGTGTGCTCAGGAGCTTTTTGGTGGGAACACCAGCACGTGAAGGAAGACAAAAACGCCCCCCAAGCTGCTCTGGGAGACACTTTGCTTCCTTCTGGCACAGGTGTAAGGGAGCCAAGACCTAAATATCACCAGCAGAAATGTCTGGGGTATTTAGTGACTCACAAAACCACTGAATTTGTGCTGTGCCCCCATGAGTTCTCTACTGATGGGGAGCAAACAAAGAATTTTGAGAAACTTTGCTCTTCCCTCACTTGCTTTTTATCTACACTGGAGGCTGGGCTGATGTTTCACTGATTGGGAAATATTGAATATTTCATGTTTTAGGGTTTGGGTCTGGAATTTGGGAGGAGGAGAGACTGATTCCCCAGGTTTAAGGTCTTGGACAGTGCATTCCTGGGTGAGTGGTAGCACAGAGCTGAAATGAAGCTGCTTCAGAAGTGGCTTCAAGGGTGGGAAATAATATTTCTTGCACTTTAAGTGTAATTGCAGAGCTATAATTCACCCAAGTAACTGTGTCTGCAGTTTTTGCTGTGTCATAAAATCAGAAAACTGCAACTCTCAGCTGCAGAGGCCTCAGAACACCTTTGGAGTGATGCATTAGTTTAAGGAATAATTTATTTAACACGAAGAATCGAGTGGTTCTATATTTTGCTCCTGTTCCTGGAAACTCTGAGTCTGGGCTTTTGCAGCAATATTTCTTCTCAATGCTTGGCTGTGGCCAGAAATGTCAGGTCCTGCAGCCAAAGTCTTGTCACTTAAATCACTGCACTGCTTTCCCTCCTGATCTAATGAGCCTTTGGGATGGAGAGGAAAATACATTGGAATTCAAGCAAAAATCGAGGATTTGTTTTGGATTGGAGCCCAATGCCCGAGGCAGAGGAGCAGGAACCACAGCACAAAGTTCTGAGCATCACAACTTTCTGCCCCGGGCTATTTCCTCCTCTAATGCATTGATTTGTTTTACCAAACTCTCCTTCTCCACACTGGTGACTTCCAGGTAGTAAGAGAGCAGATCTTCATTGCCTTTACTGCTCAAAAACTGCTGCTCATCCTCCAGAATCTGCAGCAGCTCCTCAGTTAATCCATCCACTTTATCCTCCAGTTCTGAAAGGGACAAGGGATTGAGAGTTTCCTCTTCAAGGCTAAAAAAAGCAGGGAAATGTTGAAATTGAGGGAGAAGAAATGCCAGAATTGAAACCTTATCTTCACAGGAGCAAGCCAGAAAAACAAATTTCACTGTACAAGGCAGTGAAATTATCAATTTCAATAGAAAATAATAGAAAATTCTGCTCACTGTGCCCTCTGTCCAAGGCTGGCCCTTCCACTGCTGCTCAGGGGGTGAAGGAAATTCTCTTTTTTCTTCACCAGCCACTTGTTGTTGAGAGATTCCTCAGATTTCACACGGAGCAAGAGGTTCTTTGTGAAACAGAGGTGGAGAGAGCAGATAAATGTTCATTTTAAGAGCCTTTCTGTAGATTTTTAAGATATATTTTCATGATGTTGCTGTTTATGCTGACCTAATACTTATGTGAAATCAAATAATTTATTTTAACCTTCCTGCCTAAGCAGAGTAATCTGGAATGAGCTGGGTTTTAGAAACCATTTAACTGTCAGTCTAAAACACTAAAAAAAATTAAGCATGGTGAACATTTTGAGCCAGGTCTGGTGATTTTTTTTTTCCTGTTACCTTCTCAAAGGCTTCCATGTCTGTGAGGTTTTTCACTCTCACTTCAAACAGTTGGGAGATCAGGTTTGTTTCCTCTGTGGAGAGTGGCTCCTCCTTGAGCAGCAGCTGCTTTATCCCCTGGGATTTATCCCCCTGGGGAGGTGCTGAGAGCTGCAGCCTGAGGGAGAACATCTCACTGAGACAGGCCTTTAGAGCCTAGAGAAATAAAAAAATAACAACAAAAAACCCCAACTTTATGGAAGGTTTTGAAAACCTGCATCACGCCAAGGGGTTGGGGAGGAAAATTCCAATTCCTGCTTTATTTTCCAATGAATTTCTCTGTGTTCTGAGCCAGAACAGGGATGATGGAAGTGTTTTTGTGTTGGATTTTCCCATTTTCTGCCCAGGTGAGGGGTAGGATGGAGCTGCCTCGTTTTTATTTTCTCTGTTCAGGCAGCGTTAACCCCTCACTTCTAAAATAAGGATTTTTGAACAGAAATGAGTCAAAGGGGATTATTTTGAGAAAATCCTGATGTACCTGGTGGAAAAGGCTCCGGAAGAGGGGGTTGGTGTCGTGGCTGAGGTCCCCAGCAGTGACATGAGCCAAGCAGTGCACCAGGAGCAGCAGGAAAGCTCCCCCAGAGCCCAGGCAATCCCTCCGGATGAAGAGTTTCTTCTTGGAATTCTGAGGGGAAAAAATGGAATATCCCCAGCTGGGACAAGGGCACAGCAGGAATGGGTTCAGCTGATGGAAATCTTCCAGGGGTTTATCTCAATTTCAGGTGGGTGCAAGGATTCGAATCAGTGCTGGGGAAAATCCACAGGACTTCACTCAAGAGTGAAAGGAAATAGAAATTCCATTTCTGTTTAAAGCATCCCTGCACTCTCTGCTCCAGGCAGGTTTATATTTATGTTCTGTGAACTTCAGAAAGCCTAGGAAAAAAGAAGCCTGGATAGCCAGATTTTATAATTGAGCTACAGCAGTTTGTAATTTAAATATGGTGAGTAAATCCTGATCCCCTGACTCCTGGAAAGCTGGCCCTGAGAGAATTGGGTAGAAATGAAAAGTGGTCAAACCTGGACGTGAGAAACTGGGAAATCAGAGCTTATTTATTAACTGTGCTTTGGGTCTGACCCTCCCATTAATATGGGTTTAAACATTGCTGTGTCAGGTTTGTGCTCAGATATATCCAGAGGTTTTTAACATTTGATGGTTTCTTATATAATTTTTTTCCCCCTAGAAAATACCAAGCACCCTATGGCTCGCAGAAAATATTGAATGCTTTTCATTTTGCTTCCCAGTGCTGGAACTTGATGGAGACAAGAACATTGCATGGATGAGGAGTGGGCAAACCTGATAAAAGAAAGAATTCCTGAAGGCATTGCCTGGGGCTTGGCTCTGGGGGAGGCTGGAGGCAACAGCCAGGGAGATTTCTGGAGCCTGCAAAGAGAAGGGAGAAAGCTGCTGTGAGAACTTTGTGCCCATCAGGGGTTAATGGGATGACTTTGTGCACATCAGGGGGTTTTGGGATCTCAGTTTGTTCAAAAGCCAGCTCTGATTTGCAGGTGGGTGCACAGAGCCAAAAAAAAAAAATCCACGTGGGAATGGAGACAGATGGAAAAACCTTAGGATTTCCTCTTGCCAGTTGTTTAATTAAGTAAATGAAATGGTTCTCCAGGCCTAGACTCCACTCTGGGTGAAGTCACTGCCATTTTTTAAGAATTATTTTATTTTTATTTGTTTTGTAATGCTGTACAAAACGGCCTGGAGAGTTTACCCAGAGGAGTGCTAAGAGCTGTGCAGAGAGAATGACAGAATCCTTATCCCAAGTTTTAAGGAGAATACATTTCATCACAAAATTATGCAGCAGGCAGGGGTTAATTCCTCCTTTCCTGAGTGGTGTGGTCAATAAAACAAATGCAAGAAGTGGCTGTGGATCTTGTGGACTTGGAAACAATTCAGTGCTGCTGTGGAGAAAACAGGAGTGGAATTTCATTCCTGCTGCTTGCACACTGCTCGTTCTCTAGTTGATTTTAATTGGTGAACTCTTTGCAGCCTGTTGGCTGAGGAGTATCCTGGGGTAAATTTGGTGGATTTTTCAGTGTTTTAAACGCTTACTTTAATGTGAAATGTGAGGAACTGGAGGATGGAGAGGCCGTACTGGAACAGCACAAACTCCCTGGGAGAAAGGGCTGCAGGATCCACTGCTGTCAGCTCTCCTTCCTGAGCACTCATTTCTGCTGCAAGAACAGAAGAATTTAATTAGATTAATTAGCCTCTATTTGCATTTTTTTTGTCCAAGACGTAACACTGCAATACAAGTGGATAAAACCCTGCATTTCTCATCTTTATTTCAATATTTTTCAAAGCAAAATGAACCCCTATTGATGCATTGTGAATGATTATAAGGATAATGAGGGAAATGTCCCAAACTTCACTTTTCCTAGGGAAACTTCTCATCATCAAGGTCTGGGAACGTGGCATTAATGATGTGTGGCTTAGAGCTGGCCAGCAGCAAAAGGAGCTGATTTGGGTGCTGGGTCTTGCTCCTTCTCTGGTAATAAATGGGGTGTTGGTGAGCAAAATTCAATCCTAATCAACAGGCTGGATTATGGATGGAGCAGAAATCTCCCAGCTCCAGCAGTTGGGGCTGTCCTGTGAGAAGGAAAAGAGGTGAAATTTACTTTTCTGCAGCCCTGGGCTCTGTCCCAGCCCTGCTGCCAGGGCGTGCCCTCGGAGCTCATCGTTCACCTCCTGCAGGAGGCCGAGCAGCAGAGAGGAGCTTTTCAGCTTCACTTCACCCCCTGAGGAAAGAAACACAGAAATGTTTTCTTCATCCATTCCTCGCCGTGTTTCCTCAGCAAACGTTTCTCACGTGTTGTGGGCAAGGTGAAACAGGGGCGGGAAAAGAAGGAAAAGTCAAAATTAACTCGATTTTATTGGGTTTTTTTACCGTGCAGAGGAGGTGCTGTGAGCTGAGGGTTCAGCAGGGTGATCCTGGAGGCCACCAGGTGCTCTGCCTGCCTCAGCACCTTGACACCTGTGAGAAGAACAAAATGACAGGCGTTCATCTGGCATCCTTCCAGAGGGATCTGTGTCCAGTCCTTTTTCCAGCAGCTCATTTTGACTCCTCCACGCAGCATCCAGGCCTCCGTTTAAAAAGGATTAAAAAGCTGTAATTTTTAACTAAATACCTCGGTTTTGGAAGAGATTTAACAATGTAGAAGCGTGCTGGAATCTCTCCCCTGCTCATTTCCATCAGGAGCCCCCAGGTCAGGCACCAGTGTCCAAAATGAATCCCAGGGGAGGCACCAGTGTCCAAAATGACCCCCAGGGGAGGCACCAGTGTCCAAAATGACCCCCAGGTCAGGCACCAGTGTCCAAAATGACCCCCAGGGGAGGCACCAATGTCCAAAATGACTCCCAGGTCAGGCACCAATATAAAAAATGACTCCCAGCTCACTGAAATTCCTTGACTTACTCTCAGTCAGGAACAGGAGGAGTTGATCCTCTGCCTCTGGGTGTGTCCCTGGAACCTGGGAGTTCGGGGCATGGCTGTCCTGCTGCATTTCATTCCCTTTTTTAGCTCCTCCTGATCTCACTCTCCTCTGCTGCGGATCCAGCTGGAAATCCCTCCCCAAGGAGGATTTTCTCTCAGTGCAATCCTTCCTCAGGCTCTACAAGGAAAAGGAAGGGATGAAGCAGTGCCTGGAAAAAGCTGGGGAATTCCTCAGCCTGTCTAAGGCTGAGCTCTCTGTGGTCGATGAGGCAGGTCCAGAGCACCAGACCTCACAATCAGTAAAAAAAACCCCTCAAAACCCCCTGAACTCCTCATTTTGGTCACACCCTCCTTTTGAAAGCTCTGCTTTTCCCATCCCTTTCCAATTTCTTCAAGTATGACACTCCTGGTCTCTACTTTCAGCCGTTTTCTTAAGATATGTATAATATTTATATTATATTCATATAGATTCATATTTAAAATGTGAATTTCATCATTCAGGGCAGCTGCACTCATGGTCTTATTAACATTATACCATTAATTTTATGTCCTATGCATATTCAATTAAAAAACGTTTGGGGTCTGCTCTTTTCTAACCTGAAACAGATCAAAACTATTTGGAAAATTCTCTTTTTTTTTCTTTTCCAGGGAGTTCTTCAGGTGTTCCTTCAGCTTTCTCATTTTCTGCTCTCTGAATTTTTTCACTTCATTGCTTGTGACGTTTGCATCTTCCACAAACTGTAAATGACAAAAAAAAAAAAGATCCAAACCCAAAGATCCTGGCATTGTTTTGGAATTTTGATACTTGGGGAACAAATTCCTCTGCACAGTAAGAATAAGAACTATTTGTTATTTTCTGAATGAGAGTACAAAGAAATTAATTTTGGATTTTACCTTCTCCTGGCTGCAGCCTTTTAAGCTCCTGATGATTTCCTTGAAGTGGGTTTCTCTCAGCTGTAATAATCTTACAGCTTGTATAAATTCCAGCACTAAAAACAAATATTCTGTGTTGTCCTTCAGGAGCTGCAAAATGTCCCTGCTGTCATCATCCATTGATAAATCCTGGAAGGTGAATTGGGCATGTGAAATATCACCTGGAACATCTCAATCTCTTTTGGTTATTTTAATTTCTGCACAGTGGGTTGAGGGCAGTTGTAAGAGCCTGTCCTCAAAATACAATTTTTAAAAAAAAAAGCAGTGGAAATTTGGTAAAAAAATCTTGCAGTTCTTTATTTTTGTTGTTTATAAACACCCAAATAACAAATCCACAACTGCTAAAAGAAATTTAAGATTCTCAAAGGAGCCTTACATAAATTCATGTTAAAAGTGGATGTGAAGTGTCTGATTTTTAGCAGAAAATCCCAGGATGCTTTCAATCCTTTTTGGCCTTAAAAAACCAGTATAATTTATTTTAACCTGCAGTTAGCTTTGTTTTTGGAAACATTTCTCCAAACAGACACAACTCCTGAGAGTTTGTCAAGTTTTGCAGCAACACGCTCCAGGTTCTAAACCAAACTTAGAGAATTTTAAACCAAAAAAAAAAGGAAAAAAATAAAAGAAAGAAAGAAACAAGAGAATTTTACTTCCACCACGAGGTGTTCCAGGCCTGTGCCCTCCCTTTGGGCTCTCAGGGCAGCGTTCCTGAGCCTGTGGCCATCCTGGAGCAGTGTCACCCTTTGCCTCAGGTGTCTCTGGCAGAGGAGGGAATAGGCCACCAGATCCCCAAATTTCTCTCCTTCCGTCTCCTGCATCACTTTTGTTTCCTTGGCTTTTAGCTGGGGAGAAAACAAAGGTTCACAGGCCTGAGGGAGGGTGGAAATGTTATCATTTTGAAATTAGAAAGGCAGAGGGGACGAGAACAAAGCACCCTGAAAATAACGGAGTCCGTCCGCTCCCAAAAAGGTTTGTAAGATTTTCCCTTGACAGCACAAGTGAGAGAATTGGGAATGCCATAAAATATCCTGAAATAACAAACCAGGGTTTTTTACTGAGCTCCCCACTGAGCTCCCCATTTTCTGTGCTCAGAAATGCCAGCCCCGATGTTTTAGCTCAGGTAGCACAAGTGAAAGGATTGGGAATGCCATAAAATATCCCTGAAATAACAAACCAGGTTTTTTACTGAGCTGCTCAGAAATGCCAGCCCTGATGTTTTAGCTCAGATAGAACAAGTGAAAGGATTGGGAATGCCATAAAACATCCCTGAAATAACAAACCAGGTTTTTTACTGAGCTGCTCAGAAATGCCAGCCCTGATGTTTTAGCTCAGGTAGCACAAGTGAAAGGATTGGGAATGCCATAAAACACCCCTGAAATAACAAAACCAGGGTTTTTTACTGAGCTCCCCACTGAGCTCCCCACTGAGCTCCCTATTTTCTGTGCTCAGAAATGCCAGCCCTGATGTTTGAGCTCAGGTAGCACAAGTGAAAGGATTGGGAATGCCATAAAACACCCCTGAAATAACAAACCAGGGTTTTACTGAGCTGCCCAGAGATGCCAGCCCTGATGTTTGATCTCGGTACCTTCTCCTCTGTCCGGCTCTGCAGCTCCAGCCTGAGCTGTGCCTGCAGTGTTCTCAGCTCAGCCTCTGCCTCTGCGTTCAAGCCCTGCAGCCGAGGCCCGTGCTGGTGGTGCTGCTGCAGGAAATGCAGCGCTCTGGCTGCATGCTGCTGCTCGCTGCTCGCTGCAACCTCCCGGGCCACTGCTTCACCCGTGCCCTGGGGGCTGAGCCTGCCCAGGAGCCTGCTCAGCCCTCCTGGGCGAGCCCCAGCCTGCAGCAGGCAAGCAGAGTGAGAAAAAAAAATAAANTTTTCTATTTAGATTTTTAATATTATTTTATATATCTTTATATTAACTGATTTTTTCAATTATGGTTTTATATTTATATTTTTATATATTATTGATATGTATTTATGCATACATTTTATGTATTTTTAGATTCTCTTATATATCTATATATTCTTAGGTATTTTAGAAATAACCTGTTTTTTCTAGCACTGGGCACCATCACAGGGGTTTGAAGAGCTGGGTTCTGCACTGGAGCTTTCTGTGGGATTTGGTCAGGATGGATGTTTGTCCACTGGGAGTTTTGTGAGAGCCTTGAGGCTCACGCAGGGAGGGGGGAAATCACCAAAGTCTTCTCCTCGACCTTGTGGGAATACACAGGTCAGGGAGTGAGGCAGACTTCATTAGCAGAGCTGGGTTGATAACCCGGCTGCCTTGGCAAGAACAAACAGAACTTGGGAGATCACAGAAGATGGGATCAAATCTGCTGACCTAAATGAGGAAATTGAACCAAACTTCTCCAAACAAGAGATGTTGTAAAATGTCTGAGTTTGTCTGTATCGTGCTGAACCTCATCATTGTAGTAGTAATTAATAACATCGCTGAAATGGTGTATAAGCTTTGGGAAATCTCAGGAAAATGGAATTCTGATCACAAATCAGCCTTCCCATCTCTCAGTCAATCATCAATCCTACCTGGAGGTGGCTGTAGAGGTCCAGGACTCTGTACAGACACCTCTGTCCCAGAGCTTCCAGCTTTACAATCTTCATTGCTGACACCCGGAGCAGCCGAGCTGCGGAGTCTGGGCAACACTCCCCTGCCCGGGGATGTTCCTGTCACAAAGATTTCAAATGGGATTTTCCACACCCACCAAGCTCTGTGCTCAGCAGGGGCAGAGGAGTGCCCAGGGAGCCCTGGAACATTTGAATTCCTGGTAATGCTGAAGGTGCTCTGATACCCACGGAATGGCCAAAGCCACCCGCTGGGGGTGACAGGATGACATCCCTTCCTGCACAGCAGAGAGGTGACAAAAACACCCAGGAAACGCCCCAAACTCACCTGCTGCTGGCTGAGGTCACCACTGGGGCTTGGCAGGCTGAGCTGACAAAAGGACAGCTGATGGGGAAGTTCTTCCAGGAAATGTTGGGGCTGTTCGGGCACTGCCAGCTCTGGGCTGAGCCTGCAGTGTTTGATTTCTTCCAGGTGTCTGTGGAGCAGGGCTTGTCCAGCCTGCCTGTGGCGTTCTGAGAGCTCTTCCAGGAGGGAATCCAGCGTGGCAGCCCTGCTCTCCAGCCCCTGAAATGATGGACACCCCACCTGCATGGGCAGCAGCACCAGGTGAGGGGGAACTGAGCTGAGGTGTGAAACACTCAGCCAGAAATTAAAAATCCCTGCTCGTTTAAATGCCTTCAGTGGGATTTTAGAGATCCTTGCTTAAATGCCATCAGTGGGATTTTAAAGATCCTTGCTCCTTTAAGTGCCATCAGTAGGATTTTAGAGATCCTTGCTCCTTTAAGTGCCATGAGTGGGATTTTAAAGATCCTTGCTCCTTTAAGTGCCATCAGTGGGATTTTAGAGTTCCTTGCTTTTTTAAGTGCTATCAGGGGGTTTAAATATCCAAGAGTTACTGAAAATGAGGCCACTGCTTCTTGTGCCTCAACACTGAGAGCGAAAAACTGAATTAGATTCTCTTTTGCATTACCATAATCAGTTTGGGTTTTTTTCCTTCTCTAACAAAATGCTCCTTCCTTCATTTTTTTGAAGCAACGTGGGAAAGCTGGAAGGAATTGGGATAGCAAAGGGAAAACTCCCTTCCCCTGTGTGTCAGCTGGGAAATCCGGGATGACACCACGCCCAGCTTACCCGGGTTCCTTGGTGCCATTCCTTGGATGACTCGTAGAAGGAGCAGACAGTGTCCATCTCCTGTGCCAGCAGGGACATCTCCAGATGTGCCCACTCCCAGCTGTGCTTCTCCCAGAGGAACCTGCAGCCAGATGTGCAGGAACAGCCTGAGAACACCTCTGCTTTCCCAAAATGATTGCCATCAGCACTTCCCTCACCTGCACACACCTGGAGGTCGGGGATCTCCTTCTGAGCCTCGCACCATCCCCAAAGAAAAATTTCTTAGGGGGAAAGAAAAACCTGCAAATAAGGTGTTTTTATGACCAAAAACGAAGGAATAACAAGGGTTTCTCACCTGGTCTGCATTTCTTGCTGCATGTGGGTGATCCTTTCTGCAGGAGAGGGGAGCAGGGCGGGGGATGTTATGGAAGCTGGAGTGGTTTCCTGATTTTCTTCACTTTTTAACTCCTCTGTGTGAGCAGCAGAAGCTTTCAAAGTGCTCCTTGAGGAGTAGCCTGGGCAAGAAACAGGAGGGAAATCTGGTTTCTGAGAGAAATTAATGATTTTTTCAACTTTTCCTTGCCAGCCCTCACCAAAGTTAAGGTAAACTGAGCCTTCCAGGTGATTTCCAGGCTCATCCCAGCCTGGGGCAGATTTCCACCAATTTAATTTGCTCATGAAGCCCAAGGAGATCTTCAGCAAAATGCGACCAAAATCTGATTTGCAGCTGGCAGACGGAGAATCTTCTGGATTTAAAGTTGAAATAATGGAGGAATAAAATCAGGGAGGTGGCAGTGTCTTTCTCTCCTCTCTTACCTGGGGTCTCAGGTGATAAATTGTCTTTTCTGTTTTCCTGCAGCAGCTGAACCACAGCCTGGAGCAGCGGGATCAGTTTTTGTGGGATGAACTCCCGTGGATTATTTGAGACTCCACTGAGGCCATAGAATCTGGTGGTGTGAGGCTTTTCCAGGCACTGTGGTGACCCAGAGGAAAGCACCTGGAACAGCACAGAGCACACAGAGGCTGCTTGATGTCTGTCAAAACCAGAATTTTATAAAACCAAACCTCCTGGCCTTCTCTGCCTTTGCTTGAAAAACGTAAATTGTAGATTGAAAGCAGATTGGCCAGTGACTCAAGAAATGCTGCAGCAATTTAAAAGATTTTCCAATGGTTGTTGTCCCAAACTCAGATCTTTTCACATCCTCCAAGTCCATGGAAATGTTGCAAATATGATCTGAACTTTTACTTATATTTAATGTTTTTTCCATGTAGGATTTTTTGTTCTTTTGCTCTGATCCCTTGCAGGTTTTGGGTGTCACCTCTTGTTAATGGACAAACGAATTGCTTGGCAGCCTATAAAATATTCAATGTCTGCTGCATTAAAAGTGACATTTTACACCTAAAATTTGTAGAAAAGAATTCAATTTATTATTCTGTGTATCAATTTAATTCACAATTCCATGTACAAATTCGCTTTGTTATTCCATGTACAAATTCGCTTCGTTATTCCATGTACAAATTTTGTTTATTCAATTTATAACTATTTAATTTGCTTATTCAATTTATAACTATTGTTGAGCTGAGCTCTACCTGCTGATTTGCCACTGTGCTCTCATCATCCTCCCCCTTTCCTGGGCTGCTCAGAGCCTTTACCCAAAGGTTTTTCAGCCAGGATATTTCATTCATTACCCTGTGATACACAGCTTTTACCTGAGGTACAAAATAAAGAGAAAAGAAATAAAAATTAATAAATAAAATAAAAAACTGAAACACAAAGGGACGATTTGGAGCTGGTGAAGTTTCCCTTTATGGACTAAAGCCCAGACTGGAGTCAATTTTTGGTGCCAACCCCTCGATGCCAGCTTGGCTCAGACTGGGGAATGATGATTTTTCCACGTTATTTATCTGTTAAATGCTCCCTGTGCTCCAGCTCCCTCTGCTGTCTTTAAAACCTCACCTGGAGTCACCAGAGTGCCACAGGGGCATTCAGATTTGGGCTGGGAAATGCTCTCCTGTTGATTCCAGCAGCAAAATTTATGTATTTACCATAAAATTCAAATTATGTACTCATCTAGTCATTTATGCATCACTCCTCAGTTCAACCCGCAGCTCTCCAGTGCAGAAAATCCACTTTTTTTTTTGTTTTTTTTTTTCATTTTACAGATGAAAAGTTGTAGCTGGAAGCTGAAGTCACTTCCCAAAAATTGTCAGTTCAGTACCAAGAGACAAAATTCTAAGAAAACTGAAATATTTTGCCTTCAGAGCCTCTCCTCTTCCCACTTTTAGAAAATGAAATACTTAGAAAATAATAAGAATACTTAGAAATAATAAATAAGAAAATTTTCTAAATCATTTTAGAAAATAATAAGGCAAAAAAGTTTTCGAAATAATTTTAGGAAATAATAATGAGGACAGATTTCTTTATCATTTATCTTTATCATGAACAGATTAAAGTTGAAATAAAGCATCTACCTCCTCCTCCAGGGTTGATGAAACAGTGGGAACAGGCAAAATTACTCAGTTTTAGGTTTTTCTACATGAAAAACAGCCCCAAATGAGGATTTTTACCTCTTCTTTGAAGTGGCCCAGCGTGGTGGTGACAGCCTGGGACTGCCTCAGCAGCAGCTCAAAGAAAACCTTGGTGTTAAAAGAGTCCAGGTCGATTTGTCCTTCAGGCTGCCGGGCATCCCCTTGCCCCAGGAAACAGGCTGGAAATAGGAATTTTCAGTTAATTTGGGGGGAGTTCTTGCTTTTATCTCCATTTGATGGCTTTGGGGTTGGTTCTGGCCACAAATGCCCGTGGCTCCCTGAGCTCAGCAGGTTGCCCACCGAGTTTGGGTTTCGTTCTGGGCAGAACCCCCAGGGTTTTTGGGGTTTTGGGGGGGATTTTGGGGGTTTTTAGGGGTTTTTTTGGGGTTTGGGGGGG
>WAAE01015430.1:63571-135574 GCA_013400495.1 Nicator chloris
ATAGAATATATGTATAGATATATAGAATATATACACATATATAATATTTTATATTTTATATATATATATATAAATTTAATTTCCAGAATTAGGTTCACTGTCAAGACAGTGTGAAAAGAGAGAAACAGAATTCAGAATAATCCCAGCTCTGCCCAAAGAATGTGAACAGAAAAAGCCCCAGCAGGACCTCAGCAGCAGCGTGGATACATTGAATTCTGCTCTTTTTGGGATTTTCTGGGGGAATTCGGTGCCGTGGCAGGAGCTGTGTGCACGTGAGCAAGCACAATTAATTCTTAGGATGCCTCCATGGAATGCAAATTTCGGAGCTCTGCAGAACTCACCTGGAGCTGCTGGAGGAGGACTCCTTTTATCAAGTGCTGGAGCCTCATTCAGCACCACGAGGTCGTGAATTAATTGAGGGTCAGGATTATAAACCCCTAAAAATCCTTTCCCTGGAGAGATACAAACAAAAATGGGTCATTTCTGATTTCCACTACGAATTTTGCTCAGAATTTTGCTTTCCTTTTTAGCATAGCTGCTCAGCAGAGCCCCAAGCCTGACTTGCAAGCTCTGAACCCATTTTTAGCACATTCTTTTCATTTTGGGGCAGTTTTGAAAATGTTTGGGCCTTGCTCAAAGCCTTCAGGGTTTTTTTGATCCAGCAGCTGGTTTACCTTGGTTGAAGTCAGTGAACCTGCACAGAGACCACAGGGGAAAACGAGTCTTTCCTGATGCTGGTATTAAATTTTCTGCCCGTGCAAATTGTGCTTTTTTGGCCTGGCTCTGGAATTCTGGGGGGAAATGTTTGAGCTCCTTTGAGTTTTACTCAGTGAAAGCACATTAAAATCTCAATCCCAGGAAAAAAATCTGTGCAGGTAAAGGAGCTGAGAAGGGATCCCAGCTCTGTTTGTTGTAATTTGGGAAGGAAACCCCTGAATATCTGCCCTTTCCTCTGCTGCTGGAAATACACAAATTTCCTTTGGAAATGCACGAATTTCCTTTGGAAATGCACGAATTTCCTTTGAAATTACAAAAATTTCCTTTGGAAATGCACAAATTTCCTTTGGAAATACATGAATTTCCTTTGGAAATGCACAATTTTCCTTTGGAAATGCATGAATTTCCTTTGGAAAATAACAAATTTCAAATGAACGTTCTGGGACTGAGCAGGACAAGTTTTGTGTGGATTCCTAACTTCCATTGCCATTCTCAGCATATAAATATTGAGATTTCCCACTACTTGTGTTCCAAACACCATGGAAAGGCTTTTTTGTGTGCAAACCCCACTTGAGACCCCGATGATTTCTTTGCCTCACCACTCATCTCCACGACGTGTGCTGGATGGGTTTGCTGTCCTGCAGCACAGACATCTTCCAAAGAGAAATTTGGGCTTGGCAGAACTTTCCTTAAGCCTTCTACGAAAACAGCAGTCTAAGAGAAAAATAATTCCGATTTTTTTTTATTTTTTAACCTTTTCTCATGGCTGAAATACAATTAAAAAGTACTTTATGCATGTAAATAGAATAATGCTTGGGGATTTTTTTTCCCTTGTTGCTGCATTCTAGAATTTTCTGAGCAAAAGGAATGAGGGGCAGAGCCTGACAGAAGCAGGGAGATGGTGGAAATCACTTTTTATTTTTTTTCACCTTGCTCCCATTGCTGTGGGTGATGAAAAGCTGAGCTTTTTTCTCTGCACAGCCCAGCTGCAGGGTGGTTTTTTGTTGCCTTCTGCACCGCGAGTTGCACACCCCCTCCAGGCTGTCCGAGTGACAAATGCAGAGGCCCAGGACTTTGTCATAGCCTTGGAAATCCCTGGGGGCAGCACAGACCTGCGGGAGGAGAGGAAGGGAAAGCAACAGCGTTTGGGGAGCTCAGGCTTTGTTCCCGGGGATCCCCGCACTCCTCGGGGCCAGGGTGATCTGTGAGAGCAAACAGCAGCCTCAGGAGAGAGAAATTCCTTTTTACATTCATAAATGTATTCATAAATGTATTCATAAATGTATGAAATATATAAAAAATTAATAATAAAAGTAGGAAGATATAGATCTAAATAAATATATAGAATTTATATGTGTATATATAGAATATATATACATATGTGTAGAAGAAATAGAATTAGAATGGAAGAAATAGGAATGGAAGAAATAGGAATAGAAGGATGGAATGGAATGGAATAGAATAGAATAGAATAGAATAGAATAGAATAGAATAGAATAGAATAGAATAGAATAGAATAGAATAGAATAGAATAGAATAGAATGAATAGAATAGAATAGAATATCCAGGGGTTCCTAAAGCTGAAAAAGAGGCAAAACCTCCAGTGGAAACACAAATAACCCTCGAGGACCATGCTGGGTGTGCCCTGTGAAGGAAGAGCTTGGGAATTTTGCTTTTTTGGAGGGGGGTATTTTCTGCCTGCTTCTGGGGATTTGAGAAAGGTAAAAATACCTTCTGGGAGCAGTACCGAGCCCATCCTCTCTTGGTCAGGCACTGCCCCTCCTGGTTTCGGGAGGCTGAATCCCGGCACACGGGGTAGGTTTGTCTGGCACAGAGTTTCCCATCCCTCCCAGACCTCCTGAAGCCGGGGGGGCAGGTGCAGAGGGCGTCCCGAGGCTGGAAATTCAAGCAAAGGGATTTAGGAACCTGCAGTTTGGTGCCCACGCACACCACCCCAAAGTGAAGGGGGAGGATTGATGCCACCCCGAGGAATTCCGAATATTTGTAAACCCGGCGTCCCCACCCTTTCCCCTGCGGGTGGAAGCGAGACGAAGAGAGAAAGCAAAGGCGAGAACGAGCAAAAAAGTGAATTTCTGCCGGGGGATGGATGCGAATTTCGCCCGTACCTGGAACACCTGCCCTTTCCCCAGGCACACGCAGGTGTGCTGCCCCTCCGCAGGCTGCACGGCCTCAGAGCCGCAGGGAAAACAGGATTTTTGGCCAGGCCTGGGGTTGAAGAAGCCCACGGGGCAGGGCAGGCAGCGGTGGGACGGCAGCGCTGCCCCTTCCGAGCGGAACGTCCCCGGCGGGCACGGCACCGGCACCGCGCTGCTGTTCCCTCCCGGGCAGGAAAAGCCTTGGAAGAGCAAAAAAAAATAAAACACCGACCAAAAATCCCGGTCAGTTTTTCCTCCGCAGAGCGTTTGGTGGTGCAGGTGGACGGCTGCGTTTCCCGTTTGAATCCCGTTTGAATGTTTGTGTCGTGGATCGGTTAAACGCACCCAGCTTCAACCAAAATATTCCCCAATTTCAGTGTTGTTTAATTGCACCATGCAGAAAGGAACTCTTCCGAGATGTGAACATTGTTACAATAGAATAATTGCTCTGCATTTGTTCCCCAAGCTTTTTTTACCTGTTACATCATGAATTTCAGCAAGCCCAATCCATTATCTGAGAATTTTCATAGCAGAATTCAAGCCTGACTGCGTTTTTATTGAGGAATATGTGACTGAGAAGCAAATAATCGCTGATAAATTATCCACAATTACCTGCTGGACATTCTGACAGGCTCTGTTCTCTTCTTTTGCAGGGAATCCCACTTTGGCATTCCTCATCATTTCGAAGCTGTGTTTCCCCGTTGACACCAGGCAAGGCTGGGAAAAGAGAGAAAAAGAGGAGGAAAAGAGCCATGGATTTATTGCCCTGAGCAGCCCGAACTGCCAAAAGTGGGTGAGCAACAGAGGCGTGAGGAGAGCTTTCCTCTCCTGCTGAATATTTCATGGTCAGGGAGAGTTGAAAGATTGCTGTGAAATATTGATGGGAGTTATTTGAGCCCCACAGGTCACAGAGCAGAGCTGTTCTCTGCCCAGCCCGGGGAATATTCATGTGGAATCAGGCCAGGGAAGTGCTGATTTGTGATTGTAGATTTGCCCCTGTACGGCAACCCTGGCTTTGGAAAGCCCACAAATCCTCACTTGCCACAAGGGATCACCAGAAAATGTGGGATCAGCTGTGGGTTTGGGGTGTGCTCATCACAAACCGTGCAGCCCGAGGCAAAAAGCTGGCGAGAAATCGATGTATCTTTGGAATTCGCTATGAAAAATTTACCATCCACAGCTGGATTGCCCCCCTCTGGTTTTCAGTATCTTCAGTGCAATTCAGGCACCTGCTTTGGAAGGATTTCCGGGGGTTTTGGAGGTGACAAAGCCGGGCTGGGCTCCTGCAGCCCGGCGTTATTCCCACAGCAGAGGGCAGCCTGGCTCCCTGCAGGATGAGGAAGAGGGAATTGAGGCCGCATTTTGTATTGCTGAGACCTCACCCTCGTCATCCAGAGCAGAAATCCCAGCCCCTGCCTGCCTGTGCCATGCTGGAGATGTTCCACAGCCAGCAGAGGTTTCTGTTTTCTCGTGGAGAAATTAATAATCAAATACTCCAGAGCGTTTCTGGGTGGCTTTTCCCATCTGCTCATAATAAATGCACGTTTCCCCTTCAAGTTCCTTTACACAACTGCTTGTTCAAGGACCTGCAGCTGGGTGGACTTTCTAGGGACACAATAAATGAGGGGTTTGCATATTTTGGTTTATTTTGACGGGCGGTCTGGGAGAAAAACAGAAGAGAGGGGTTTTCAGAGAGAGGAAATATTTGTTGATGTGTTTCCCAAAGTTAGGGCTGCGATTTAACTGGGAATGTGAAGAAACTGCCAGAAATTGCTGTTCCTTGGAGAATTTTCTGATGTTGCAGTGAAGAATCAGCTGGTTCTTACACGCAGAAAAGCCTGCAGTCCCCAGCCACAGGCTGTGCAGCAGAAACAGCCACTCAAATTGGGGTTTTAAAGCAGGATTTGCATCCACCCGAGTTGCCTGTGCTGTGAACTGCAGCCCCAGCCATCCCCGCTGCGGAAGTGCCCAAACTCCGCTCCCTGTTTGAGTTTGCATTCCCTGAGCGTGCCTGGAGCTGCCCTTGGGAGGAATCCTGTGCAGAGGTTGTGCCCGGAGCGGGCTGGAATGCGGGAGCTGCTGCCACCAGCCCATCCCCTGTCCCTGCAGGGCTTCGCTCTGCCCCGGGCCAACTCTGCTCCTTCGCATTTCACCCCTCTGCGAAGGACTCCACAGCCAGTGGCCTTTCTAAATATATTATTATTGTTGGTATTATTATTGTTATTATTATTGTTATTATTATTATTAGGTTGTTTGTTTGGGGTTTTGGTTGTTTTGTTTGGTTGGGGGTTTTTTGGTTGTTTTTGGGGGAAGTTGGGGTTTTTTTTGTTTGTTTTGTGAGGGGTTTGGAGGGTTTTTTTGTTGTTTTTGTGCGGGGTTTGGGGGGGTTTGGTGCTGTTTGTTTGATTGTTTTGGTTTTGTTTGGGTTGGGGGGTTTTTTTGTTGTTTTTTTTTTTTGGTTGGGGGGGGTTTTTGGCTCTCTCCTTTTTTGGGTGTGTGGGGTTTTTTGTGTTGTTTGTTTGTTGGTTTGGTTTGGTTTTGTTCTGGGTGGGGTTTTTTTGGTTGGTTTTTGATGGTGGTTTTTTTTGGTGGTTCTTTTTGGTGTTTTTTTTTTTGTGTTTTTTTTTGTGTGTGTGTGGTTGTGGGGTTTGGGTTTTTGGGGTTTTTTGGGTTTTTTTTTGGTTTGCATTTTTTGTTTGTTTATTTTTTGGGGGGTTTTTTGTTATTGGGTTTGGGTTTGGGTTTTTTTTTTTAACCCAGTGAAGACGGGGTTGGGCAAAGCTCCCAGCCCCGGCTCTGGCAGAGCTCAGCTTTTGGGAAGGCGAGGTGGAAATGACCGCAGAGGTTCCCCGCGGGGATGGCCATCTGCAGGCAGAGAACACCAAAGGCCATCAGCTCCTTTCCTCCATCCAGAGGTATTTTACCCCATTTCCCTGCTGCCGGCCGCACCGACCCGTGACGGGGCCAGAATAAATAAATCAATCAGCCCTGGTGGTGAGATCCGAGCGGCAGCCTGGTGATTTCTGGCTGGGATAAACACACAAGGGACTTCCCTTTTCCACAGAACTGATCCCCGTGTGCCAGGCTGGCGTTTCTCCTGGCAGCCACGGGAGTTTAACAGCCCCATAAAAACCTCGGGGATGAATCCAGCCCAGGAATTGATGCCTGAGTCACTCTGCCAGGCTCGGCTGCCTTTAGTCATGGCCTGCCTTTAGTCATGGCCTGCCTTCGCTGCCCAGGCTGCCAAAGGGGCAGGAGAAAAAGAGAGTGAGACGGAAAAATTCAGGTTTTCTGTTCGGTTTTCAAAGAAAACGAGGAAATGAGCGGCTGTGGGCTGAACGACATCTAAACCCACCGAGTTAAGCATATAGTTGCTCATTTGCTTAAGTGCTTTGCTGGGTGAAGGTCAGAGTGCATTGAGCCTTTAGGGATGAAACTTCTTTCCCCCCCTGAACACAATTAAACTTGTAGCAAAAATGGATTAAGCTGGAGCACAGCTTAGTGCTCGGTTTAGGACACCAAGTCAGTCAAACCTCTTTCTTTACTGTAACACTGTGAAAGCCACAGAACCTGCACCTGGAAATAACATCAAAAGACACAACTGCTGCCCTTCTAGCTCCTGAAAAGAGCAAAGCAAAACCAGCTCTGGAACGTGTGAAATCATCCCTGATGCACGCACACAGAGTTTTTAACCTCGTTTCATTATTTTGGTTTGGAATGCTGTTGTTTTTCCCCTTGCTGAATTAATCACTGGTGTTTTCAGTCTCTCTTACACAAGATTCGTGTCGTTTTTAGCTGGTTTTTAGCTATTTTTAGCTATTCTCAGCAACTTTTAAGCTATTATTAGCTGTTTTAAAGCTATTTTTAGTTCATTTTAGCTATTTTAAGCTATTTTTCTTCCTGGGCATCAGGCTTTGAAATTACTTATTTTAATTCCATGGCATCTGAACAAGCAGGTACTGATTTGTCTGTAAGACCTTGGTTAGCAAGTCAGAAAAGCCAAATTTTGGTCTTATTTCTCTGTAAAATTTCATAGAAGTTTCCCAGCAAAAGGAGCCACAAGTGGAAGATGTTGATAGGCAAATATTTGATGAGCCTGCTTGTATCCAGCTATTCTTTTTTCCCACATCAGCTTTACTCTCCAGACATTATTTACAGCAGGTTTTGGCTCTGCTGAAGGAGATTTGTGTTTAGATAACCCTCGGCTTACAGTCACGTGAAGAGAGGTTGGATAAATGCTGAAATAATTTTTGAAGGCTTCTGGGGAAAGGCTGGGCAGTGGCTTTTGGGACAAAGCCAAGGGACTTGGGGTGGCTTTTGCAGGAATTGCCCACAATGAACTCTCAGAGGACTCAGGGCCCTAAAAAGGGCACATAAAACCCAGCCCTGTGGCTTTGTGGGGTCACCCCCAGAGCAGCAACCACCCATCAATGGGGCTGGGAAAGTGGCAGATTTCTTTTTATTTCCCTTCCCTTCCTCTTCCTATGCTTTATTTCTGTTTTCTTCCTGCTCTTTATTGTTCTTGTTTATCCTTTTTGGGGAATCACAACCATAATGTTGTTTTTTGGGGGATCAGATGGGTTTATTTCTATTTTCTTCCTGCTGTTTATTGTTCTTGTTTATCCTTTTTGGGGAATCACGACCATAATGTTGTTTTTTGGGGGATCAAATGGGTTTATTTCTGTTTTCTTCCTGCTCTTTATTGCTCTTGTTTATCCTTTTTGGGGAATCACGACCATAACGTTGTTTTTTGGGGGATGGAATGGGCACAGGATTTCTGGCACTTGGGATTGGATTTCTGTGTTAAAAATCATAAAAACAACCCTGAAGACTGGTTATTCTGTGATAATCCTGAAAAGCCAGCTGAATCACAATTTAAATGTAAACAAATGAGGATGGAGGCCAAAGGGAGGCCAGAATTTATTCAGATCCCACGGACAGCGCAGTGACTGGAAGTGGTTTGTTTTCACTTAGCTGTATTTTTACAACGGGAATGTTTTATAGACAGATGGATCAAAACACAAATTTTATCTCTGCACCTCTGATTCCAGGGGAGGAGGTGATATGAGGAGCTAAACCCCAAAGTTTATTTGATCAGTGAGGGGAATGCAGCTGAGGTTTTCAGGTTTTAACAGAGAAGTGGAAATAAATAGCGAGCTGTGAATAAAGAAAATAAACTGGGGCAGCCTCTATCACCACAGGAACGTCACCAGGATGGACTTTCCCGGTGCCTCACCTCAGCAAACAGCAGCTTGGCTCCCAGCTCCAAGGGCTGCTGGCTTCTGCAGAAGTTTATCAGCCTGAAATATCACAGCAGGGGTTGCCTGTGTGTGTGTGAGTAATGATTCCAGCGAAACAGAGAGGTCACCTTGCCTGGGAGGGCTGGGGAATGGAGCACAAGCCGGGCAGCCTGCAGCCCTGGCAGGTTCACCTGTGCTCACTGGGCTTTCCTAGAGCCCCTCTAGCAGGCAGCTTTTTCTTAACGAAAATCCATCATTTCAATGATTTCATCACAGCCTCAGCAGAGCTGCAAAGAAACACCTCAGACTCCTGCAGAAGCCCCAGGTGAGGAGCAGAAAGAGCTGCTGGAGGGAGTTCAAACTGGTTTTAAGCGAGCTGTGCTTCACGGACTCTAAAATGCTTCCAGTCTCAGGGTTTGTGAGGGTGAAAATCATTTTGGCCTCGGCGTAGAGCTTTGAAGGCAGGTTGGTGTGTGCTCCTCTGCCTCCAGCACCCAATGAGCTGCAAATGCCTTCCTGGGAATAATTGTGGAGGATTCAAAAGCTGGTTACTCACCGGCAGCAACGGGACCCAGGGGCTTTCATTTCACACAAAGCAAACCCGGGCCAAGCTGGGGATTTCAAATCCACCACCAGGTTTTTTTGTGGGTTGCTGCAGGGGGAATATTCTGGGCTCTGGAGCCGTGGTTTGGGGGTTTCTGCCCGTGCTCCTCACCCCACACAGCTCTCAGCACCCGTGGTGGGAGATCTTGTCCTGCCCGGAAAAAACCAAGATTTCTGTAAACTTCTGGGGCTGCTGCTGATGGATAGAGATAACAAGCAGAGATAATTAAGAGCTGGGACCTACCCAGACAGGATTCTCATGGGTGTAGCAGCTCCTAGACCAAGCAGGGAGCAGAGCAGCGCCTGGGGCCCTCCTGATGCCAACTGGGGAACGTTTTCCTGGGGTTTTATACCTGGAAGTGATGCTTTAGCCACTAAAATCTTGCTGCTGAGCCAAGTGAGCCCCAAAGCTGGGCCACTCCAGGTGGATGTAAACATGTAGGGATGCCTGGAGTGCCAGCTTGTTGTCAAGACAGAAGGAATTTTTTGGTGGCACATCCTGCAGCTCCCAGGTGGTAAAGTGGATGATTGTGCTCAGGACAAGCAAAATTTTGGGGTAAACATTGATGAAATGAGCAGGGTGAGGCTCCACAGTGACATGAGAGCTTAGTGAGACCCACTCCTGCCCTCCTTTTCCCTTTCCCTGCCTCTGACCCCTGAAGTTTGAGCTTGGCTGTGTTCCAGGCTCTGTGCTGCCCAGGGGGCAGCTCTGAGCTCACACTCAGGCTCACTCAGCTCTGCACACAGCAGGGACACAAAACAAATCCTTTCCTGCTGCACACCAAGGACAAGGGGTACAACTTTCAGACCCAAAAGCACAAACAAGGGTGGGCTGGAGAGAGAAAACAAGAAGGGTGGGACTGCATAAACTGAAGGTGTAATTGGACAATTAAACCCCAAAATGCAATAGACCAAAACTTATAAAAGTGTGAGACCTTATGACCTCGTTCATTTTGTGACCATTTTGTGCCCATTTTGGGTCCAGGCTCTTGTCCTGCCCAAGGTGTGCCCTAAAGGCCTTTCAATAAATATCTGCTTCATTCTCCAGCTCTGTCCATCTCTGTTCCAGGCCAGCCTTCCCAAGGCATCACCTCTCCCCGCTGTGCTCCTTCTTGGAAGTTTCTGACACACTCAGTTTTCAGTTCCTGGGACTCCCTCCCCCAGATTTAACCCTCTGCTCTCCTCCCCACAGCTGCAGAACCAGGCCTGGCTCTCCCCTGCCTCCTCCCAGCTTCCCCCGGACACAGAGCAAGCAGAAAAGTGAAACTCCACAGGTGAGACTGCTCTGGAAGAACCCAAACCTGCCAGGGGCTCAGCCTCTGCCTCTTCCCTGGCTCGGGACCTTGGCTGCTCCAGCCTGGCTGTCAGCACGAGGGAACAGAGCCTGAGCGATGGGAAAGCAGAGAGGGGCAGAGGAAATGTCAATATTTCCTCCTGAGTGGCAGCTCTTCATCCAGACCCTCAAAATATTCTCCAAAGGGTTGTGGATTATTTTCTTCAGTGTCCAACCACCTCACCCCTTCTGGCTCTTTTCTTGGCTCCTCATCTTAAGAAGATTGGATTTGTTTTGTTTGTCTGCTAGAAGGAATTCGGGGTTTTTTGTTAAATATAATTTCTTTCCTTTGCCTGCCTGTGGTTTTCTTACAATCACGGCATTGTTCTCTGCCTGACACGATCTGCTTTAGTGGGCAGCAGTCCCTGTGCTCCTTGGCTGAGGATTTTGGGCTCTGGCAGGTGAGAAATTGTTTGAGCAAAACGCAGCAGCCCTGGGGAAGAGTCTTTGGTGCAATAACCATGACTGGGCAGCAAACCAGGGCTTTGAGGACACGTTTTGGAGGCTGAAAACCAAACAGGGGTTGGGTTTCTGCTGTGGGTGAGGTACCAGGCTTGGGGAGCAGCTGGGTCCCTCCAGCCTCTTCTGCCAGGAATTTGGGTCCTGTGAAGTCCCTTTGCAATTAGGCACCACAATTAATTAGTGGTGGGAAAGGGGGATGCTGGAGGGTTTCTGCCATCATAAAAACCAAAACAACAACAAAACCTTCACATGCTTCTCAGCTTCAAAACTCTGCTTAATTTGCTTTTTCCGTGCTGTCCCTTCTGTTGTGAGCTCAGAGAAAAGTCCAGAAAAGACCCAGTGACTGCATGAAATAAATGTATTTATTGGCAGAAGGAGCAGTGAAACAATGTAAAGCGACCTACTAACAATGCAATTAATGGATAACTGTGGTAGGAGATACTGTAGAAGCAAGTTCATCTCTGAGTATATTGAATAAATGATCTCTAAATGAATTGTTTCATACTCCTGCCCTTTCACCTCAATGGTTCCTGTAGCTACAAGATTAATGCTGTATTATGAAATGAGAGTTTTGTATGCTTTTTAAAGAAATCCAGAGAGAAAATTCAGGTTTTTTTCCTTAAAACTGCTTATGGATGCTCTTCTCTTTGTTCAACACTCTGCTCACCCTCGTGATGTGGGATTTCTTGGTCGGTTTATCATGAAAATAAGGAGCTGGAGCTGACCCTTCAACCCCACAAATGGAAGCTGAGCTCACCCAGAAGCTCTTCCTGGATTGTCTTCAAATGAATAAAAAGTTTGGTGAGGACAGACGTGTGTTAAAATGTTAAAAGTTAAAACAGAAAGAAGGATGAGGAGTGGGTGGGGGACAGAGAGAAATAACCAGAGAGGAAAAAGATCCATAAAATCCAGGACAAAAAGGGAAAAAGAAAAGACTTAAGAATATTAAAACACGAGGGAGAGCTTTGGAAGGAGGGGGATGAGTTATACAACTCATCATGAGAATAACATATATATATTTTAAATGAAATATTAAAAGATGATGAATTATTACATCTCAATCAGACTAGAGAAAATACAACAGAGACCTCTTTAGCTGCTCAGGGCACCAGAATCACAGGATATGCCCCAAATCCCATCGGAATTCACTTCAACACTGCCACTCCTCAAAGTTACCTCACCTTGTGCAACGTAGCTCTTGGAGCTTAACACTTAAGGAAACCCCATAACACGAAAATAAACCTTTTTTTTTTGTTTTTACAAGAAGCAAAGGGTTCATTTCAAACATTCCCAAAGATGCTGAGTACTTAACACTGGATCCTGCAGTGGTTTCACGTGGGAATTCTCCCATTTTCCTCAACGGGAGACACGTGAGGGGCTGCTGGAGCAGTGGGGTTTTGGCTTTAGGTTCTGTAAAAGTAGAATTGCTCCCTATGTAGCAAACAGGGAAGTTTCATAGAAACCAGCAAACTCGCAACCAGAAGTTAAAACTCAATGAGAGTAAGTCTG
The DNA here is from genome assembly GCA_013400495.1 of Nicator chloris. Taxonomy (NCBI): domain Eukaryota; kingdom Metazoa; phylum Chordata; class Aves; order Passeriformes; family Pycnonotidae; genus Nicator; species Nicator chloris. The sequence continues at coordinate 75,592 of WAAE01015430.1, forward strand.
GGAAGAAACAATTAACACTTAAAACTACCTAGGTTGTTGTAACCCTACTGGATAACTTGGTTTTCTGGCAGTACAGGATCATTTCAGCTCCTTGTTGTGCTCCCAGCTTTGTGTAAAAAATGATCCTTCAAAAGCTGTGGTGTATTTACATTTACATTTTATATTTATATATATAGATTTAAATTTTATAAAGGCAAAATCGTCTGTTAGATCTGTTAGAAAGGAGCTGATTGGAAACACTTTGTCCCAGACTTCACCTACAGTCCACTATCACTGCAAAATTCTGATTGCATCAATAAAAAGCTTGATTTTTGTTGTAAAAACATGCTCAGCACGATGTTTTATTCTGGAAGGACTTCACTGTGAGACTGCCTTAAGGTGTGATCACTCCAGCCTTGGCCAAATTGAGAGCCAGGCTGCAGAAAATATTAAATATAACTCATCAGGCTCTGAATTCCCAGAGCTCACGTTTTAAATGACTGAGATTTTCAGTCTATCTGAAATTGAATTTGGAGTGTAGAGATTAATTTTACACTGAAACCCTCAGGACTAAGCCCTGGATGGTTCAAATCTTTTTCTTGGGCTAAAACACCTGCATGAAAAATCATCAGAGCTTCAGACTGCAGGGCAGCTACACCTCAGACCCGAGCAGAGAAGCACAAATTTGTGAGCAAGGGAAGATCTAATTCCTCCTGGAGCACCCTAACACTGAATTCCTGGCCAAAGCTGCACTGAGGATTTCCCTCCTTCCTCAGTTTGCTCTTTAATTCTGGGTCCAGGTGAGATCTTCCCAGCAGTCAGTCCAAGATAGAACAGAAGATATTCTATATTTTGCTGTCTGTCCCCTGGTTTTTCTCTTGCAGCAGGTGGCCCATGAGATGCAGGTGATGAGAGCCCTCAGCATTTCCCTGGAAGGCAACAAAGCAGCAAATCTCAGCTCAAGCCCCAGGCCAGGTGCTCCTGCTAAAGCCTGGATTTATTCCCCCATTTTCTGCCTGGCTGTGGGTGAGGAAGGAGGTTTGCCAGGAAAATGGGTGAATCCAAAGCTGGGATGCGTGCTGAGCATCTTTTCCATCAGCTCCATGCCTTGGAGGTTTGAACTCCACGATTTTGGGGTTCTTCTCCACCCCAAATGATTCTTCAGGATGGCAGAGCAGGGAAGGGGCTGGGCTGAGCCACTCCATCCCCAAAACCCCCCAGCTCCCTGAACTCAACTCCCTACCCCAAAATACCTTTGAGAAGGACATCGAGGAGGTCTGAGGATGGCAGGGAGCAAAGCTCAGGTGAGTGATCTGCTGCTGGGGGAGCGGGGATTCCTCTGGGAGCACCCAGCAGGCTGCAGCTCTGTGCAGGTGGAGACACCACAACAATTCCACCATCAATTCCCAGCTGAACTGGACTGAAATAACTTTTTTTTTCTCTCTGCTGTGTTTTCTCTCCTGTTGGGAGAACCTCAGCCACTTGAAATGGAGCTTTAAGTCTGTATTTCTGATTGAAATCTTGTTGTATTATCACATTCTGTATTTCTGATTCAAACCTTGTTATATTTTTACATCCTGTATTTCTGATTCAAATCTTGTTATATTATTACAGTCTGTATTTCTGATTCAAACCTTGTTGTATTATCACATTCTGTATTTCTGATTGAAGTCTTGTTGTATTATCACATTCTGTGTTTCTGATTCAAACCTTGTTGTATTATCACATTCTGTACTTCTGATTCAAATCTTGTTATATTATTACATTCTGTATTTCTAATTGAAATCNCTCTCTGCTGTGTTTTCTCTCCTGTTGGGAGAACCTCAGCCACTTGAAATGGGGCTTTAAGTCTGTGTTTCTGATTGAAATCTTGTTATATTATCACATTCTGTATTTCTAACTGAAATCTTGTTATGTTATTACATTCTGTATTTCTAACTGAAGCCTTGTTGTATTATTACATTTTGTATTTCTGATTGAAATCTTGTTGTATTATCACATTCTGTATTTCTAACTGAAATCTTGTTATGTTATTACATTCTGTATTTCTAACTCAAGTCTTGTTGTATTATTACATTTTGTATTTCTGATTGAAATCTTGTTGTATTTCACATTCTGTATTTCTGATTCAAATCTTGTTATATTATTACATCCTGTATTTCTAATTGAAATCTTGTTACATAACTACATTCTGTATTTCAAATTGAAATCTTGTTACATTACTACATCCTGTATTTCTGATTCAAATCTTGTTATATTATTTCATTTATTCCATGTACTCCAACGGGAGCTCTTGTTCAAAATTACCTTGAAAAAGACAAATGAGCTGCAACTTTTTTTTTTTTTAAGCACTGAAAATTTGCTCAATCCTGGAAAATAATCCTGAAATTAGCCCTGGCCTGTGTAAAGCAGCCAGAGTTACCTCCTGCAGGACATCCTGTGCTGGGGTTCAGGAGCCTGAAGCAAACACATGAGCTCTGCGTTCTCCTCGAGTTTCAGGCAGGAGGTTGGACATGAATTCAGCACCTGCAGGTGACAGCAAATCCCGTGGCTGCACAAGGACAGGGACACTGCAGGCAGGGCAGGGATCCTGCTGTGGCCCTCACCTGCAGCTGGGGCTTTGCTCCCATCTGGAGCAGGCAGAGAATTCCCTCCAGGATTTGCTCTTTGCGCAGCCTGAGGAACCTCCCGGTGCTGCTGTCCCCGGCAGTGCTTTGGGATTCTGTCACCAGCACGGTGTGGGCCAGAGCAGCACAGTGCAGGGGGGTTAAACCTGCGGGGAACACCCAGGGAAAGTCAAACCCAGTGCCTGAGCCCTGCCTGGAGCTAAGCTGGGTTCAGAGATTTGGGATCTGCACCCAGCCCTGCGCTGCTCAGCTCTCCCTCCTACCATGGTGGTCAGGCACATCCACTTCCACACACACCCCCTGCTTCTTGCAGCTTTTCAGCACCTGAAATGAAGAACATCTAGGTGATTCCTGACCTTTGGCCGTGCCAAAATGCCATTTCCTCCCCCAAATCCCTCTGTGACCACATCAGAGCTGTACAGACAGCCCCGGGTTATTTTAAACACCAGAACGTGCATTAATTGCTTTTTCTCCACTTTCAGCCAGCACAAACAGGCAGTTTACCTCCAGAACTCTCAGATAGCCATTCTCTGCACACAGGTGGAGGGGAGTTTTCCCAGAGCTGTCCTGCTCGTTGACGTTGGCCCCCAGGGAGATCAGGTCACTCACCATCAGGTGCTGGTTCTTTTCTGCAGCAAGATGTAAAGCAGTCTGAGAAGGGAAGAAGGGCAGAAAGTTGCAGTGAAAGGCCATAATAGTGTAAAAACAACATTTTTTAGCTAGTGAAGGGGGGAGTTGGGATTTTGGGGCGCTGTTCCCACTCGTGCTCCATCATTCCCTCCCTGTTCCCTTTTTCACTTCTTTTCCAGGACAGCAGGAGGATGCTTGGTGCTTGGCTGGGCTTTCAAAGAGAGTTGCATGTGATAAAAAAATGACAATTTCCCCTTGGCAAATCAGCCTCCTACCCTTTTCTCTGCATCCTTCTCGTCGATCTTGTTGAGGGATGCAAATTTCTGGGCCAGCACAAACGTCAGAGCTCTCCTTCCTTGGGCAACAGCCTTGTGCAGCAGCCTGGAAGAGAACTCAGATGGGAACAATCAGAAGAGAAAGGGGCACTTAAAATACCTCAAAGGAGCACTTAAAATACCCCAAAGGAGTGCTTAAATACCCCAAATTAACAAGGAGAGTGTGTCTTAAAGCATAAAATACTAATGCTGGAAAACACTGCAACCCTGGGATATTCCAGGGTTTATTTCTCTCTGTGGTGCCAATGCAGTTGCTGCTTTTGTCTGCCGGGAATTCTTGCCCCTCCCTTCTTGCTGTCATCCCATTCCTCTCCCGGAGCTCCTCCAGGACTCCTCTCTGCCCACAATCCCTGTTTGTCCAGGGAAAAGGCTGCAAGATCCCTAAAACCGAGAGAAGGGAATCGCTCGCTCTTAAAAGAAAAATTTCCCAAAGTGGACTTGAGTCCTGAGGAGGAGGAGAGCTCAGTTTCCTCTGTGAGCTCAGTCTCAACTACTGACAATAGTACCATTTTCAGAAATGTAGTGGCACTTGCAAAATTCAGTTTCTACCGAATTTCATCCCCAAAAGACTCTTTTGGGTTGTTTTTTTTCCTGGAAAATTTCAGCGTCTTCCTTTCCTCAGAAAGCAAAAATTAATGCAGGCATTGATTGTAGTTATTTCTTTGTTCTTCCCTTATCTCGTAGCAAAATATCCTTAAATATTGCTGAGCAACTCTGACACTTCTTGCTGCATTTGGGGTTTTTTGGGGTGGGATTTTTTTGGTTGGTTTGCTCTGCTTTTGAGGGTTTTTTTAATGGATTTTTGACCCCATTGTTCACCATTCAGAATGATCTTTATTTACTTTGTACTCCTGCCTTTGAGTGTTCTCTTGAGCGTAGAATCTTTATAAAAGTGACTTTAGGAGTGAGGAAATTTTTGCTTGTGGATTACAAATAACATGGGAACAGAAAACTCTTAATTCCTTAATTGTGATCGATTTCATTCATGCGTGAGAAATTTTTGTGCCTCATTTAGAAAATTGCAGGAAATATTCACATAGGTGGGTTATTTGTTGTTTACTGAGTGACATGATTGCTGAAAAGTGAAGTTTGATTTTATTATTGCACTGGAAATCATTATTGTGAATGGCAGGTGGTACTTTAGGGAAGAAGCCAGTGCTGTGCTTGGTTTTCCCTGTGTGGGGTTACCAAGATTTTAAATTTGGGACAGGAATTTCTCTCTTTCTCCCCAAGACTCGGATAATTCATAAATTATGCTATGCTTTCTGTCAGTCTGATTTGATCCCAGCTATCCCAATCTACCCAAACTGCATGGAGCCAATGAGATATTTTAATTTTTTTCTTAGAAATAGCTATTTTCTCCACAAGCATCCCATTCCAGGGCAATGCTGGGCTTTAATGGGATCAGGAAAAGCTTTGTTTTCCTTGCATTTCCAGCAGAACAGCCACTCCCAGTTCTTTGAGAGTCTGTGCCCTAGTTTGTGTTTTTGGATAATCCTCCCATCCACATTTTTTGCAGTTAATAATACAAATAATTACCCTGAGAGAGTCTGCAGCATGGAAAAGATCTTTTTTGCATATCTTTTTTTCCAGTACTTATTTTGCTTGATTTTCATTTTCTTGTCAATCCCTCCACATACCCCTCATCCTTTAATATTTTAACACCCTGAATTTCTCCTGATATCAGCTGCAGCTCAGGAATATTACTGCAAATACGGAGTAATTCTAATCTCTGCCTAAAATTCAGTGTATTGCTTCAAGTTTGAGCCTCCCCTTGAGCAGAGAAGCTTTTGATCAGAGGTCAGGGAAAGGTGATGTCCCCAGGGGACAGAAATCAGTGTATTTCCACAGAAAAATTGAGGACCTGTTGCCATTTTCATCAGGAGCCAGCAGTTTTTCCTCTGGGATGTTCCTCAGCAAATTTTCCTCCCTGTGCAACTGGAACTGGAAGAAGGAGAGGGCAGAGAGGTCCTGCTGGGTGAAGGAAATTGGGGTCAGCCTCAAATGTCCCTGCACATCTGGAGAGCCCCTGGGAGCTTCCAGCAACATCTGTGCCAGGCTGGGGAGTGCAGGCAAGTCCTGGGATGGAGAGTTCCTGGGGAAAGCTTCCTGGGATGGAGAGTTCCTGGGGAAACCTTCCTGGGATGGAGAGTTCCTGGGGAAACCTTCCTGGGATGGAGAATTCCTGGGGAAACCTTCCTGGGATGGAGAATTTCTGGGGAAAGCTTCCTGGGATGGAGAATTCCTCAGGAAACCTCCCTGGCATGGAGAGTTCCTGCGGAAACCTTCCTGGGATGGAGAGTTCCTGGGGAAACCTTCCTGGGATGGAGAGTTCCTGGGGAAGGCTTCCTGGGATGGAGAGTTCCTGGGGAAAGATTCCTGGGATGGAGAGTTCCTGGGGAAAGCTTCCTGGGAGCTCGGGAGAGCATCCTGCAGCCACCAGCTGCTCCCCTTCTCTCGCGTCCTGGAGAACACTCCCGGCCAGCCGTCCCTCTGGCCGCTTCCCTGCTGACCACGGACGGCAGGCTCTGCCTCAGCCCGCAGGACTGGCTGCAAACCTCTGGAGCAGGGCTGCAGGTGAGGCTCTGCTGGGCTGAGCTGCCTCCCCTGCAGGCCTCCAGCTGCTGCCTCCTTGCTCCCCACGCTTTCCCAGCGGCAGCTTTGCAGATCCCCGGAGAATCCCTGCCAAGGCCCGTCTGGCACGGGCTGCCGAGTCTCCTCCCTGAGCTGGCTCTCCTTCAGATCCTCCTGCAGCACCTCCACCAGGATGTCGAGGTCCTCCAGGCCTTTGGGGGCTTGCCCAGCGCTCTGCTTGCTCTGAAACAGCAACAGAAGGCGGGCAGGGAGGAAGAAGGGGGAGGGAAGCAGACATGAAGTGTCCTGTTCTCCCTGGGTGCTAGAACAGGAATTCTGCCCCAGGAGCCTGGCACAGCGGGGTTCAGGGTGTTCTGCATACCTGTCTAAGCTGCTTCTCTGTATAAGGGTGAGCTCTCCTCTTCTCTGCTGGGAAAAAAGGGGAGAAAACGTTGGGAGCCGAGGAGAGGCACGCCGAGCAGAGACTCCCATCAGTCCTGCCCCAAATAAGAGGCAGAGAACCCAGCCAGGGTGGTGATGCACAGCTGGCAGCCTCCTGGAACTGAGGGGACCAGCAGGGATCACTGACCATGGGACGGGGGTGCTCTGGCTCTTTGGGTACCTCACTGTGATCATCCTACTAGAAAAGGAGGCTCTGTTACCAAGTGAGGCGTTTCCAAACCTGCTTTTCCTGAGGATCCTTTGGTGACCATCTTCACTGCTGAGGCTTCCTGAGGAGACAAAACCACCCAACTTCAATGTGAGACTCTCACACGGAGGAGGAGATGAAACAGTGGCAAACATTGTAACGTGAACAGGGTGAAATTGCCTCCTGTGCTATGGGTTTTGCTCAGCAGGGGCTGCAGGTGGAGGGATTTCCACGAGTGGGTAATTGATGGCAGCTTTGTAAAGACCTTTACAGCAGCCCTGGGAGGTTCTCAGCTCCTTGGGCTGTTTTTGCAGGTTCTGGAGCAATATTTTCACTGTTTATTGGGCCACCCTTGCCTTGACTGAATGATGCACAGCATCCATGGCATGGATGGGTTCCTGCTGTCACCGCCCGCTCCCAGTCTCATTCTGTTTGAAATTTGGTTTATCCTCCACTTTCACCAAAAGCATTGATTTGGTGGCTGGAAGAGGCAGCAGCTGCAGGTGTGAGCCCTCCAGAACACTCAGTGGGGTGTGCCTGTGTGCTCCAGGATGCTGCAGCCCCGGGAGGAGCCTCCCCAACCTCGGGGATTTCTCACCTTGCTGGGAGCCGGCTCCAAGCCTTTGGAAAGTCGGATCTTCCTCAGCAATTCCCGCACTGGCATCTTCACTCTCACACCCATGTAGCGCTTCTGAGGGGGATCAGAGCTAAGTTCAGAGTCTGGAAAAGTCACAACACGGTGCTGAAAGTAACACAATGGTCTGAGCTGTTGGAGAAGGGTGGGAGGATGAGGTCAGCCTGGGGAGCGGGCTCTGATTCCGATGTTCATCCTCAGCTGGGGGACATTTCCCCATCTCCCTGCGTGTTCCTTGGCTCTGCTCAATAATATTTCCTTTAATGAGCTCCTCCTCAGTTCTCCTGCGTGCCACAGAGCATGGATTTGCTTTTGGGGAATTTGTCAGCAGTGCTTAGGTCTCTGCCCCTTTTACATTCTGATTTTCCTGTGTTGTGGTAAATCTGCCTTTGCAGTTTCCTGTCCTGTGGTTTGGTAAATTGTTATCAGTGCAACGACCAGGAGCAGAATTTGTTCAAAATTAAGACAGGGATGCTCTGCCCAGTGGCTTTGCCCCATGGCTCTCAGTGTGCTTGGAAGTTTTTGTGCGATTCAAAGCGAAACAATGATTTTCTGCACTGAAATGAAACAGTTACTTGAGAATATGCCTCGTTGTCCAAACAGGCTCTCTCTTTGTCAAAACAAGCTGCTCTGGGCTTGTTTGTGTTAGGTCTCCTCGCATCTGGGGCCTGCATCCCCAAACTTGAAAGACTTGCCCAGATTAGGAGTTAAATCCATTGGCTTTTGAAATCCCTTTTATGCAACACGGGCACGTCCTTGCCTTGTGTGTCCCCCTGCATGGAATAACCTTTCTATAAAATGCGCTCCGTGGCAGATATCACCATTAAAAAGTCACGGATTGAATGCATTCGATCAGGGCTTTCCCAATAAAAATACACCATGGAGAAAGCTGCAAGGAAAGCCTGAGCTTTGGGCAGCAGAGCGTGGGATCCTGAGAGCAGGGAGTGACCCAGCAGCAATGCTGGAGCAGGGAGAAGCTCTCTGTCCCCGCTGCAGCTGGTGGCAAGAGGGATAAAACCAGCTCTTGTGATCAAACACAATCCAGCATTAAACAACACAACAGCCTGAAATGAAAAAAGGTGCATTGGGCCAGCAGCTCCTGGTGCTGTTAAATAAAACTTGAGGTGCCTGAACCGACCTTCCTGACCAAAATCTGCTGGAATCTGGCTGGGCCCTGTGGAGGGGAGCCAGGGGAGCTCAGCAGATGGGAATGGTGCAGCTCCTGGGATGTCTGAGAGCAGGCAATCCTGGCAGGGGAACCAGCCCCACAAGATGTGGTTTCTTGTTGCGTGATTTTGTTTCCCTTCCCTGCTCCAGGCAACGAGAGCGAGCTGACGCCCCTCCAGCAGCAGGGAGGCAATCCCGAGCAGCAAATGGTGCCTTTGCAATGGAGATGGGGCTGTTGTTTTGTGCTGAGATTTCTGGCACTTCTCAGTGTTTAACCTATCGCTGAATAATCACAACGCTGAGACCTCGAAAAGCAGAGTTTGCTCCTCAGACTGTTCTAGAAATGATTCCTTCTTTTTATAGATTGGTGTTTTGACAATGAATTATTTACTGTTTGTAGATTATTTGAAAGGTTTCTTTGAAAAGCTCTATAACAAGCCAGTAGAGTTGCTAATATGTTGTTATCTGGGAAGAGTTTCCAGTGATGGAGCAGATATATCCTGGAAAATGAAGGGCTCTGCAAAGGCAATGATTCACCAAACACTCTTTCCCGTGACTTTGAAATGTTAATAACTCAGAAGGTCACATTTATTACCTTGCTGTTAGTTCAGAACCAAACTTGCAATTCAGAATGCAAATGAGCAGTGAGAGATGGACAGAAATGATGGAAATCTGGGCATCCTTTGGAAAACTGAGCAATTTCTGACCTCAGCAGCAGAGCACAACAAAATCCAGCCCAGCCATCTCTGCTGTTACTGGGCTTGGTTTGTGCTGCTCAGAGCCCCAGGGCACTGGGCTTCATCTGCTGGTGCAAGAGGCACCAAATAGGAAATGGGAATAAAGGTTTTTCTCTTACCAGCAGGAGCAGGCATCCCTGGAGGCTGGCACGGAGGAGGAGGCTGGTAGATCGTGGCACTCGCAAGGTTCAGCTCAGTTAATCCAGAGTCTGGCAGAGATGGGCTCTGCTGGAAGCAGCTCTTGGGACTGGCAGTTTCTCCAGGCAGGGGAGAGCCCTGGCCTGGGCTGTAGCCACAGACTTCACTTTCACTCATGTTTTGGTTGACGAGGAGCTCAGGACTCACGCAGACTGTTTGCAACATCTCCACTCTGTGCGTGCAGAAAAAGATGGAAGAGAAGAGGGGAGGAAAAAAAACCCTGCTCAGTTGTGTTTAAAAAAAAAAAAAAATTAAAAATCAATCCAGTATCACATGGAGACCATGGCGATGTAATTAATCCTCCAATGTAATTAGCTGAGTCCAGCTTCCCTCTTGCCTTTGGAGCAGCAAGTTCCAGCAGGGGAAGAACAAAACCAGCCTTGGAATCCCAGCAGGCACTGGAAGCAGCTTTTGAGAGTTTCTTGGCTGCAGTTCTGCTTTGCTCTTTATACTCAGGTTTGGTTTGGAGGACGGCAGCCTGGGAAGGCTCCACCCTCTTTCCTGACAATCCTGAGCAGCTGATGAACAAATGAGTTTTCCCAAGAAAAAGCTTAACTGCAAGTTGATTTTTTTTTTTCCCGCTGTGTGCAACAGAAAAAATTAAATTGGTTTACTGGGAAGGGAAAAGTAACCTCTGACTTAGGGCTGTGCAAGTGAGTAAAGTAGCAGGAGATCTTTAATTAAATGTTATGGGAATCCTCAAAAGCGGATTTCAGCTGGGATAGGGTGAGCTTTGTTCTCAGTAGCTGGTGCAGTGCTGGGTTTTGGATGTAGGAGGACACTTTTGATACCAAACTGATGCTGCAGTGCTGGCTCAGTTGTGTTTCCCCCAAATCAAGGAATTTCCCCAGGCAGGAGGTGCAGCAGAAGCCGTGAGGGAGCACGGCCAGGACAGCTGCCCATGGCCAAGGGGACATCCTGTGCTGCAGAAAGTCGTGCCCAGGATTTAAACTGGGGGATTGAGGATTTCAGGGCAGCAGCTGCTGGGAGACCACCTTGTGTTCATTGTTTTCCTTGGGGTTATTTCTCTCCCTCTCCCCCCTCTCTCATTTCATTCAATTATTTCATTTATTAAACTGGTCTTATCTCAACCAGGATTTTATTTTTTACCTTCTCACAGCTCTCTCCCTGTCCTACCAGGGAGAGGGGCTGAGCTGGTGACTACGGGGTACTTGGTGCCACAGGGGTTAAACCATGACAAATGGGGACACCTCTTACAGGAAATCTATTTCCTTGTCACCAGATCTCAGTGCCAGCTCTAAGCTCCATTCCCATGTCCCTGGGAAATGTATTTCACCTTGTGGGCTGTGCCATTTCAAGGGAACAAGCAGATATTTCCCTTAAGTACCTAGATTGAAAAAAGGATTACGATGTTATCAGCTGCATCTTCTTCCCTGGCTGTGTCCTGGAAAGCATTCCAGATTGAATCCCAAGCAATATCATCTTTGACATCAGCCTGGGCAGAGAGCAGCCAGACTTTCTGGGGCAGATTTAAAAGAACAAGGTCACATTTGTGTTATCATTCAAACTGGGCAGTGACTCCTCTCCCTGCCCTGAACCATCCCATCTCCTGATTTCCCGGCACTGGGAGCAACAACTCTGGGCTCAGGGATGTTGAAAGGATTATTCAGGTATTGATCAAAGGAGATTTGATGCTTGTAGAACAAGAACAGAATCAGATCAGGAGCTGATCTGCATTGCAGTGGCTCTTCCCTGGCTCCCTGCCCCACGGATTATTGCTGCCAATTAATGGAGCTGGGAACAGGGGTGGAGAAGGGAGAGGCACGGCTGGAGCCAGAGTTCACCTTCCAAGGGCAGCCCTGTCTTATTCCTGGGCGGTCCCAGGGCTCTGCAGGTCAGGGATTACAGCCACAGCGAGCCAACATCCCCGCTGACTCCTCAGTTTGCTCAAGGGGAAGGGATTTGTTAGAGAACCTTTTCACTTTTGGGCTGTGCTGGGCCTGTCTGACAGAGACAGCCACCAAGGCTGTGTGGTTCCTCTAAGGGCACCTTCTGCTCTGTGTGGGTAAAGATTCTCCTTCCATTTCACCTGCTTTCCCTTATTGATTGCACGAGCCCAGGACAAGCTGGAGCCAGGATCTCAGAGCCATGAAACCTTGTGTTGTGCTGTAAATATCCTGTGCAAATCTCGAGGCACCAGCTCAGGAACTCCTCCAGGCTCGCAGAGGTGGGAGAGTTTGGCCTCCTGCAAACAGGAAATGACTGCAGTGACTCACTGCATTTATGGGGCAGTAAATCACATCAGAGATTCCTCCTCTTTCTGTTCTCCTCCACACTCCAGCCCATGTGTTGGGTAGTTTCATCCTCCTGTTTATAACTTGTGATTGCATTCACAGTGCAGCAGGAATTGGCCTGGCTTTGGTAAAGGCATTGACCTATATTGATAAGGAATTGACCTTTCTAAGGTCCAGAAAGGACCACAATGCAGTCTTCAGCCAGGAGAAGTGGATTTTCAAACCTAGCAACAAAACCCCTTGGAATGTGGACACTACAAGGTCTCCAAGGCTTTGTGTTTGTTTAACTGGGAATTTTGTGGTTCTGCTTCCAACCTCAGCAGGTACCTGACATTTGAAACGAATCCTTTGTTGCTCTAATTTCAAATAGCTCTCATGAGTCTTGTTCTGTAAGCAGGCACTGCTGGCTATGAGCTGTCCACCTCCAGCTCCATCCCTGGCTGTTCAACAGCAATTTTCAATTTGGACCCTCTAATAATGCTGCAAGGAGTCCTCTTTTATCCACCGGGGCAGGGCAGGTTCCAGCTCGCACAGCAAGCAGAGAGAGATCCCAAAAATGACTTTCTAGGATTGGTAAATGCTGCTTCAGTCAGTACCTCCTGATTCCCACAGGAAATTCCCTATGGACAGAACTATTTAATTTCTTTCCCAGTGAAACCTGGGCAGGGGAAAGTGGTTTTTTACCCAAGAGTGTGGAATATTTTCATTATTTTCCACAGTTTTAGTGATTTCTGCATCTTCTATTCTAAGGAAGGGAGAAAATTTCAAGGGTTGAAGGTGGAAGAAGAAAGGATATGGTTGGGTGAGGGTCTTCAGTGACAATAATCTGGGCCAGGGGGGTGAGGGTCAGGCCAGGTTTGGGCACAAACTGAGCTGAGCTTTTAGAAAAGACAGGTTTGCACCGTGGGAAAAATCACACGCCTCCCCTGTTTCAGATTTTTTTGTGCTGGGGGGATTTTTTTTTCTCCTTTGTACATTCCTGATACCCTGATTAATTCCTGATACACCGATGTGGGGATTCTGCTTCCTGCTGCAACACTTTGGGCAGAAATTGCCATCACCCTCTGAAGTTCTCAGTGAATAAAAAGCTGCAAGGAACTGATCCGTGGTGGGCAGCTCTGATAAACCTCTCTCCCTGTGAGCGTTCAGGTGGTGCTGCCCATGGGTCGAGCTGCTTTTCTGTCTCCGGATGGAGGGTGAATCCTCTGTCCCTTCCCTCCTCCCTTGTCCCTACACGCTCCCGTGCACACACCCACTTCTACGGCCTCTGCCGGGGTAGGTGTTTGTCTGTCTGTCCCTTCGGATGCCAGCTCTGAAGCCACCCGACTGAAAAGCCTTTGTCGCAAGAGGTTTCCTTTGTTAAAATCCTCTTTTGCATATTGGGAGGGGGTGGGTTTGATTCGCACGGATGGAGAAAGGCGGGAGGAGGCTTTCCAGCCGCCGCTGAGGTGACAAACAAAATATCAGGAGAGATTTTAAAGCTCATCTTTAAAGGGAATTGTCCGTATCTCCAGGCGAACGTAAGCCCGTGTAAATACACCCCGAGCTAAATGGATGAGGAGTATTTAAAAGGCTGAATAATGAAGTTATTTGCAATCGAGTGGGATACGGGTGGATTTTCCCCTCGGAGCCTCTCCCCCGGGAGGCAGAGCAGGGTTGTGGAGGCTCCATTTGCATGGGAAGCGCTGCAGCTGAGATGTGACAACTCCGGGGCGGTTGTGACATCGCTGCTGGGTTTGTCACACGCTTTCGGAGTAAACATCCACCCGGTTAATTCATTACCTGCGCCAGGACCGGCACGGGGTCACCTGGGGTGGCTGGGGACAGTGTCCCGGGCTGGGGACAGTGTCCCGGGCTGGGTGATGCTTCCCAAAGAAACAAAACCTCCTCTGGGGGAGCTGAAAATCCCTGCTGAAGGCAGGAGGGCACAGCGGGGCAGCTCAGTGAGGAATCCCAGGATCACTGAGGTTGGAAAATCCCTCCAAGGTCAGCGAGTCCCAGCTGTGACCCATCCCCACCTTGTCCCCAGCCCAGAGCTCTGAGTGCCACCTCCAGGAATTCCTTGGGCACCTCCAGGGATGGGCACTCCAGACCTCCCTGGGCAGCTCCTTCCAGTGCCTGGCCACCCTTTCCATGGGGAAATTCCTGCTGCTGTCCAACCTGAGCCTGCCCTGGTGCAATTTGGGGCTGCTCCTGATGCCTTGGGAAGGCTGACCTGGAACAGAGACTGGACAGAGATAGAGAATAAAGTAGATATTTATTAAAAGGCCTTAAGGGTACACCTTGGGCAGGACAAGAGCCTGGCCAGGGCTGCGCCCAAGGTGGACCCAGAACGGTCACAAAATGGGCACAAAATGGGCACAAAATGGGCACAAAATGGACACAAAATGGACAAACAGCCACGAGGTCTCACACTTTTATAAGTTTTGGTCCATTTGCACATTGAGGTTTAATTGTCCAATTACAGCTGCAGGTTATGAAGTCTCATCCTTTTTCCTCTCTCCAGCCCACCCTTGTTTGTGCTTTTGGGTCTGAAAGTTGTACCCCTTGTCCTTGGTGTGCAGCAGGAAAGGATTTGTTTTGTGTCCCTGCTGTGTGCAGAGCTAAGTGACCCTGAGTGTGAGCTCAGAGCTGCACCCTGGGCAGCACAGAGCCTGAAAATCAGCAAAGCTCAAACTTCAGGCATCACTCCCTGTCCCTCTTCCCTGGGATAAGATCCCCAATGCCTCCTCCTGGCAGGGACTTGTGCAGAGCCGCAGTTGTGCACCTGATCCCATTTTCTGCAGGCTGAGCCCCTTTCCCAGCTCCCTCAGGACTTCTCCAGCCCCTGCACCCCACAGGTGGCGCTGACAATGTCGCTGTCCCTTCCTGCGGGATCTCCCCTGTTTCATTTCCAAGAATTTACCTGCCCCTGACTCACCCCCGCTCCATGGTTACCTCCAAATGTTTTCCTTGGATCCGGAGCTCCCTGGCCGTGGCAGGGCTGGCGTGTTCAGACTGTTTTCACCTCCCTGAAAGGTTCCACCGTGAGCAAATCCCTCTGGTGTGGCGCTGCTGGCTTGGCTCTGTCCCCCCTCAGAGGGGGATCAAGGCGGTTCCCAGAGTTTTCACCTCTTCAGACCTGGACAAGCAAAGCTCTTGTCCCCTGGGACATGATTTCCTAATTTTTACGCAGTGATCAGACGCAGTTAATTGTTGATGACTTCTCAGCTGTGTGGTCTTGAACAATTTTATTTTGATCTGCCCGTTTTTGGTGCCTTGAGGCGCCTGGGGATGGGATTTGGTTTTCTCCTGGTGCAGCCCTGAGGATTATCAGCCTCCACTCGGAATGATGCTCCTGTGGGCTTGGATTTTGGTGGATTTCTGGAAAGAGCAGGAAGGAAAGGAACCCTGAGCTGCTGCAGGAGGGGTTTGCTGGTGTTTCACATTTAAACTGTGCTGTTAAAGTTAAAACTGCCCCATGTGAGCCATTCTGTGCAGCAACAGTGACCTCCCCTGGGCAGGAGGAGCTGCCAGCGCTGCGTGTTCCTGTCCCACTGACAGATCCAGAATGGAATTACCACCTCATCCCAAATGGAACGGATTACCCAATCCCAAATGGAATTATCACCTCATCCCACATGGAAATGATCACCCAATCCCAAATGGAATTGATACCGCAATCCCAAATGGAATTATCACCTCATCCCAAATGGAATTGATCACCTCATCCCAAATGGAATTATCACCTGATCCCGCATGGAAATGATACCCCAATCCCAAATGCAATTATCATCTCACCCCAAAAGGAATTGATCACCTCATCCCAAATGCAATTATCGCCTCATCCCAAGTGGAACTGATCCCTCAATCCCAAATGGAATTGATCCCCCGCCCCCAATGGAATTAATTCCCCCCCCCCAAAAGGAATTGATCACCTCATCCCAAATGGAATTAATCCCCCATCCCAAGTGGAATTGATCCCCCGCCCCCAATGGAATTAATTCCCCCCCCCCAAAAGGAATTGATCACCTCATCCCAAATGGAATTAATCCCCCATCCCAAGTGGAATTGATCCCCCGCCCCCAATGGAATTAATTCCCCCCCCCCAAAAGGAATTGATCACCTCATCCCAAATGGAATTAATCCCCCATCCCAAGTGGAATTGATCCCCCGCCCCCAATGGAATTAATTCCCCCCCCCCAAAAGGAATTGATCACCTCATCCCAAATGGAATTGATCCCCCAATCCCAAACAGAATTGATCCCCCAATCCCAAAGGATATGCAGCACTTCCCAGCTTTCCACATAACTCAGGATCCACATTTTTATTCGTCGCTTTTCTGACAGAGCTTCTCACCAGTCTGTACTGCACAAATACGCAGCTAAAAGTTTAAATGTAGAGGCCTAACAGGCCTGGAAAGACAAAAGGGATAAATCTTATTATTGCTGGAGCATTTTGATGGCTCTTCCTGTGGCTGCTCCTCCCTTTAACCCATTTTTGACTAAGGAAGTTTTTTATTCGGACAAGAAAAAAAATTTCAGATGTTTCCCTTATTTTTTTTTTTTCTCCTGATTTCTTTGCCAAAGCAAACTTTTAGGAATCATCTGCTGTGGTTTCAAAGGCAGCCTGGCTGTGCTTCCTCAGCTGATCAGTGCTGGCTTCTCAGCAGAGAGTGGTTCTGATCCCAGAGCACCTAAAATGGGAGCTGGAGAGGAAAAGTCATGCCAGGCTGCAGCTGGGTGCAGCTGCTGAAGTCAAACCTGCTGGTGGCTGCAGCGAGGACTTTGCTGAGCTCTGAGAGGAATAATTTGGGTTTTGTGGTGTTGGAGGGGCTGAGTTGCAGAAGTTGCCCTGCACTTGCAGCCTTGTGGGCTCATGTCAGAGAAAGGTTGGATTTGATGTGTTTTCAGGGATCAGGGAATCCTCTTTCATTTTTCTTCATTTTCAATTTTCATTCTTCACCCTTCCCCAGCAGACTCCCCCTGGCTGTAGAGGGGGAGATGTCCTTGTTCCTGCAGAGGCAGGGATGATTATTCCACGACAAAACCGCCCTTCCTCCAGTGCTGGAAATTGCAGAGTCTGCCTCTCCACACGTGTCCTGTTACCTCTTGGAAACAGGAATATTTTTATTTTTAGCCAAAACTATTTTTAGCAAGCAAGGGAGGGACCCGAGTGCTTTAAGAGGTTTCATTCTGCCGAGTCCCGGGGCCACGTTCCTGTTAAATTTTACTGGGAATGCTCAGAGTTCCACCTCCCCAGAACAGGGCTCAGGGATGTTTGTTCTTGGCATTATTTTTCATCCCTTCCTCCCGATGCCTCTAGAAACAAAGTGCATTCAGCTCCTGAGTTCAGAAAGGAGTGGTGAGGGAGGAACAATGGGGTTTTTTCCCCTCTGGCTGGACTGGCTGCATGGAGGCAGGCAGAAAAAAAAAAAGTGAATTAAACCCATGGGGCTTCTGAGGGTTTTGCTCTTGAGATGAAAACCAGACGTTTGTGCAGAGGAATTGGCCACATCCATTTGTGTGTGCACTGAAGAGATCTGAAATGAATGTTAATATGATATTTGCAGGCTCTGAAAGGCACTGATGGTTCATCTTTCAAACAAATAACCTTCAGCTGGGGAGTGCAAGCATCAACTGCAGCTCCAGGGCAGCGGGGTGAAGGGATTTCCAAGCTCAGCACTTTCTAGTCCTTCTCAAATGCAGGGGGTTTGGGGTTGGTTTTTTGTTGTTGGGGGGTTTTTTTGGTGGATTTTTTGGTGTTTTGTTTGTTTGTTTGTTTTTGTTTGTGTGGGGGGGTTGGGTTTTTTGTTTGTTGGTTTAGTTTTTTGTGGTTTTGTTTTTTGGTTTGTTTGTTTGTTTGTGTGGTTTTTTGTTTTGTTTTGTGTTTTGGGTGTTTTTTGTTTGGTTGGTTTGGTTTTTTTGGGTTTTTTTTGAGGCTACCTGGAGTGTTTGGGGAATTTCTGTGCTGTTATTTGGGTTGAAGGACATTGGAGCAGAAAGCGCAGGGGGAAATCGCAGCAATTAGGTTTGGCTTTTGAGGCAGGTTGTAAAATACTTCTGTAAAAAACGGAACTGAATTTTAATTTGTGACGAGCGAAAGGCAAAAAAAAACCAAAAAAAACAAACAAAAAAAAATTAAAATAAAATAAAATAAATTAAAAACCAACCAACCAAACAAACAAACAAACAAAAACAGGTCAAGAAAATGGAGAGGGAGGGAGATAAAACGCAGGTTTGGTATCCCAGCTTGTGTCACTAGATGGTGCTGGGAATCAGAGCACAGAAAAGCCTCGGCAGCAAAAAAAACCCTCACCAGATCCCAAAGCAGCTCAGCAAAAAGGGAACTAGAGGAGACGTGAGGGAATTTAATGTTAAAACAAATCTGATGTGTGAGCAGGGTGTGTGAGGACTTCCCTGTGGTTGAGCAGGTGCAGAACACGGCAGAAATACAGTTTTTAGCGATTTCCCTCCTCGCAAAGCTGATGTCTCAAACATTTGTGTTGGACAAACGGGGGGTGGAAGGGACGGTGCAGAAAATGGGGCTGGTTTTAGGAAAGCTCAGGAAATGATTCCTCTCAAAGGACCCACAGAAGGGGGGATTTAAATGAGAGGATTGTAGAACACGCCAGGGCCCCGTGGCACAGCAAATGTCCCCTGTCTGTGTCCCTGCAGCTCGCTGGGTGTGGATTTAATTTCGATTTATCCACACCAAAACCGGGTTTCAGCAAAGCTGGGGCCTGCTCCTGCTTCAGCAGAGGATAAACTCAGCTTTAGGATGCTCAGGGTTAATCTTTTGGGAGCCAGAGCCACAAAAACATTTTTTTTTTTGGAGTCTGAGTTTCTCCATGTACAGTTGGGTGTTTTTAAGGATCATTTATCTGCTTTGTTATTGAAATACAATGACGTGGCCGGCAGCCAGGCCAAACAGGGGCTGCTTCCAACTCTTGCACAAGAAATGTCTCCCTCACCTTTTCATTCCTGCCCCTGACAGGCTCCAGCCCTCGGGATCTGCTCTTCTCTTCAGGGCTCCAAGAGCTTTTCTTGCTGAAGTGAGATTCTGCACATGGACAAAATGGGGAATTTGGGCCCCAAACCCCTGATATTTCATTTTTTCCCTTTTTTGTTACAAGTCCTCTCCCTTCATTCGCCTCCTGCCCGGGCTGAGGTGGTTGAGCAGTGCTCACTGCTGTGTTTTCTCTCATTTTCTGCCCAGTCTCAGTGCTGGTGGTGATGTGGTGGGGAATGTCAGGTCAGGACAGAAGGTTTTTATCCCGTGGCTGGCCCTGGCCTGGCAGGGATTCAGGGAAACACTTAAATCAGGAATTTTGGGGCTGGCCTGACATCAGCCACGAGCTTGTGCAGGCTGAGCTGGGGCCCTCACACCTTTTTTTTGTTCCTGGGAGTCAAATATTCCACGGAATTGCTGGGTGCAGCAGCCTTGGGAATGCAGCTGGTATCGAGTTTGCTCTGCAGAGAGATGTGGTGCCTGAAAATCTGAGCACCTGACAGGGACCCAGGGCTGGCAGGAGCCAAAATCTGGTGATTCTCCACTGGATCATCTCTGCCCAGACAGGCACAAAACACCAAAATGCAAATTATTTCTATTAGATATAAGCTCCAAGGTGCCTGGATTAAAGCAGGACTAACACAGTGGGCTGTGAGGGAAATATTTCTATTATTCACAGTTTTATTTGCATTATTCACAGTTTTATTCCTGCATAATTCAGTCCCTTGGTGCTGAATTTCTTCTTTGAAGGGGATTTGAGCCACTTGTGATAGTCACTGCTGGTATTTGCCAGAAACTTTATGTTTCTACAGCCAAACCCTCAGCAAAGCTCTCATCCCAAAGCAAAAATCCATGTAAGCAATGTCCCTAAAAACCTGCATGCCAGGGAATCTGGAGCCAGGGATTTATGAAGAATCTGGATTCTTCAGCCAGGGCAGCTGAATCAAACCAGAATTAAGACGGGCCAAACTGCTCTGGATTAACTGCAGGCTGGCAGCGTGAAGATTTGCTTATTTGGGGTTAATCATTAAAGCCACACACAAGTGGGGAGCAGAAAATCGAGGCCCTAAATCCATTTTTAGTCCTCTGAAAGTCGCCACCAACAATGGGGTTTAGTCTGGGGTCAGGTTTCGGAGCCCTTTTCCCATACACCCAGATTGTATTTCACTGCCTCTGGCCTCCACCCAAATTCCTGCAGCATCAGGGAAACGGCTCCCACTGAGGTCACTTCATTCAGCCCCACCATGGCTGCAGGAAAATGGGGAGAAAGTCTTTTATTGAGGCAGAAAAATGCTGCTTGTTCTGTGTATGGTTGGCCACGGGGACGGAAGGAAGGCACAGAAAATAGGGATTTGTGGATTTGTGCTGCAGGTGGGGGAAAAACAGGTGAGGGCTCCCCAAATCTGCTGCTGCAGGGATGGGAAAGGTCAGGATTGTTGTGATTGCTTGGAGAATTATTGCACTTTGCCTGAAAAAGGAGTAAAAGTATTGTTATTCTTTATCTTCCACCTCAAGCTGTCGCTTGGGATGGACAAATAATTTTGATTTTGACAAAAACACAAAGCAAATCCCCCCCGAAATTTCTGTAGAAAAGGAATTTATTTGGATTCTGGCTGGTCTGAGAGGATGCAGCAAAAAAAACCCCACCCTGCTCTTATGGTCAATATTGAAATTAATGGTACCCAAAATTAACTCTTAATTCTGAAATTTGATCTTTGCTGCTGTCTGCATAATAACTCTGAACAAGAGCAGAAGCCTCCAAAACAACCCTGTAAAACTTCCGAGCTTGCTGGGCTATTTTCTTTGTTAAATGTTGTGTATTTTGTTGCCTTTTTGGTTTTCTTTGGTAGTTGTGACAGCTGGCATTTACCTCAAAATAAGGAAGTACATCCTGTTAATCTGCAGGATGAGAAATGCATTCAGAGGCATTAAATTCCTCTGTAGGGGGATAAATGAATCTCCAAGGGTTGTGTGTGCCCAGCTCTGTCGTGACAGAATTTTAAAAGCCAGGGCTTTGTTTCACTGAGCTGAGGGACAAAATTTAAGGAGAAACATCTCACCAAAGCCAGATTGCTGCTCTTAAAGAGGTGCATTTCACAGAAACGTGTTTATTTACCACAGGAGAGATTTCCTTGGGATTATTCTTGCTTTCATTTGCTTGAACCATGAACAAATCAACGACTGCTCTGTCAGCTTTTGAGGATCAGCCTCTCTGACCAAACCAGTCCAACCTGGGCATTGTTTGGGTTGGTTTCTTGCCACATGTTTGGGTTTGTTGGTTTTTTTTTATTATTATTATTTATTATTCTTCTCGAGCACTCAGTTCCCATGAAAGCGCCAACATCTTCCCCCCTTGTTGGGAGTTAAGATTTCATTAGCATAAATCATTTTGTGTCTTCTGGAGTCTGACCTAATTTCTCCATGGCTGCAAACCTGCATCTCATCCTTCCTCGTTGGGGAAATTCAGCACCACTTCCTTCTGCTGCCCCTAAAACATTCAGCTCTTTAACATCAGAGATTGTGCCTTTTATTAGCAAAATCCTTTTACCTGAGGCACAGAAAAATGGGAACACACTCCCCAAAAACCTGAGATTTTTAGGGCTATGCTGGCCAGAGGATGGAAATTCCCACCAAAAAACGAGTTTAATTCTCATAAAAAAGGTTCATGACTCTCGCTTCAAACCACAGCCTGAGCTGTTGAAATGAAGGAATCACTGATTCCAGCAGGGCTTTGCTGACTGAGCCAACACGTGGAACACATGGAGTGCTGAATTCCTGCAGGAGGCAGCATCTTGTTCCCAAAAAATGACATTTATCATTTAGCTGAGCTGACAGACAATGCAATTCTCTAGGATGTGCAACTGGCTGAGGGTGAGTTTGGGTAGGGAAATGAGAAAAAAAAACGCAAAAATGCAGGTGTTGCTTGGAATTTGCTCCTCTTTATCCGGGGTTAAGAGGCTAATGGAAAACACAGCATGAGGGGGATCTTGGCTGAAAAAAAAAAATAAAAAAGGGAAAGAATTAAATATTTACCCAGTGAGAGAAATGCCAATTGCCAGATTAAATATGCTGGTTCTTTGTTATCATTCCTATGATTCCAGGACAAAAAAAAATCACAGGGCTAGCAAATAGCTGGGACAAGCTCTCCACCTGTGCAAAGCCAGGAGGGACTTGCCCACCTGCAGAGCAGTGACCCCAGGAACACTGGGATTGTTTCCAGCCCCTTCCCATCCCTTCCCACCCCAATTTTGGCCTGCTCAGGAACTACAGGCCAGGTTTGATGTGGGATTTATGCCTAAGGACCACCAAAACCTGAAGGTTTTTCCAGCATTCAACGTGAGCTCCGGTGAGTGGTGGATGCTCTAAATTTTGTGCTGAATGGAATTTTCTGGAGGAAAATTTCAGATCTGTGGCTGCTGTTCAATCTCTGGGTAATTCACAAGCCCTGTTCTCAAACCCTGAAAGGGGGAGAACCACATGAAAAGAACCCTCAAATATATATATATTTTTTTTTTTTCCTGATTTGTTTTCACCCAAATCCCTGACTTTTGATGTAGAAATAATTTAAAAATCTACACCTGGTACCCTTTCTCCCCATCAGATCATGGGGTCCTGGTGCTGGCAGATGTCACCTGAGGGGGTGACAGCTTTTCATGACTCTGCATTCATGTAAATAATCTTCAGAGAGAAACTGCTACTGCATGGAACCACGTTTGAATTTGCATTTCCTCTCCATAAAGCAAAAGGGAATTATTAAGTCAGCAGAACTCACTGAGGGAGCTGCTCCATTGCTCATGATCCAAAGCTACCCCGGTTTTAAGATTTAAGAACAGTTTTTCTGTGGCTTTCTAGTGCAGGGGTGGGAGGCTCCATTTTCAGGGATGGTCAGTTCTGACCATTTAATTCCTTGCAGGGCTGAATTTTAAAGAGTGACATGGAAAACAAAGCTTATTCCCTATTCTGAGAGGAGCTGGAGGGTGGAAAATTTATTTCTGCCTCTAAAAACAAATAACCTGAGTCCTCAGTGAGCAGGGAGCAACCTCTTGTGGGCAGAGAGGATTTCAGGTTGTGGGATCCCTGTTGGATCACAGCATCATTAGGGCTGGAAAAGACCTCCCAGATCATCGAGTCCAACGTTTGAGCAGAGCTTGGTGGGCATGGAAAGCTTGGAGGGCAAGGTTTTCCTGCTCAGGCTGGAGTTTTAGAGGCAGTGAGGCACTGCAGTAACTCACTGAGCTCCATCCCCCAGCTCCCTGTGCTCCCTGCACATGGGATCAGCTGCCTTTGGAGCTCCGGGCTGGCACAGGCAGGAATCCTCATCCCGGGAATCCTGCAGGGCTGGAAGCTGCTCTGCCTGCTGGGTTTGCAGGGGAGGGGAGGCTTGGCCAGAGCTGGGGATGCTGCTGGGGCGTTGCTCAACAGCAAAACTGCCCCTGATACCATCAAAGTGCTCCATTCCAGCCCTGCTGCTCCCTGAGGCTCAGACCTCTCACCCGGGCTCAGACCTCTGACCTGCAGCCACCGGGCTGACTCTGGGCATTCTTTGCATTCCTGGGGATGCCTTGAGAGCCCTCCTGGAGCAGAGTTAAAGGAACACAGGAGGGATTTATTCAAAGGCCTTCAAAGGATGCACCTCTGCTCCAGAGCTCTGCCACCCTCCATGGGAGGAAATTCTTCCTCATGTTGGGGTGGGGCTGGCAGTGTTTTCGTTGGTGGCCACTGCTGCCGGTGCTGTGCCATCAGACAGAGCCTGGCCCCATGCTGGCCACCCCTGGGCTGTCTGTGTGGGTGACAGGGCTGCTGAGCCCCGGGGTGCCCTGAGCCTGCCTGGGGCCTGCAGAGGCTCCCTGGAGCAGAGGCTGCCCAGGGGCCAAGGAATAAAGCCGGGATTGATGGAAAGGCTTCACAGGACACGCCTGGGGCACTGCAAGAGCCTGGCCAGGGCTCCAGCCAGGATGGACCAGGGGGCACGAGGGCTCACACTTGTATCAGTTTTGGTCCATGGTGGGGTTCATTGCCCAGTGACACTTCAGGGGATGCCGTCCCCCCCTCCCAGGCTGCTCCCCTCAGTTCCC
This sequence comes from Nicator chloris, assembly GCA_013400495.1. NCBI lineage: Eukaryota > Metazoa > Chordata > Aves > Passeriformes > Pycnonotidae > Nicator > Nicator chloris. Next base: position 99,442 of record WAAE01015430.1, read on the forward strand.
TGCTGTTGGCACTTTTGGGGCCTGGGGCTGGCAAAGGATGGTTGTGTGTGCCTGAGCTGTGAGGAGAGCTGGCTGACACTGTGTGTGGAGTTCAGAGTTAGGTACCAGTGCAGTGCAGAAGCTGGAAAATGTGACAATTAAAACTTTGAGGCATGACAGGGATGGTGTCAGGCCCTGCTGTGCTTTGGGGAACGGGGGATGCTCTTCCCTTGGTCACTCTCTGCTGTGGGAGGTGATGGAATGATGTCCATGGGATGTTTCCCACGTTTCTCCTGGTGCTGGGGAAGGGCTGAGGGTGTACAGGATTTAAATTAAAGTTCTGCCTGGCACAGAACACAGAGCCAAGCATGGCTGGACCCTAGGAATCTGTTCAGGAGGAAGTTAATTTATTAATTAAACTTCGTTTCAAAGCTCCACCGTCCTCCTACCTGGAATTCCTCTCCAGCATCAGCTCCCAAACAAGAGGAGACTTTGGCTCTTCCCTGTATTTTCTGAGGGAGAACAGTGAATCAAACCTCCAATAATATTGACACAGCTCCCAGGACCACACAAAATAACACGAGGAGGTTTTTCCTTGGCTGTGAAATCTCCTCTGGGTTTGCCTGGTGTGGGATTCCAGCTCTGTGCTCCCCAGTGCTGAATTTAACCTGTGCACAGATCACTGAGGCAGAATTCTCAGGGGATAGAATTCCATTCTATCTCAAGAAAGAAGCATCTTGGGGGATCCACCTTAACTCACAGGGCTAACTCATGAATTACCTGTTGGAAGCTGTGTTTCCATGCACTAGAAATGGGACAGGTTTGGGATTTTGGGGTTTGTTTTGGGGTGTTTTTTGGTGGTGGTTTTTTTGGATGCCAGGATAATGGTATTATTCCAGCTGAAATAGCCAGGGAGAGGCAGAGCCTGTGGATGTTAATGACCAGAATCCATGTGATTTTTGGTTTTAGGAGTGTGCCCAGCTATTCAGCATATCATTCTCTTCAATATTTAAAAATCCCCAATCTGATCCTCAGCGATTGGCTTGAGATTAGCAGGATTAAATAAACCTCAGTGTTTTTCATATTTGTAGTCTATTCTTACATCTCAAACACACTCCAGCTCATGTTTGCAAGTCCTTCCCTGCAGCTGAAGTCCCTGGATTTGCCTTTTTAAAAAATTAATTACAGAAATACTCTCACCCACTTGACTGCAGGTGCTGCTTCTTGAAGATAAATGTTAAATGTCAAAAATTTGAAAATAAACCAGAACAGTTGGAAGTGGGGGGAGGAAAAAAAATGAAAAATGTTGGCACCTCAGACCTGGCAATGAAGTAGCACAGAGATATTTCAGTTTTTCACCCACTTCTCCCAGAGAGTTGTAAATTTGCTCCCGAGGGATTGAGCAAATCCTACTTTTCCTGCAGGACAAGTGGTGGATTTTAGGGTGAGTCAGGAGCTGCTCCTGCCTGGAGCCACAGCCAAAGGGTCAGAAAAAAGGAATGGCCCCCATAAAACAGGGCCCAGGCAGAAAAATCCCCATAAAACACGTTGTGTCCTGCCTGGATGAGCCTTGTGAGGCTGAGTTAATTACCTGCAGGGTTCTCCTCTGTTTACAGGGTCAATGTTTGAGCAAAAGCTCTGAAATTGGATTATTCTGTGTGGTCCTGGGAGCTGTGTCAATATTATTGGGGGTTTGATTCACTGTTCTCCCTCAGGAAATACAGGGAAGAGGCAAAGTCTCCTCTTGTTTGGGAGCTGATGCTGGAGAGGAATTCCAAGTAGGAGGATGGTGGAGCTTTGAAATGAAATTTAATTAATAAATTAACTTCCTCCTCAACAGATTTCTTAGGGCCCAGCCATGCTTGGCTCCGTCTTTTCCCAAATCTTAGAGAATTCCTCTTCGAAGTTTTCTCCCAAAGGAGCAAAGGCAGGACATCAACCAGAAACCTCTGCTGGTTACAGAGGACGGGGACCAGGGCTTGGAGGATTTGGGAGCTGATTTGAAGGAGCTGATTGCCTCCCAAGGAGGAGCAGAGTGGCAGAGGTGGCACTGGCTCAGATCTGTGTGTGGCTGCAGCCAGAGCACTCCAAGCACAGCCAGTCATCCCTGGAGAGCTCAGCTCACACTCAGCACCAGGGCAGCCCTTCATCCCATCTCGCATTTAATGGTGTTTGATGGAAATGCAAAATAGGATTGGGTCCTTCCAGCCTCTCTGTTCCTGTACCCACACAAAAAGCAGCAGCACTGACTCTTCAGGCTGCTGAAGGGCTGCAGGATGGAATTGGTTGGGTTAAAACGCCCCCAGAATTCCTCTGGTTGAGGTCTCTGTGGAAAGGAATCACCTCTGTCATGGGAGCAAACTGATTTTGAAGCTGTAGGTGTTTTATTGGGTGCTGTTGTTACGTGAGTAAATCATTTCAGTGGTATTGTTTTCTGAATTCTCGTAAGGGACTGATTTTCACAAAAACCAGAGTTTTTGCTTCAGAAGTCTTGAGATTTTCGGAGAGATCTTCAAATCTATGACTGAATTTTGAAAAGATGCACATATTTAGCAATATTACAAAAACCATCTTCACCAAGGGTGGGAACAGCAGGGACCTTTCATCCCTGACCCCTGACCTGGATGCTCTGTGAATTTGGGCTTGGTTGGCTTTATCTGGTTTATTTGAGCTGGGTTGTTTTGGGTTTTTTTCATACAGAAAAATCAAAAAGCTCATTCATTTTCTGCCTATTCAGTGGTTCAATGGCAGGATGGGATTTATTGCTGTGCTTTGGCTCTTTCTGCCTCCCTGAAAGGGCTGAAATGTTCCACTTGCTGTGGCTGCTGAGAAAATCCATCGAGTGTTGACAAAGCTTGGAAGGGAAACTGAAAACAACATTTTTCCTGCTATGAAAACATTCAGCACCTCAGCTCATTTGTGTAGTCGCTCCTAATGTTTCATTTATCAGTTGCAAAGGCAGAGGAAACATGAGAATAAATGAGTCACAACATTTTTACCATTTCGAGAGGTTTGGCTGGGAAAGTCCACGTTTACCTGGCTTGCAGCAACTGATGGTTGAAACAGCACAGTCTGATTTGTTTGGGTTTGTTTTGGTTTTTTTGTTGGTTTTTTTTTTTTTCCCCTCTGATGCTATCAGAACATACAACTCCATGCAAATTTTGGAGAGCCTTCAGCAGAACTCAGATATCCCTGCCCTGACCTCGCACCTTCCGAAGGTTGCAGATAAATTAATTCTTGCTGAAAACAAGCAAGGTTTCTTTTGCTGCCTGCCAGCTTTTAGGGAATTTTCCCCTTTTCCACGGCAGGGTGTGAGGAAAGGCTGCTCTGCTCCATCCTCTCTGCAGGGGAGCACGAGGTGCTGTTTTTCCCAGGAGTGCAGAGGATGACAGGCGTGGAAAATTGGAGTTCTACAGCCAAGTGTTTCCCACACTTGGCAAATTCTTCCCCAAAAACCTGATTTTTTTCCCCTGAATTTATTCACCTGGCCACAGCCTGCCTGCACTTGTGATGCACTTGAACTCAGTGCCTGCAATTGGGAGGGAATAAATGATTTTAGCATCGTTTAAGGTGTGATCCAAACCATGGGGAGCTCTGACCCCATAGGAAGATTCTGCTTTTCTGTAAAGAGAAAAGCAACTTAAAATCCTTTTTCTGGAATTCACCTGGCTTTGTCTAACAGGAAAAGAAAAAGGCTCAAAAAATCAACCACAGATATGTCTTAAAATTTGGGTTTGGGTCTCCCAAAATGTGGCATTTGCAGTTACAACCAAGTTTTATGTATTGCAGTTACAATATATAAAATTTGGTGTAAAAGTGGACAGGTCACAGCACCGTCCAAAGAGAATCTGGATTCCAGTGGGGAGCTGGGACTTTAATGGGATGTTGGTACTTTTCAGTGACATCAGGGCATGGAATTACAAGAGGAAAAAAACCCTCATTTTTCATGCCTGCAGAATTTATTTCCACTTTTGCCCAGGTGCTTTGTAATTTCCCCTCATTTTCTGGTATCCCTGTAAATCTGACAGGTTGTAGAGCATGGAAAGACAGCACAAGGGACATCCTGCAACTCATGTTTTTATTGCTACAAGTGATGTTTTCTAGTGGGGAAAAAAAAGAGAAATAATTTAACCCAGATTTGTTCCATTCTTGTTTTATTGTTGGTTTTTTTTTCTTTTTACTTATTCAGCATTTTGTGTGAGGGGAAATCCCCAAATTCTCTCTGCAGGACTTGTGTATTCCAACAAAAAATCCACCTGAGAGTGAAAATGAGCATTTAACTGTGACAGCCACAACACTTGGGGTTTCTATGCCTCACACTGAGTGTAACCATTGCATTTAATCCGATTTTGTGGAGATTTGGGTCACCCAGGGCTGCAGGAGTGGCCCTGCAGAAGAGAACAGGGGCTGAATGAATTCTGGCAGCCCCAGCTCACGTTGCAGGTGAGGATTCCTGAGGCCAGACTCCCTGGCAGGCTAAACTTCCCTCATTAGTCTTTCCCTGGCTCAAAGCACCTTCAGAGGTGAAATTGTGTGGAAAATAAATAACTGCAGAGTGTGCAGAGCTGTTGACAGGTGAACAAAGGGGAGAATTAAATGGAAAATTAAATGCCTTCCTTGGTTCTTGCACCAGAATCATCAAGTTCAGTTCTAGCTGGTTTCTCTAGCTCGATTCAACACAATTAAAAGTCACCCAGGGAGAGCTCCAGACACTGAGAGTGGGGAAATTTCACAGCTGAGTCCTCCAGAGGGAAAACCCTTATTTTTTCCCCCTTTATTTTTATCATTTTTGTGCATCTGGAGTACAAGAAAATACCCTTATCTCTCTCTGCACTGCAAGAGAGGAGGGAGATTATCCAAAAATCTGTAGAAAAGATGGATAGGGAGCAATCAGAATTTTAAATGGGAAGGTCTGGTTTCAACATTTTTCTTAAATACATTCTTTGCTGCTGATGTTTCTGCCGTGATGATGAAACTTTTAAACATCTGCTGCATTTTATATCTCCCTTAAAAAGAAAAATGGGTTAAAGAAAAAGTCTGCAGGTAGAACTGGCTAACAGAAAATTCATGTCTGCAAACAGAATTTCTGCTTTTTGGGGGTATTTTATATCATGTGCCATAACTCTGCCTGTGAGTCCTGAACAAAAATCAGAGCAGAATTCTCTGTTCGCTCCAGGATGCCGCTCTTACATCACATTTTCCCCCTTGCTGCACTTTCCTTTTTTAAAATCACGATTTACTGGACGGAATGAGGGGAAACGAGGTTGTTCTGATTTGTTTTTTGAGCATTTCCCCTGATTTTGGGACTTAATCCGCAGCAGCAGCAGGGAGGGGACCAGCAGGTGGCAGCTTCACCCAACGAATGCACACCCAAGCTCAAATAAATTTATATATAAATTCTGACTGCGGAACTTCGGGGTTTTAGCTAAATTATGGGGTTTGCTTGTGTTTTATTGTTGATTTGGGTGGCTCCGTGCTGGCCTTTGGGGACAATGGCAGCGGTGAGGAGGAGGGAGGTGGCTCTGGCTGGGCTCACGGGTGATGCTCGGGGCTCCGGGCCGGTGCTGGGGGGTGGAACAGGGATCGTTTGTGTCAGAAATGCACTCGGGTCATTGCGATGCTGATAAACCCCTCAGCACCCCCGGCTGGGCTGGCTCCGAGAGCCTCGCTGGGCTGAGATCTCTGCCCTGGCTCGCAGGGGCTGCAGATGGCATTTCAGCCACCCCAAAAGGGAGCTGCCACCTTCTCCTCAGAGCAGCAGCTGTTTTAAACACCAAAACGCCACCCTCCTCTCTCTGACTATTCCAGGGCAGAGAAACAGGAGCCTGAACGGGCTGTGGCTTCCTTTTGACACCAAGAATTTGCTCTTTTGGTCAGATACTGCCACAGTAACAGCAAAACTGGAAGGGAACACACATGGAGTGAGCAAAATACAAAAGTTTTCCTATTTCCCCTCTCCCCCAGCTTCCTAATTGAGCCTCTTCCCCCAGACTAGGCAGAGAATTAATTTGACAGCAGAGATGTGTTGTTGTGTCATGGTAAAAGAGATGAACTTTGGTTTTGTTTCTTTGACTAAGAGGTTTGAGTTTATTTAAAAACAGGGCTTTATTTAAAGGTTTTTAGATAGTTGGACATAATTGGTTAATTTAATTACTACTTTATCACTATGATTGGTTAATCAGAATTAACCCTTTGTTTTCACAGGTGTAGAATATTTATAAATTTTGTGATAATGTTGCGAGAACATGTTTACATTTCTTTCGTTTAGTTTTTATGAGAAAACTGACAGCACTGTAATTGAAATATTTGCTGGAGTTGTCGAATGCAACTTCCAGAGCTGAGCTGAGCTCTGGGCTCGGTCCTGCAGGCAGAGCTGTCCGAGCCCTCACACTCCTCGTGTCCTGGGAAAAGTAAACGTCCCGAGGTTTCAGAAGCAGCTGCACCCTCAGGGGGCTTTCCCAGAGGGTTGGAGGAGAGCACAGCAAAGCAGATGAAGCTGCTGTGTACACTCCGAGCTCGGCATTGTTCTCTGCACCCTCTGCCCACTCCTCTGCCGAGATTCGGGGGAAGGCGGGCAGGGGATGCTGCCAAAGCTGCTGGGTCTCGTTCCTCCTCGAAACTCTGGGGGCAAACGTGCTCGGAGAGCGCTCTCAGCATGATCGTTTTCCAGAAGGGACCAGACAAAGGGGACTTGACTTTCCTTGTGACTCAGCTTGCGTTTGAACTTTTGCCTTGGTAGCAGAGTCCAGGTTCGTCTGCTAAATGAATCAGCCTGATTTTCTGACCTGATAGGAGAATATCAAGCACCCTTGGCTTGAAGACATGCTGAGTGTTGGGTTTTGGCGAGCCTGGGCCAATACCTGAGGGTGAAAGGAGCTGTTGGAGCCCCTGGGTTGCTCTGCTGAGCTGGGCACAGGGCTGGGCTGGGCTGAATGTGGCTTTTCCAAAACGCTTTGAGGTGGGTTTGTTCCGCTGTGTGAACCGAGCACACCGAGTGTGAGCTCCGAAACGCCTTCCTAGGACCTGCCTCAGTGTGCATCCAGCCCAAAGTGCCGTTCTCAGAACCCAAAGTGGTGTCAGCAGTAACAGGAATTCGGAATGAAAGCCTCTTCTGCGAAGGGTGAACGGGGGCATGAGAAGCAGCTCTGAGCCGGTGTTACACACCTCCCCTGCCCTTCAGTTCTGCTCCTGGGAGGAGAAAGAGGCCACTCAACACCCCTTAAAAACCTGCCGTGCTTTGGGCAGACTGGGCAAAGAGGGAGCAAAGGTTTTTGGGGCCAAAGCCTTCAGTGCGTTCTGTGCAGCACGTTCTGCGGCTGCAGGGGGAGCGTGGAACCTTCTGCTGGATTTCTTTCCCAGGCGGTGTAACCCAGCCCGGGCTCCCTGAGGTGTCACCCTGGCAGCTCCGTGCGTGGCACTCAGCGATACCCTTAATCCTCTTTTGTCCCCGTGAATCATCCGCGATTTCTGTCAGCGCCGCGTTTGTTTTGGGGGCGGCTCCGCGGGGGTAATTTCCCGACAGATCATTTTTGGACGGGTGTTTGTTGGTGAACACGGGCTCTGGGAGCCAGCAAAGCACCGGGGTGACGCTGCTGGAGGCGGGGGAAGTCACAGAGATGGTGCCCCTTCTCCTTTCTGCCCCTTCTCCTTCTGCCCCTTCTCCTTCTGTCCATTCTCCTTTCTGCCCCTTCTCCTTTCTGCCCCTTCTCCTTTCTGCCCCTTCTCCTTCTGCCCCTTCTCCTTCTGTCCATTCTCCTTTCTGCCCCTTCTCCTTTCTGCCCCTTCTCCTTCTGCCCCTTCTCCTTCTGTCCCTTCTCCTTTCTGTCCCTTCTCCTTTCTGTCCCTTCTCCTTTCTGCCCCTTCTCCTTTCTGTCCCTTCTCCTTTCTGTCCCTTTTCCTTTCTGTCCCTTCTCCTTCTGTCCCTTCTCCTTTCTGTCCCTTCTCTTTCTGCCCTTTCTCTTTCTGCCCCTTCTCCTTTCTGCCCCTTCTCCTTTCTGCCCCTTCTCCTTTCAGCCCAGGTGCTTTGGGAGCCTCTGGGGCATCACAGAATTCTCTGAGACAAACCCTGAGGGGTGCTGGGCACGGTCTGTGTGAGCAGCAGGATGGGAGAGGCAAGGGCAGGGGAGAGCTGAGAGGTGATCACTATAAACAGTGTTGATAAATATTGATACCTTCTTAAATATTTGCATGTTCTTAAATCCTTCCCAAGTGCTGGGGTGGTTCTGTGTCGCTCTGGGTTTTTTTGGAGGGGGTGAACTGGTCTCATCTTGGAGCTCAAGAATAGAGCAGATCATCTCCTAAGGATAAAAAATTCCTGGAAAAAACTCTTCTAGTGCTTGGGGTGTGTTAAAAACTCCACAGGTACTTGCTGATGGGAAATTCTCACCTCCCTAAGCGCAGACATATACGGTTGAGTTGGATTTTTTTGATTTTCTTTTTACTCCAGAACTTTTTGCTCCAGAACTCAGAATTTTCTTGAGGGTGTTTAGAAATATCTTCACTCAGGCAGAGTTTTGAAGGGTTTCCCACTTTCCTTCGTGCCTGATGTAAGGGATAATTTCTTGTATGAAAAGGGTATTTATTACATTTTATTAGCTGTAATAACCCTGGAGGGGACGTGGCATGTGCCAGGATCAGGTCCTGGCTGCCTGAGAGGGCTCTGCTGCTTTATTCTGCCCAAGGACTTCGTCTCCAGTGCTGAGCACACACCAGGGCTGCATCATTTGTTCCTCATCAAAGCTGAGGAATGAATCAGAACTCGTTTCAGAGGGCGCAGTGGGAGGTGTGAGGCTGATATCGATATTAAAAAAACGGAAGAAGGAGAAGAAGAAGAAAAAAACCCAACAAAACCATGTTGGTTGCACCACTCTCGTTTCAATGTTAATTATGGTACTGAATAAAAAGGGTGATGCACTTCTTGGGAAGCACAGGGTCACCAGGGCCTTGTACACAAGGCTGGCCCCAAAACTGGGCTGCTGCTCCCAGCCCTGTTACAGATTTCTGATGGGACTTTGAGCAAAGCAATTTTGCTGTCTAATGACCTCATCAATTCCAGAACGAGGAGCCTCGTTCAGCCCTGCTCTGAGTCCCACCAGGAGAGCTGGGGCGTTGGATTTGGGTGGCCCAGAGCTCAGGGAATTCACCAGGGCACAGAGTGGTGTTCCTAAATCAGGGGATGGGATTTACAGCAGCTGCCTGGAACACATCCAGGCTCTCTGAGCTCTGCTTCTGGGTGGTTTCCTGCAATATTTTCACATTCAATATCAGGCTGCAAAGTAAAGACACAGATTGCAGAATTTGTGATCTGAAATAACAAATCTTTCCCAGTCTTATGTCAGATTTTGTTACCTTAAATGAGACTCAGCTTTTAATTTCCTCCATTCTCTCTCTTGGATTGATTAGGAAAGGAGTATGAGAACCTTTTCTAAGCATGGTTGTCCTCTAAACCCATCCAAAGATCCTCTTATTAAGTTTTGTGTTCTCAAAGGTAAATGTTTGTGCTTGCAGAACACAAAGCTTTCTGAAACACCAAACTGCTTCTTAAATATTCCTGCCTCTCGTGCTGTATGGTGGGATTGAAGTGCTAATATTGACTTGTTGAAAAACAAAGGAAAATAAACCCCACACCCCACAACAACAACAAAACCCAACACCCAACCCTTCTGTCAACAGCATTAATCCACTTTCTGCAGAAAATCATGGATTCCCTGGAGCTGGGCTGGAGAGACAACATCAAAGAGATGAGGGAGTGAATTAAAACTCAGGTTTAGATTGATATGAAATCATTGGGATATTTCTATTTGTCACTCAAAATTCTTGCAGGGCCAGACCAGACCGAGCAGAGACAGCTCTTGGTTTTAGTTCCCCTTAAGAGCAGCATCAGCTTAGAGTATAAACACGTTTTTTTGCAGAGAGTTTAGCTGCAAGGTCACCAAAAATCTGCTTTCTCTCCATCACTTCACTCTACTCATCTGCACGGCTGTGCTGAGGAGAAGCAGTGGCAGGAGGGATGGGGATGGAGAAAGGGTTTGCTGTGAAAAAAAGGGAAGGATGGATGGTCTACAACAATTTGGGGGCTCTAGACTTATTTATAGACCTAAAGTTTGTAGTTTATAATCGTTCACGTTCCCATTTATAAACCTGAATCATGAATTACAGAGTTTTCAGAGGGAGAGGCAAATATGATGTTTTTGATCTTTCTCTCTACTTTTGTCTCTTCCTTTGCACATCATAAATAAATGGTCCTTAACTAAATTACATTTATAAAATGCATTAAATGAGGAAAATCTCGCATTTTTATTTGGCTTGGTGTGGGGTGATGTGGCCCTTTCTATCTTAATGTACAGCTGAAGTTACTTTTTGCAGAGTGATTCTTTGTTAAGAACATCAAAAGTTAATCTAGAAACCATGTGTAAAATATGGAAATGGATGATTATCAGCCACCAAAACAGTTTTATCTGAGGAAAACATGCCCCTTTGCTGCAACTTCCTCATTTTAAATGTTTATTACAATAAGACTTTATCTGCCTGCCTTTGTATTTTTAAAGTATCGATGTAAAGACCTCAAAACCAATTTAATGCTGAGTTATTTCATGTTACCCACAGCTTTTCTAAGCTCAATTAAAGCACGGTTAAGGGCAGGGTGATAAGCACATATAGATTCTTTTAATACGAGTCTGTGTATTTACTTTGGGCTATGAAGCAATCTGCCTTCAGCTGCACTCCAGACCCGCTGTGCACAAACCTCAGCCTGTGCTGCTGCTGCTCTGCAGAGCCCAAATGTACACAGAGGGTGTTCTCAGGGTGCAAACCCAGCCCAGGGTCCTGCCTGAGCCCTGGACTTCAGGCTCTGGCCAACAAAGTGATCTGGTCAACAGCAAAAGCTATAATATAATGTAATATAATAAATGTGTCGGGGAATGATCAGTTCTGTTTTGTCAGACTTTGGGCTAAATGAGGATTTCATTGTGCTGCCAGCAGTGAATATTCCAGGGACAGAAAGCTCAAGATTGACAAACAATGGCAATGAGATTCTTCTCCCCACACAACTCTCCAACAAGTGAGACAGTGAAGCACAAAGGATTTCACCAAAAACTTGTATTGCAGCACTACTAATAGGAAACAAGAGAAGCAAAAGGCAACAGGGACATTCTTCATCTGTGGTCAGGTTTCCATCCTGGGCTTTGCTCTGTCCCAGCAGCTCTGTGCTGTCAGAATCTGCCAGAATCTGTCAGAATCTGCCAGAATCTGTCAGAATCCTGGGGTTTCCACGTGAAAATTGCAGCAGAGAACACCTCAAACTCCTCCTCTGGCACTGCTTTTTCTCCAACCAAACTCCAGAACTTCTCCCAGTGTTCCCTGGCATTGCCCTGTCCTTCAGGCTTTCAGCAAATCCAAATGTGTGCTCGGGCCCTGGCTTTCAGGTCGAATTTGTCAGGCAGAGATTTCCTGCTGCGTGATCTTAATTCTACACATGTAGGAGGTTTCTGAAACGGAGTTTCTTTTGTTTAGGGAGAAATGCAACATGGACATCTCACAGATAGGAGAGTCTGCAGTTCCCCTGTGCTCTGGAGTGGCTGAAATTCCAGTGAAACCAGTCTCAGTGCTTTTCCTGGCTGAACTGGGAGTTAAACCCCAGCCTAGCTGGCTGGTTTTGCAGTATCAGCTGTTACTAAGCACTTCAGCAGCAGGGAGGATGTCCCAGCGTGGGGCTGGTACTCAGCACTAATTCAGATATGCAAAATGTGGCTGAACAATGCCCTGGTGCCTGAGAGCAGAGGAGGTCGGGGCTATTTTGGAGGGCAGACGTGCACATCCCTTAATTCTTTCCACTCCACTTGCTCTGGGGTTTGCTGCTTGTTTGCTTTTTGGACAAGTCTTTGAAGCAGTGTGAGTGCAATTCACCTGATTCGTCTGTGTTTGCCCACTAAATGCAGTTTGGTGTGCCGTGGGCTGGTTCACAGGATGGATCTGTTCCCAAGGGGTGCCTGAAACACCTGAAAGCATAAAATTCCTTTAGTAGAATTCTGGCCAAAAACTCCACCAGATCCTGCCTTGGTCTTTTTGTGGCAAATTTGGGAGAGCAAATTTTTTGGGGTAATTCAATGATTAAAAACTGAACAGCAAGATGGGAATGACGAGATCCTGACCTCACTGTGCAGCTCCAACGAATATTTCTCTGGGAATGAAGCTCCTAAGTCAGTGTTAATTGTGAAAATTGATCCCAGTGGTCTGATTTTTAGAGGGAAGAGGGTTGTGTTCATGGTGATGGTGCTGTCATTAATGCCAAGAACTTCTCCAGGCTCCCGTGGCCTTCCTTCAGCTTTGCAGGCTCTTTTGGAAGGGCTGCTTCTCCCTGGGTAGGAAGTGTTGTATTTTGATAAAAACAAAACAGAAAAAAAAAAGGGGGGGGTTTCTTTTTTAAATGGAGGACGTCCTGGCTTAATGGGGCTTGAAGTGTTTACAGGTGTTTCCTCACAAGTTCAAATTTAGTGGCCCCGGGGAGTTGAGATTCTCATAAGGCAGGAGCAAACACTCAAATTTTGGGGTTTTAGGAGGGCTGCACTTTTAAAGGGCCAGGCAGGCATGGCCTGGGGGCTGCTTTGGGTGTGCAAAGACAAGAGTTGTGCCACCCAGAGCAGCAGAATGTGAGAAAAACCCCCATCCTTAGTGCCACGAGAGGCCAAAAACCTTCCTAAAAGACCCTCTGCTGCTGTCCAACCTTTCGGGCCGATTTTGCAAATTTGTGGTGAGAATCCCAGGAGAGGCGAGGTCCCGCCTTTGATCGTTCAGACCCGTGTGGGTGACACCTTTTTTTTCTGCAGAGCCTCTCCCAGGGCTCGCTGCCCTCGGAGGAGCCGCTGAGCGCGGGGAAGGACGAGAAGAAGAAGGAGAAGAAGAAGCAGAGAGCAAAGGGAAAATGTAGAAGTGGCTGTGGTTGGAGGGGTGATGATGTCACCGGGCTCAGCGGGAACACGGCGCTTTTAAAAAGCCGAAAGAAACATCCTGACCCTCACTTGTCACATCCCCACCCAGGAGCCACACACGCACAGAGCAGAGTTATCCTCAGCCAAGAAGGGCCAGAAAAAAAAAAGCTCCATCCCACCACAGAATGCACTGGCAAAAATGTAAGTGAGCTCTGATTTGCTTTTCCTGCCTCTGGTGACAGCTGAGGGGTGTGAGGGATAAGTCAGCAGAGAGGGGCAGGGGAGGGGATGCTCAGGAGAGGCCAGTGCTGAGGTGTGATGCTCCTTTTCCAGCAGGGATATGAGCTCAGGGCTGCTTTGTTGGCTTTCATCACTGTGAATCAAGTGGAAGACTATGATTCATAAAAACAATAACAGGATGCAGGTATTATATCAAAGGTTACGGTGGTTACATAGCAGAAAATTTTCCTTTTGAAAAGTGAAACCTGTGAGAAATCTTATTTCTGTGCCTTTTTTTTTTTCTTTTAATATGTCTTCAGCTAATTAAGAAAAGGTAAGGAACAAAGCAGTGCAGGGCAATACAGTTATGACTTTACAGGAAATCAGTTTTCTTGTTTTCAAGATAATTTCACTCCTCTGGGCCCACCTTTGCTGGAGTAGTTTACTGATCCTACTCCAGGTAGGTGTTTGCTTCTTGCAAGGTTTTCATTCTCACTCTTATCTCCATATATCTCATTTGTCATCAGTAGGTGATGCTCATTTTGGCAACCGTGCAGCCACCCTTTGCCTCTCACCCTGCTGTTCCATTAACACAGAATGCTACAACTCACCTGAGTGGAAAAATTAATTTCTTAACCCCTTGCCAGTGACTTATCTGACATTACTCATCTCTTTATCACAGCTTGTAGGTTGTTTTGCTGCGTGTAGAAAACCGACCCTGTGCCTTTGTGAGCTTTGAAATCCATTTCCTCTGGGTTTTTCCTGCTCTCTTTCTTTTCAGCTGAACATTTTGGAAGCTCAAATGTGTATTTGGGAAGCCTTATTTGTATTTCCCCCCTCACCTTGAGCAGTTTTCAGGAGAAGATGTGGAAAAAGCTGGAAGATGATTACATCCAAATCCTGATTCTAATCTTCCATCTCGGAAGTCCCTGAATGGTTTATTTGGGTTGTTGTTTTTTTTTTTAATTCTTACAGTGACAAAGCAATGCTAACGACGTTTTGGGTGGGAGGAAATTGGGAACTGAATTGGTGTTTTTATTTTGCTTTTTTCCTTTGACACCTGCAGGAATTACAAGTCAAATTATGTCAGTCATTCCCTGGTGATAATTTGTAGACAACTCCTGGCCAGTGTCCCCTGAGCTTGTTAGAATCTCCCTCCTTTTGTAGTTTTGTCAGAATTCCTTTCTCCAGCGTGGAACTGTTGGAACTCTGATGGATGCTGCCTCTTTTCCAAGCCATGGCAGCGTGCTGGCTTTGAGGGCAGGCAGGAGGGGTGTCCTGGAGCCCCCTGTGTGAGCCCAGAGCTCAGGGCAGGTATCCAGGTGCCACATCCCGCAGGTTTCACTGGAAGCTGCCGTTCCCAGCAGCTCTGTGAGTCCCCATCTGGTGTCACCTCTGCTTCCTGTCACTGTGACCAGCTGGCACCTCACAGCTCCTGCACCACCTGCTTCAGGCCACCTGTGACCCCACGGAGGCTCCTGCGGCCACACGGGACCCGTGGCCTGGCTCTGGAACAGAAACTGAGGCACAGGCAGCTCTGGGAGCTTTCCAAACTGAAACCCTGAGATTTGACTCATTCGGGGCTGAGAACACCAAGATTTTGGGGTTGGTCCTGGTATGGGCCATTTACTCCAGAGTGGATGATCCTGGTGAGTCAGGATATTCTGTGAATCTGTGATTCACCCAAAGTGCTCCCTCGAGCAGCAGGTGTGAGCTCACCTGAGGGCATTTCTCAGGGCACCCCTCAAGGGTGCTGTGCTGCTCCTTGAGGGCACATTTCTGCAGGAACACGAGGGAAGCTGGCACGCTCTGCTGCCCTGATCCTTCTCAGGAAAAGCATCACGTTGGCTTAATGGGCCTGACAAAATCACAGCACAGGAGGCTGGTTAGTGGTAAAGGTGGGGTGGAGAAGGGAGGGAGTGCTCACCTTGCACCAGAGGTGGCCACACACTGTCCCCAGCACCCTTGAGAAAAGCCCAGGGTTGGTTAGAAATGGGTGTCATTGTAGGACACGAAAAAAGGATGAGAGACTCTAAATATTTTAGAAGGCAAAGAGCATAGAAAAAAGGCTTTATTGTTTAATTTTTACTACCTTTTTATAAGGTGTTCTGATACAGACTGAACATGGTTGGTGAACAGGAACGACACCTCTCTGATCCCATTGGTTAAACCAGAGAAACAGCTCAAATGTTCTGAGAGCTAGAAAAGAAAAACCCCACCTGGAGAAAGATTATTTTGAGGAAGGAGGATTGTTTGCCAAGATTGTTTTGAGAAGAAGCTTTCTTGATAAATTTTTCCTTGGGAGCCTGTTGGCAGCTGCTAGCAGGCTAAAATCTCTCAGACCCAGAAATATCAGGCCAACAGATGGGTGCCATTCTGTCCTCCCTGTCAAGGGCCAGGACCTTCATGGCACAGCACTGGAGGATGATTTTTAAGCTGAGCACCTTCCTTACAGGTGGCAGCATCACAGAGCTCTGGCACCTGCTGTCTTGGCAATCCAGGTACAGAGGGTGCAGCTTGTAGATGGGAGCACTTGCATAAATTATTCCCTGGTACTGATCCAATTGTTCCCTGGTACTGATCCAATTATTCCCTGGTACTGGTCCAGTTATTCCCTGGTACTGATCCAATTATTCCCTGGTACTGATCCAATTATTCTCTGGTATTGATCCAATTGTTCCCTGGTACTGATCCAATTGTTCCCTGGTACTGATCCATTATTCCCTGCTACTGGTCCAGTTATTCCCCGGTACTGGTCCAGTTATTCCCTGGTACTGATCCATTATTCCCTGGTACTGGTCCAGTTATTCCCTGGTACTGATCCGTACCTCTCTCTTCTGCTCTCTCCTCCTCTACAAACATATAACTAAAATGTTTACTTTGTTTTAATATTGTGTGGTTTAATACATGCTTTAATCTAGTAGTCTTTTCCTCTTAAGACACATTTATTGTTCTAAATACAGAACTTAATTTGACTTGATATATTACTATTTCTGTAGTTAAATTCCTTGCTAACTGCCGAATCACTTAAAGAATGACATTTCCCTACAACTTATTTGTTAACCATCCTTTCCCAAGCTGAGGGAGAAGGTCGTGGCTTTGACAGTTCTCATGGGGAGGATTATGTCTCAGTGCAGAGGCTCCAGGGGTGCAGGGAGCCTGGCCTGGCTGGCCCTGCAGGCTGGGGATGTTCCCCAGGTCAGGGCACAGCCAGTCCCCTGCAGGGCCCTGGTTCCGCTCACCCAGCCCGAGAGCCTCCCCTCCCACGGCCCAGGAGAAGGGACTGCTCGGGGCTCCCCAGGGTGCTGCTGAGTGGGAGCAGCCCCAGCAGCCCCTCAGGGATGGGAAATTCACGGGCAGCACCGGCTCTTTGCTCTTGGTTTGTTTTTATTGTTACCTCCGCAGTGAAGTTTTTTAGAACAACCCGAACACGCCTCCCATACAAATGGTTTGTGTTCTGAAAAGCGTGGAAGCAGCTTGGGCTTGATGATCTCAGAAGTCTTTTCCAGCCTAGTTAAGTCTAATTCTGCAGGACTCTCCTGTTTAGGTGCTGGGTTTGCCTGTGCCCGTGTTCCTTTGGGTGCTCAGCTCCTGCTGCAGTCACCAGCAGAGATTCAGCTGCTCAGATTCCCTTCACCATCGAGACGTGTGAATTCACACCTCTGCAAATCCCTTCCCAAACGCTTTTAAAGTGAACAGAAAAGCTTTCCTGCCCACAACAGATGCGGGGCTGCACAGAGCCACCCTGAAAGTATCAGCTCATGAGACTGAGAGGTGAAACTGCGACACTCTGCACCTTGTGAGTGATAATTTTGGTAAAACCCCACCAGGAAAGAGGGATAGCACGAAAGTTGAGCCCATCCATGCTTTGCAAAGCAGGTGTCAAACTCTACGAATGACCACAGCAGCAATTAAATGGAAAGCTTGCATTACTAAAATGGAAAGAGTATTATGGGCTGGGAGGAATTAGGACCTGAGGGTGACTTATGGTTAAAGACACTTTCTGTCTATCTCAGCTTCCCCTTTGCAGCAGGGCTCCTCTTCTTCTGAAACAGAATTTTTAGTGGCCCTCAGCACTACATGGCCAAGGCATCCAACTCTCATTTGGCACTTGAGAGCTTTTATTTTTTTAATTAGAATAACCAGAGCAGCAGGGATTAGCCAGCATTTTGTGTCTCCCTTTGATTTTTGTTCCTATCCAAGTGGAAAAATCTAAAACCCACTCTGTTCATCAGTGCCTTCCTTGTGTGGGAACAAAATGTAGGCTCTGCATAGTGCTCTCCACTCAGTTAGATCCTTTCAGTTGTGAAGGAAATATTTTTTAAAGGACAGTTATCAAAAGCATTCCTCAAGAACAGCACGGGGCACATGGATTTGCCTGAATCCAAGGCTAGCTTGATTCCTGGAAAATCTTCCAACAGCTGAAAATGAAGATATTGAGCATAAATCTAAAATATTCTTCTGTCAAATGAATATTTCACTGTCTTTGGTGGTTATAATGCAGTGTAGGAGACCTGGCCAAAGATGATTCTGAGGTGTTGGTGAGCAGGTGAAATATTGAGGCTGTTGAATTCTGCCCAGGACCCTGCTGAGTTCATTTCCTCGTGCTGAGCAATCAACCATCACCCAGCCCTTTCTGCCCCTGCTCTGAGCTGGGTTTGTTTTAAAGCAGATTCTCTGCCCAGATGTTTGGTGGGTGCTTTGCATTGGCAAAATCTTTATTGGATTACCCACCCACAGTGCATTGAACAGGATAAATGAGAATCCTCTCCAGCCCAACTTTCCGTGGGTTCTCTACAACTTCAAGGGAAATTTGGGTGCCCAGCCCTCCAAATGGGCCTGGATGTGCAAACCTGGGGCTTTGGGATGTATCCTTTGGGACTGAAAGGATAACCAAACAAGAAATGGCCAAATGGAACTCAGACAAATATTTTCTGAGTTGTTTCATTATTTATTTGGCACTGAGGAGGTTATTCATTCTCAGGACCAGCCAGAGAATCATCAGGTCGGGTGTGTGGTAATTAATTTAGATCAGGTACCAGGGACCTGGTGCTCACCAGCCACCCCAGCCTGTGGCCACCAACACCACTGGTTCAGATGGATCTTGGCAGAAATAACTGGATTTTTGTTCCCAGGGGCTGCAGCTGCAGGTGGGTTGTGTCAGTGTTTCACCTTTAACTGTTGGTTGGATCAATTAAAATATTAATTAAAAGCAGGACATACCCTGAAGGCTGCTCAGGGATAGGGATGGAGTGGAAATGAAGATTTCTGAGTGACTCCCTGTCATGTCACTGTCTGGGATTTGGGGCAATGAAATGCATTTCAGTGCTTTGCTCCCCTGCCCTGGACTGACCACAAAGCAGAGATAAAAATCACCCTGGTTTTTTGGGGGGAAACTCTGGAATTAGCCAGGAAATAAGGACAGGATCATGAGCAATGCTGAGTCCCTTGCAATGGGCATGGATGTAAAAAGGTTTTGATTTGACTCTAAGCATACAAGCCTATGAAACGAAGCCTCTTTCTTCTTTTTATTAGCCAAAGTTCACTGTGTCTGATAAAAAACTCATTCGGCCCCCAATACCCAAGCCATTAACTCAGGGGTTTGCTAATTGCCATCTAAATTTTTCTTGTTATTTGCAGTCAGCGATTGCTTTTTGGTGTTCCTGCAAACAAGAGAAACGATTGTGTTTCTTTTCAATTATTTATTACACTGGAGGCTGAAAGGAGGGAAAAAGAAAAAGGGAAAACTATTTGCAGTGTTAACACTGATCAATTGATAAGCTTATCAGGTGTCAGCGCTGCCAGCACAGAAATCTTCTGCGAGAGGGACCAGAGTGGCACTTGCTGCTGCAGGCAGGGACGGGGGCAGGACCAGCAGGGTATTTCAAACTGAAATCTGCCTGCTGGGAAACTGCTCTGCCTGGGCTGGAGGGCTGAAACCGAGCTGCAGCCTGTGTGTGCGTGAAGGCCAGAGCTGCTGGGGTGAAGTTTAGTGATCTGAAACTGGCCACGCTTGGCTGCCTGCCCCCTTCCAGCAGCTGTTTTGCCACTCTCTTCCCTCCAGTTTCAGCAATGGTTAAACCAAAATGGAGGGGAGGATAGAGTTTGAATTTTTGGTGACGTCTTGACGTGCTTTCTCTGCCTGGCCTTCTACTCGGATCAGTGTTTTTGGGACTCAGGGGTCTGTATCTGCATAAATTCAGGGTGACAGATCCCATGGAACCTTTTTTTTTGTGCGGTTTGGATGCTTCCAGGCTGAGCTGCAGCGTGGTCTGGAATCCAAGATCTTCCTGCTGCCGTCACTTTTAGAGCCTTTGGGTGCCTTTCCAGCAGCTCCGGTGTTCAGCAGCCGCTTTTAAAGATTGCTCGCAAGTCTTCAAGGCTTTGTGGACTTTCAGCAAACACATCAGGTGATAACATTGATGGAGGGAGCCTGGGGCTGAGCACACACCGAGGGCTGGGGAGGCAGCCTGCCCAAAGCACTGAAATGAGCCCAAACGAAAGGTGGAAACCATCGCAAAGCTTCCCAACGGCTGGATTTGGGTTCCTTCCCTTCTTTCTCAACTGGAGATGTTTCAAACGGCCCCAGCTTCACACAGCAGGTGCAAATCAAAATGTGCCTACTGAGGAACAGGATGCAGGGTCCTGGAATGGCAGGAGACAAGCCAGGACACTGCTGCTGCTCCTTTAACCTTATTGAATGGAGCTTGGCCTCTCAGGACTGAAATGAAAATCCAATGGAGTCTTGGTCCAAGGCAGCTTCATAGTTTGTTAAAACCTTTATGTAAGGATGACTCAATCCAGGTTCTTCCTTTACAAAGACATTTGAACTGACATTATTCCTCCAAACACTGATATTGGTAAATGGCCATGTATCTTTGGCTCGATGAGGAATTGCACCCTGAAGCCCCAAAGTCATTTTGCTGTGGTCTGTCTGTGATGCTCAGACCCCACACGCCCCTGAGCAGTGGAAAAGCAGCTGTGCTCACATTATTTTTATTTCTGGAGGTCAGCTTGGGGGAACCGAAATATGATCTGCAGACTTTGGTTTTTAAAATTTTTTTTCTCTCTTTATTTTTTTTTTTTTTTTTTTTTTTTCTTTTTCTTTTTTTTTTTTTTTGGGTTACTCTGCTTACACCGGAAACTCTGAATAGGTATATTTGTCAGCTTTTACAGTAAATTTCTTCTTTCCCATCCCCCAAACCTGGAGCCAGAAACCACCATCCTTCCCCACCCTAATTCTGCAGGGAGGCCCTTTGAAGAGTTGGGGATGAGATACTCCCCAAAATGTTCATTTCTGCCACTCCAGCAGCCCTGGCAGAGCTCAGATTTGTGGAGCTGATGTTCTCACGCAGCACCAGGAACACCAGAACTCTTTATTATTTGCACTCAAATAAATTAGTACCAATGAAATTTAAAAAGCAAAATGTGAGTTGTATTAAAAGCCCTTGTGGATGTTTGTATGGAGACTTAAAGAGCTTTTATTCTCTTTTAAAATTTCATTTTGAAAGCCACAGGATTCATGGGAATGCAAGAAACCTGATTTAAAGAGCCACGAAGGATGTCCACAGAAAGCAAAGGTAGATCAGGCAAAGGCTGGAAAATCATCTTTGCTTCAACTACCATTTAAAAGTGAAGTATTTCCTTAATGTGCACAACAAAGGGAACACTTCAGTGCTTGAATGGATTTCTAAAAGGATTTCTAGTGGCCAATCAAGATTTCATCATTAAATTATGTATAATGAGATAATAAAAGAGCCAAGCTGAAGGGAAAGAAGTATTTTTTAAAGAAATTAGAGCAGAAATGTTTATTCTGTTAAGTAATTTTTGAGGTGGATTTGTGATCTCTGTGTTTAGAACTCCATTTTTCTCCTCCCAGGAAGGTGCAACAGAAACATCTCAAGGTGCACAGAATTAAATGTAGCTGGGAGAGATGATCTGAGGTGAAATGATTCATTCTCGTAGGATGTGAATCTAAATAAATGCTCCTGGGGTGGAATAATGGTTTAAAACTCCAATTGGAGCTGGATACCCACCTGTACCTCAAAACCAAAGGCCAGTTGCAATCTTTAAAAATGGAAAACTTATCAATTGATGTATTTACACATCAAAGTGCA
Source organism: Nicator chloris (assembly GCA_013400495.1). NCBI lineage: Eukaryota > Metazoa > Chordata > Aves > Passeriformes > Pycnonotidae > Nicator > Nicator chloris. The sequence continues at coordinate 120,683 of WAAE01015430.1, forward strand.
GCAGAAGGTGCAGGCAGCCACCTCTGCTATCGGTGGCTTTACAAACGCCAGGCTTTGATATCCCCTGGTTTCCTTCTGCTATCAATTCCCTCCAAACACTCAGTGTAAAATATGAGTTGTTAATTCTGGCTCTGGCAGAAATGTGCTTCCCCTGCTTTCACTGCTCACATGGCTTTGGGAGAGGCTTTTGGAGCTGGCTGTAAACTTAATTCTTCAAAACGGAGCAGAATTTATGGGTGTGAGCTGGGAGGTTTTGGGGTGTAAGATCTGTGATGTGTTGTCACCTGTTTATATCAACCTCCTGGCCAGGCTATGAGCAAAATACTTTCAGAACTGAAACACAGCTCTGGTCTAGGATGGGACTTCAGCACCTGCCTGATCTCAAAATGAGATATTTAAGTCCAAATGGTTTTCCAAGTGAGGACGTTTTTGGGTTGCTTTTATACCTTCTGCCTACACAGTGAATATATTTCTATTAAATATCTAATTTCTACTTTTTTATGTCCCTACCCGGCCAGCGATTCTGCTGTGTCACCTTTTGGGTATATTTGGTCTGATTTTCCTTTTGGGATTGTGTAAAGCTGCTCTGCAGGTCAGTGGCACCGAGGGACACAAAGGAAAAGAAGAATAAAATAAATGTGTTCCTGGTACAGCCACCAGGCTGCCGTGGAGATCTGGGGTCCCTGAAAGGAAAAGAAACGTTACATAAATTTTTAATTCATTTTTTTTTTCTCAGCCTCTGCCCCTGACCAGCAGCCACAGCCTCGGCCCTACCAAGGTGTCCGAGTGAAGGAGCCGGTGAAGGAGCTGCTGAAGAGGAAAAGGGGGAATGTCCATAATGCCAGTGCAACTGCAGCTACAACGGTAGGGAAAACACCCACAGGAGGGAAATCCTCCCTCGGGAGCTCAGTGATTGCCCAGCCCCAACACTGTGCCAGTGAAAGAAACCTTTGCATCTCTAAAGCACTTTGAAGCCTGTAGCCCGGTGTTTCCTGGCAATGCCGTTAATGTCTCTTTAGGTGCGGTGGTTTTAGTGTGCTCAGCACCTTCCATCACTTTGTGGGAAGGGGAAAGTGCTTTGCACTTGGCAGGATCTGATTCCTAGGGACTGAAAGTGGCTTGGAAGGGAGGCAGCTTGTTCAGGATTCTAAAAGAGACCACCCAAAGCCATCCCAATCTGTTTGCTGCTTATTTTCAGCCTGTATTTGCCATCCCAGCAGGCTGCAGCTTGGCTGGCTCCTCCCTGAGGGAGAATTCCCTCTGCTACACGAGATTTAAACACACTTCAAGGCCCCCTTGAGCTGAGGGGACACTGTGGGTGTTTGGGGTGGCGTGTCCTGGCTGCCAGAATCAGCTCTTCTGGCCCTGTGTGGAGTGGGAGAAATCAGACCCTGAATTTGATAATCAGCTGATAATGCCTGGTATGCTTTGTGCTTCTGAGTGATTGAATTTAACGCTGATGGGCTTTGCCTCTGATTTGTATTTTTTCTTCTCTCTTCCAGGTTGTTCTGCCCCATCAGCCAGTCCCTTCCTACTCACCCATGGGTAATGTATCCCTGACTCTCTGTGACTCTCTGGGGAAGACTGTGCTGAGCTGGGCTTTACTCCTGTCCTGTTTTGCAGGCCAGCCTGGCATCGACATGGACGCTGCTGCCCCTGCTCTGCCTGACCCAGAGGAAGGAGCCCTGGCCTCTGGATGGATCCCCCAGCCCTCTGCCACCCCCCTGCAGCCCCTGGCTCAGTGGAGCCCTTACCCTGACTACGTGTCCCACGAGGCTGGCAGCTGTCCCTACACAGCAGATATGTACGTCCAGCCCATGTGTCCCAGCTACACCCTGGTGGGACCCTCCTCTGTCCTCACTTACACTTCCCAGCCTCTCATCACCAATTTTGCAGTAAGTCCAAAACACCAAGCTGGAAATGATGTTAATTCCAATCTTCTAGCAAGAGCTGGGGGGTGTAGTCAGTCTAATTTATTTAATTAGTGTAATGTTGTGTGTCTTTGCATCCATGCCATGTAGTTTTTTGGACAGTGATATGGTTTGAGCAGGGCAAAAAAGTTGTGGTTGCACTGGAATCAGGCAAAGTTCACAACCTTTTCCCCAGCTCTCTTCACTCTTCCAGGCTGAGCAAGGATTTTCACTCTTTATTTCCAAGTTTAAAATTGAAAAAAAAGTGTCATGGGTGTTCCAGGAAACACATCAATCAGGTGAGGCAGGAAGGATGACTTGGCAATAAATTTCTCAGAAGTTGCTGTTAAAGGATAAAAGAGCGAGGTCGAAATATGTAAAGACAGCAGAATATTTGGCTTCAGGCCAGACAAAATCTGCTTGGCTGACACAAGGTGCTGTGGTCCCCTTTAGAGGGGAAGGGCAGAGAGTTCTGTTCCAATGGACCTCAGGCAGCTGAATTTCCTTTCCTTGGCTCAGTTTGGCTGCTCAGGCAGAGCCAGCAAATCCCCCAAAGGCCCTTTCTGTGTCCTTGTGGCCCTCAGTGCTGAGACAGGCCCGTGGGCTGGGTTTGGGATGTGCCAGAGGCCACAACGAGCTGCCTTCAGCCTTGGTGGCAGCAAACTCGGGATTGTCCAGAGGGCAGCTGCCAGCACAGGGTGTGCCAGGGTCACACAGAGGGTGGGAATGGGAAGAGAAAGTGGAGGGAGCCTGAGGCCAGTGTGACATATACGTGGGCATAGGAAAAGTGTCACCCTTGTGGGTCTCATTTTCGCCTCCTAGGCTGCTGCTTGTTCTCTCAGGCAGCAGCGAGGCTGTTGAAGAGATAAGTTTTCTCTCAAAACGTCTCCTGAGAACACTGAGATAAAAAAATGTAAATAACTTTACACCTAGAACTGGTTTACATAGAGGTGTTGTTTCTAATTAGCCAGTCATGGTGACGGGGTAGTAAACAATAGACCAGTCATGTCCAGCTGGATGAGAACCTATAAATAGGGGTTTGTTTAATAAAGTTAGACTTCTGCAGTCTAGAAAGTTGTCGAGCTCACATCATCTGTTTGTGCAGCAACGACAACACACCCTCAGTGCAACACTTCACCCGGAGAGGAAGGACCGGGGATGTTAGAAGTGGGATGAAGGATGAGGGGTGTTAGAAGTGGGATGAGCACCCCCAGCCTGTGCTACATCCTCCCCCTGGCTGATGGTCTCATTTTGCTGTATTTCTGTGCCCTTGCCCAGCCCCGCAGCACCACCCCGGCCGTGGTGCCACCGCTGGAGGTGACGGAGCCGCAGCCGCCCCTGACGTACTTCCCGTGGGCACAGCCCCTGTCTGCCCTGCCAGCCTCCACCCTGCAGTACCCTGCAGCCTCCTCCTCTCTCCCTGGCCCCCAGCTGGTGCCCGTGCCCATCTCCATCCCTGAGCCAGCCCCGCAGGAGCTGGAGGATGCCCGGCGAGCCATCGGCGCCCTGCCCATCGAGAAGCTGCTGCTGGAAGATGAAGACAATGATACGTACGTGTTAAGCCACGCTCTCTCTGTCGAGGGGCTTTAGGTTGCACATCTGGGGCCTTTTCCTCAGCTGCTCAATGCTCCATCCGGCACCTCTGTGGGTTTTGAGTGGGGAGGAGAAGCAGGCGGGGTGGGGTGGGAATTTTAGCACCCCGTGATTTGTGTGTGGAGTGAAATTCGCTTTGTCCTGGCGCCCAGCACAAGGTTCCTCTGCTGTTCCAGCTCCTGCTGCCTCTCCCAGGCAGGTTTGGATGCTGCACTCTTGTGCTCAGCACCAGCACGTGGTGATTTTCAGCCTCATGGCCTCAAAATGACTGGTTCCAGTGTAGCCAAGGCCAGCATTTGGTGAGGGTACAATTACCTCTAGATGTTAGCAAAGCCGGTTCAGTAGGGCTGCTTTTGTGTCCATGCCTTGTTTGTGTGTCTGTGACCTGCCCATGGAGGAACTCCCACCAGATTTAGGCCACTAGAAAACATTTAGGGGCCTAAATGGGCATTTTTCTCTCCTAAATTTTACTATTCCTTTGGAAATCAGGAAAACATAAAGTGTAGCTTTGTTCTGCTGGTGCAGGTAGGTGCAGTAGTTAGAAAATAAAGCTGAACTAAATGCCAGGGCAGTCAGAGATCCCTGTTTAGAGAGCAAGAATTCACACCAAGATGTAACTGGAAGCTCTCCCCTTGTCTGCCCCTGGAGCCCAGCCCTGCAGGCGTGGAGCAGTGCCTTGGGCTTGTGGGCTTTCAGCTGCAGGGGGGTTTGGGGCTCTGAAATATCCCAGTTTGGGGGATATTTGAGGTGTGGGGCTGCTTTAGTGGCTGGCTGGTAATGCTGCCAGGGGACACGGTCTGTCCCACTGAAGTCCCTGGGAATTTTGTCTGAGTCAGGATTGCAATTCATGGCCCTATATCAGGAGATCATCGAGAAGACAGGGATTTTCCAGAATCTGGACTGCAGTCCAACAAGGAACCCACGGCAATATTTGGCAATATTTGGCAATATTTTCGCTTTTCTGTAGCATTTGAGTGTGAAGTTGCTGATGTGCTGAGCCAGGGAACTTTAGTGACCTCTCCTTGCAAAGTTCCCCAGCCCCAGAGGTGCACGCCATTCCTTTATGGCTTTCTGATTTCCTTTCCTGAAGAATGAGTAGCTTCACTTTTATGAAACCGATGCGACTGTAAATACTTTGGTTGAGGCTCAGGAGTGCCATGCCACAGGCAAATATATTTCAGGAGATACATCCCCTTCGACCCCTGTTTATTGTTCTCTTGACAAACAAGAGGCTCTTGGCTGGTGAACACAATTTCTCTGGGTTTTTCTGCTTTCTAAAGCCCAGGATTTTTAGATTATTTTATTATTTGCAGGACTAACTGCAAAATGTACTCTTTATTATCTGGAGTCCAGTTGCCACCCAGGCAATATTTCAAGTGGCCTTACAGTTCATGCCTGGGTGAGGTTTGCAAACTCAGTTTAAAAGTCTTAAAGACTTTCCAAGAGGGTTTGTTTTTTTTTAATTGAATATTGACAAATGTGGAAGACATGAGCACTAGATCATGTAACTGATCATAAAGTTGTTGGAAAGGGGCAGTAGTTGAGGTTTGCATTGAAATTAGTGGCTTATATTTGCAGAAAAACCCAGGAAAGAAATTAATTTAAAGGAGCTTAATTCATCCCTGCTTCCTCCAGTTTTATAAAGTTCAGAGATATTCCCTAGGTAAAACTGGGATAAAGCAGTTGTGAATCAAGCCTGTGGTTGCTCTGATTGCTTTTCAATTCCTTTCACTCCAATGTATGTAAATTCTGTGTGTGAACATAAAACAAAGATGAAACTGTTTCATCATTTCTTTCTGGGTTGTTCTGGTTAGAAAAAAAAAGGCAATTTTTTTTTCAATAAAGATCTACAGTAACTTTGCTATGCCTAGAGTGTTTTATTTCCTATCCACAAGCGTTGGTTTAGCAATCCATTAGTTCAATAATGGATGTACAGGCTAGAACCAGAGATTAGCTGTCAGACTTTGTGCTAATTTTACACATTAAGCAGGCTAAGAAGGAATTCCATGCTCCAGCTGTGGCCTGGAGGCATTTCCTGCAGCAGTCCTTGCTCCTGCAGTTCAGTTTCAATCACTATTATCCTCTCCTGGCACCCTTGGGGATGTGTGGGTGTGCAGCACAGCTCATGCTCATGCTGAGCTTGACTGAAAATCAGATTAGCCAGAAAAATTGTATTTCCACTTCCTGAAATCGTGAGGGGTGGCTCTGGAGTACAAAATTACCCGAGGAGAAAAACAACTGCTCACTACCTTCTGCCTGAAAAACATCAAATATTGCTGCCTGGAGCAGAATGAAGCCAGGGGTTGGTGGGACTCTGTGTGGGGTGGTCTCCTCCTGTTCTAGGGGGTTGGGATTTCCTTCAAGTAGGACCTGGAATGGAAGTGGCTCCAGCCAGAGCCAGGTGACCAAAGGGAAACAGAGAAGTGTTTTCCCCATCACTAAGGGCCACCAGCCACTCCCATGGGCTGTGACAACTCTTTGTCTGGTGCAAAATGTAAGGACTGCGTCCCTCTCACCAAGAGTTTTGATAAAAATTAGAGTTGAACAGGTCGATATATTACAAATATATCAATTAGGGAGCTGAACAGCCTGATATAGTACAAATATATCAATTAGGGGGTTGAACAGGTCTATATATTGCAAATATATCAATTAGAGAGCTGAACAGGCCGATATATTACAAATATATCAATTAGAGAACTGAAAAGGCCAATATATTACAAATATATCAATTAGGGAGCTGAACAGGTCGATATATTACAAATATATCAATTAGGGAGTGGTTGTTACCCCAGACAGTGAGGTTGCACCAACACACCCAGAGCTGTATCACCCCAAAAAGTGATTTGCACATGCAATTCCCCAAAGTGGGAATTGTGGAGGACTTGGACACCTCCCAGTGGCGAGTCCCAGCTGAAAGAAGGTGCTGCAGTGGGCAGCAAGGAGGCAGCATGGCAAAGCTCAGGGGTGCTCAGGGCTCCTGGACGCTGCAGCTGCTTGAGGTAGGAAGCCCTTCCCGTGGGAATGGCAGATTTTGGGGCTCACGGCGTGGACTGGTGGGGCTCTGGGTGTGAAACCCCGAAAGTGGCAGTGCTGCCCTGTGGAACTCTTTGCTCCCGTGGTCCCTCAGTGATCGGTGTCTTTATTTACTGTCTTAGAATTCTGCATATTTACGCAGCTAAAGGCCTGAGGGCCCACACGCTGGCGGCTGCAGAGCGCATGAAGGCCCTGAGGAGACTCGATGCCAAGGAGCACAGAGGAAAGGTAAAAAGGGGCCACTTTCCCCTACAGACAGCAGGGTTTGGGATGGGTACAGGCTTGGCATGACTGACGGCAAGATATCCTAAAAAAATCCAGCTCTGCCCCTCTGCTCCTGCAAGGAAGGCTCGGCACTGACAGGCCTCACTTGGGGCAGGATTGTAAAATTCAGTGGCGTGATCGTAAATAAGGTGGGATGAGAATGAGCCCATTCTTTTTTCAGGCTATGATTCATGGAGTGATGTGGGAAAACACTGGTCCAGCAAAATATTTGAGTGTTGGCATCAGTCTCCGAGGCTGAAGGTTTTATGGGCAACTGATTTGTTCTGTAGCTGACGCAATCGGGGTGTCAAAAATGCTGGGTTTGGGTTGCCAGCCAAATTAAGGGCTGAGAAACAGCACAGGGAGTCCAGCAAGAGCTGGGAAATGTCCCCATCTCATGGTGCCATGTGGGATACCAAACCATGCTGTGAGCTGTGCTCATTCCTGGCACCACAATCCTCCAATCCTTGGGATTTCAGCCATCACCCAGCCAGCACTTTCCCCACTTCTTGTTTTATACCAGCAGCAGCTGCTGCTGCTGCCTTAGGATTTTAGCTTTTCTATTTTTCATATATTTATAATCCTGCAATTCCTTAGGGTATAATTCTAAAGCTCTATAGCCTGTCAACTGCTGTTCTCCCAGTTTATTCAGACAAAATAACTCCTCTCTAGGATTCAGGAACTCCAGGACACCTCACTATCTCAGGCCCTGAAAAGTATCAACAAAAGTGAATTGTGAGGGGAGCAAACTGGGGTAAATGACTTCATTACCTGAAGCTGTAACTGCAGGATTAACCCCTGATATATAAATGGACCAAACTTATAATTGTCTGAAAAACTCGTGACCATCATCCACCTTGGGTGCAGCCTCTGGGAGGCTTTGACTGCCCGAGGTGCATCTATGGAAAGACTTAAATAAACACCCGTTTTTATTCTCTGAATCTTGTCTAGCCTCTGTTTTAGCCACTCCAAGGCATCACTGCCAGCCTGTGGTGCCTGTGTGAGCTGGCTCTGACAGCTGTGTGTGCTGCTGTTGCAGACTCCCCTGCTGGTGGCTGTCACTGCCAGGCAGGCAGCAATTGTCCACGACCTCATCCAGGCAGGAGCAGACATCAACGCCGTGGACAACAAAGGGCAGTCAGCTTTACACCTTGCTGCAACATATGGCTATGCCCAGGTCCTCCAGGTAGGAGAAGTTTTATGGTTTTGATTGCTGGCCGTATAAAACCACGATCAAGTGTTGATGTTGGTGTCTTTAAATAAAGGCGAGATCTCAGGGAGAGATGGAGGCTGAGCAAAGGCTCCTTGTGTCAGGAATTGACTTTCCCAGGGTGGGTTTAATTCCTGTTTTAGGACTGTACTGGCAGCCTGCTGTTACAGAGGAAAATTCTTTTGTGGCTCTGTGGGGGGAATGAAATTATTTCTGCAGATCACAGCTCTAAATGTGCTGGTGGCAGTCCCCAGTGTGGCTGAGCATTGGAGGGTTCCCCAGCCACGAAGTGTGAGGACAGGGAGCTCTAAAACCAGGGTGAAATCCCCTCCCTGAGGGCACTGTCATCCACACAGGAGAAAAATTTGTCTCCAGACTCAAGCCAGCAGAAGAGAGATGAGATGTTACCCTGCAGACAGGGACAGCCCAGGCACAGCCTTCAAAATGAGGCACATTTTTCACATTTTCCTTCAAAACCTGACTTGAATGAGCAAATCTTTGCTTCCCTGTTGCTTCATGGACTTCTCTGCAGACAGGGCCTCCACCTAAGCTCTGTGCCAGCCCTGAACAGCAAATGAACACTTTAAAACAGGCCCTGTGGGAATTTTGGGAAGGGATTCCACAGCAGGGATGAGCAGCCTGTGAGTCTTAAATGCTACAATATTGGCCAGAAAATGGAATGAATAAAAATCACCCGTCTTGAGCCATGTCAGGGCCGAGCACAGGCAGAGTTTGGTGGCTCTGCTGAGTTCCCTGAGGGCAGGGGACAGGGCTGAGGTGCCAGGGGGTGCTGGCACCATGTCCAGCATTCGTTAGCTGTGCCCACACATGCCCGGGCTGAGCCCCGAGAGGCCAGTTAATGTGTAACACAGCCAGTTCTCTGGAAAACAGGTGTTTCCTTAAGTAGGAAAAAGGGGTTTGATCCAAATGATGCCAACAAAGCCTCGCAGAGCGCCTTGTGGTGGTTTGGATTGCAGGGTTCCTTTGTTTGGTTTTTCTTTTGTGGGTTTCTTTTTTTTTTTTTTGCCTTGACATAAAAAGGGAAAACGGGCAGAGACTCGCTCCTCAGTGTGGTCAGAGGCATGAAAGGCTTTATGGTTTATTTGTTTATTTTATTAGTTGTTTTTTTCCCTAATGGATTAACTATCTAATCTCTAATAAGCACCTCAGAGCTAGCTGTCAATATTTGATCTGTACATATTTTCTGTTTGTTATAAGAAGATAAGTCAAGCCCTAACCGTTCTGGGTGATCTTTCAGGGGGAGGATTCTGTCCCGAGCCTTGTCTGACTTGACACAGATGAGTCACTGCAAAAATTCTCAGCCATTGATGTGAGCAACCTGCTTTATTCAGTCAAAAGAAAGAAATACATTCTCTGTAATAATATAGACGAGGAGCTACTTAACTCCATTGTGTTAAATCTATACTTTTCTTATGTTAAACAGTTTTAAAGTTTGGATTCTCTGCTAAACCCAAGAAATTCTCATTTCCAGATCACAATTCCTGGTGTTTCTGTACCCTCATTGCCACAAGCTGAGGGCTTAACTTCACACACTGAAAACAGAAAAGTAAATAAATCCAGCCTGAGAATTGTCAGTGTTGGCAAACTTTTAGGCCACAAAGTTTGGCTACACCTGTCAAGGAGAGAATTTTCATTTGTCCTCGTCAAGGATCACTCAGAATAAACGTGCTGGTGTTACTGGTGTCTTTGCCTAATGCAGGGTGAAAGTGAGGAGTCTGAGCTGGGGGCAGGGATTAAATGTTACTGTTCTGAACTGAGAACCTAAAAGGATAATTAGGTGGGAGTTAGGAAACTGGGAATGTGATCACCTTGAGTGTCCCTCTTGGGAACACTCACAGCACTGGAATCTAGTGTCAAATAATGGCTTAGTTTGTAGTTAAATTATCATTGTCTGATGTTGTTTTATTTTACATTTTGTTAGTTTGGGCTGATTTTGGCTTGCCCAGTGTTCTGCTGAACTAAAATTCTGCATTTCTCTGTTGCCTCCAGGTTATCCTGTCCCTGGGTTTCCCTCTGGATTTGGAAATGAAGGATTTTGAAGGTAAAAACTTTTGCACAGGTGTGAAAACCTGTAGTGGATATTTCATCGCCTGATGCATTTGGGGGTGTGCTGGGAGAGCAGAGCAGGCTCAGAAAATGCCTGGGGGAGAGAGAGTTGGGTCTGTGCATTCAAATGCCACAAAATTCAGAGGTGCTGGTGGCTCAGGGGGGATTCAATTGGAACTAAAAACATGCTGGAATGCCCCCAAAAGTGTCCGTAGAGCCAGAGAAGAAACCTGAGAAGGGCTTGTGCCTCAACAACACCTGCCCAGATTGAATAAATGATTGAATAAATGATTGAATAAATGATTGAATAAATGATTGAATGAATGATTGAATGAATGATTGAACAAATGATTGAATAAATGATTGAACAAATGACTGAATGAATGATTGAACAAATGACTGAATGAATGCTCTCTGTGCCAGCCTTGACTCCTCTCTGCACATCAGTATTTTCCTGGCACTGTCTTCACCTCCATCCCATATTTCTTTTCCAGGCCATACCCCTCTCCACTGTGCTGTCCTGGCCCACAACACCCTGCTGAGGGATCAGGGCAGCCAGGGACTGACAGAGGAGCAGCACAGGGAGCTGCAGCAGCAGAGCAGGGAGCTGGAATCCTGCATCCATCTCCTGGTGCAGACCGGAGCTTCCATCTACAGCCGGGTGAGGATGGGCTCAGTTATCCCTGGGTTTGCCTGGGAATTCTCCCCCATTTGGTGCTCAAAACACAGAATTGGAGAAGGAATGAGCTGCTGGCACAAGGGCCAAGCCTGTTCTCCTTCCAAGGGACTGCTGGCAGGGTTAGATGCTGCCCTTTGGAGTTCCTGAAGCAGACACTGGATGCCCAGAGGGTCACTAGAGAGAGGAAGGTGCACCCCATCAGCTGCAGAGCTGGCCTGGGTTTCCTCTGATGGGTTTATGAGACATCTCCAGCTTGTCCTACAGAACATTTCTTATTTGGCTTGGGGGTTTTGTATTCTTTTTCTTCTGTTTTTAAATAGGATGTGAAAAGCAACAAGACAGTTCTTCATTACACAGTCCAGGATGGGAATGTCTCCCTGCTCAGGTACTTCCTGGAGCTGAACGCTTTCAAGTCCAAGGATTTTGTCAACAACAAGGTAATTTTTGTCAACAACAGGGTTTTTTTTACAGAGGGAAAGAGCAAAAGTTGCGAATCTGAACTTCTTTTCAACCCCAAACTTCATTTTCCAGTAAACAGACAATTCACCAGGAAAGCAGCACCTGGCTTGAACTCTGTCATGAAAAGCAGGGCCCTCTCCAAGCAGCAGATGACACAATGAGAAGGAGATGAGCAGGGAGGAGGAAGAACATGAAAGGTGGTTGCTTGAGGAGGAACATGAACTTTAGATTAGTCTGAGGATTGAGAAAATCCAGTGATGCAAGGTTTGACAGCAGCATAACCCTGAGAGGTGACACTTCAGGGCAGCCAGGTATTGATTCATCTCTGCTGTCAAATGTGGCATCACAGGAAGGACAAAGTTCCTGTTTCTGTCAAGGGACATGTGGATTCTTTCTGCCTTAAACATTATTTGCAGATTTTTCTGGCACAGCTATCCCTAGGTTGGGTAGAGCAAGCTGGAAACCTCCCCAGTGCTGCCCCACACGTCACCTCGGAGCAGATCCCGTGCAGTGATCATCTCACACAGGCAGCAGCTCCACCCTTCCTCCCAAACAAAACCCCTGACATTCCTGGCAGCCTCAGCTGAGCCATCACTGTCCCAGAACCTGAGCTTTGGCTCTGGACAGCCTTCCCCTTCTCAGCAGGGCTCAGGGGGTGACGCTGGGTTTGAGGGACAAGGTTGGGGATCCCTGCTTTTCATTTCAGCAGCTGCAGTCTCAGCCTTGCTTGTGCTCCCCAGAGTTTGTGTCCCTCAGGAAGGAACTGCCTTTCTCTGTCAGCTCCATTGCTCACTGAGGCAGACAAAGGGCAGCTTCGCTATTTTTACCCCTCCAGATTTCTCTTGGCCCGGAGGAAAATGTGTTTTGGGTTGTGTATGAGGGTAATGGTGCCGAGCTGGTGTTTTTCTGTCCAGTGAAGGGCTTTTCACTGCATTCTTCCTCTATCTTTAAAGACCCTTCAGGCAGGTGAGAGCCTGTCCATGGGAGTCTGTGTTGTCTCTTGATCACAATCCTGGGAGAGCTTCCTCCTGTGATAGGATCACTTGGAGTCTTCAGTCTTGTTGTTGAGCTGTCTGGGGCAGGGAGAAATCCCTGGTTTTTTAGATCTTTGAGGGGTGAAGAAGAGAAGGAGAGCCATGTTTGGGTTTCCCTGGCTCACCCACTCTTTGTGCTTGTCTCACTCCAAATCTCTTTCCATGGCGTTTTCACAATGAGAAAAATATGGAAGCCTTGGAGGTGTTTTTCATCTGGAGGATTCCTGGAGCCCACTTTGTCTCAAATAAGACCTATTAAAGTCAACCTGAGGCTTCAAGGTCAGGCCTTGTCAGATTGCCTCATTATCTTGGCCCATGCCTGGATTTGGAAGCTCTCAAGTGCTGATCTTTCCATTTTTACAAGAAATCATCTAAAGAGCTTGTAACCATTCCTTGACTTTGTGGGATAATAAACTTGATAAGGATCTGCTTGTTCAGGGCTTGTAAAACATGCCTTATCTGAGAAAGACGGTTTAAATTCTGCAATTTTATTTTCTGCCTCAGTTCTCCCTGATGTCTCAGTGAAAATTGCATTTTTCATTTAGCATTTTAACTGGAATTTTAACACAGGCTGCAATTTCTGTCCAACCATTCCTATGTCATGACAAACCCATGATTGTTTCCGAGAGACAAAAAACAAGCAGCTGCCTCAATGAGACTCTTGCAGACTAAAAATACCTCTCCTTGTGCATTTGTTTACCAGCCTTTTCTCATTTACAACCGTTACCAGTCATACCTGACCAGACAGGGCACAGATTTCTACACGGTCTGGTGGCACCAGAGCTTCTGCAGCACCCTCCATCCATGCCTGGCTTCACAGCCAGCTCTGTCCTTCCTGTGCAAATCCTGTCACTGGAGCCAATCCATGCTTGATCTCAGGAATTTGCATCTTCCTGGCACTTGGAAGTGTTGGAAAAGGGGGCAGTGGGGATGTGGGGAGCACAAACGGGTCTGGTGGTGTGGAGCTTTGTGTGGTGGGCAACAGCGTGGTGTGTTTGGGGTCTATAATCCAATTTAAGGTTTCCCAGTGGGATATTTCCGCGTTTGTTACAGGCTTCTCTTTTTCCAGTAACTCCCCAGGTCTCTGTTTCCATGAGGGGATGATTTAGGGGGTGATCTCTGAGCAGTTTTAAGGGGGGATTTCAGAGCAATCATACACGAGGGTATGATTTAGGGGGGATTTCAACAACCAGGGAATGTTCCTGCTTCAGGGCTATTTATCACCTACACCCAAAGCATCAAAGCCCCCCAGTTTTTGGTGCTCTAGCAAAGAAGAAAACTCTGAATCCACAAACCTCCTGCCTGGGAGAAACAGAGATCCTCCCTCAGCTCCTGATGAGAAATCCCAGGAGGATTCTTCTCTCACTTCACGTCTCCATTTCTAGGATGATTCTGGGGAGATGGCACAGCTCACCAGGGGGTTTATCTGGGTTTTTTACTCCTTTATTTCCCCTTCCCCCTGCTTTAGGCCCACGGCAACACAGCCCTGCACATGGCAGCTGCTTTGCCTGGTGACAAGAACCAGGAGGAGATCGTCCAGCTGCTCCTGGAGCACGGGGCAGACCCAAGCATCCGCAATTTGGACAACGACCAGCCAATCCACATGGCCCCTCCTGGAAAAGCTGGGGATCAGGTATGGGATCCACTCTGCTGCTCTCCCCTAGCGCCACCTGCACGCTCCAGAGGTGGCTGGGTTTGATGCTTGCAGGTATAAAAAGGTTCCTGATCTATTTGGATGTTGGTTTAGTTGTACATGTACACGTAAATAGTTGTGTGTGTGAGTGTTTGGGGTGGCTCAGATGGTGCTTCCTGAAATTCCACTTTTTTTTGGCAGGTCAGGAATTTGCTGAAGAGAGGGAAAGTCACACCTGCGTTCAACTCCTGCTGCGGAAATGCCGAATTCTGAGTCAACTGCAATTTATGGAATGGCTTCAAGTCCAGCTTCTGCCTCCTACAAAAACTGTCAGGGTGGTTCTGCAGCACATCCCTGCTCCTCCAGGCTTAAACCAGGGTGGGGTGAGAGTGTTTCTCAACCTGTGGCCACGAGCAGCACATCAGACAGCAGAAGATGAGCTTTCAAATGGTTGAAAACTCAAATTTGGTAACAGAATGAGAATAAACCTCCAGCAAGGAGGTGAGCAAATCAAGTAGCTGCTACATTAATAAGTGAATATTCCAAATAAGTTCAAAGCACAGCCAAGCTTTGATTTGACAGCAGCTGAAAGCCTTGGAGGTGATAGAGCACAAGGTGACAGTTTGGCTATAAAAGGTTGAGAAATGCTGCTCTGAGACATCCCCAAACTGTGCCTCTGGCTGGGGCCTGTCCAGAGGGACTGCTGGAAATGCTGCAGCCTCTGAGATGTGCAGTTACCACTGAGCCTGCTCCTCTGGGAGTGCTGAGGGGAGGGAAAGCCTGGATGGAGAACTTGAGTCAGCCCTGGCTGGATTTCACCCGAGGGAGTGGACACCCAAACCCAAGAGCCCCATGGGAGGGTCCTGCCAGCTGGAATTCCCCGTCCTCAGCACTTTGGGAGGGCTCTGGAGCAGCTCCCCATGGCCAGGCTGTCACCTCAGCCCAAGAAAAGAACCAGGTGCTGTGAGAACAAGGACATGGGGCAGGTTTGTGTGGCTCCTGAGAGG